>WAAD01037250.1:1951-13891 GCA_013389945.1 Fregata magnificens
ATTTTACAATGCACAAGGCAAATTTAAAAGCACCTAAGGTGTCATGTACAAATTTCAATTGGATTCATTAAAACTATTTCATTGTAGAAATATCATGATGGTTTAACTGAAGGAAACTTGTTGACTTCCCTAGTGCTCTGATAAATTTATGCTCTCCAAGAAGCTTTTCACTGTTTAGAAATGTGTATAAAAATAGGTTTTAAATCTTGTTAAAATGCATCTTATTGTCTTTTCTTGTTCTTTTCCACCTACATGTTATCCAGGACATTTTCAAAAGGCTTTCATGTATTTAAGACTAGATATTCTCCTGAATTGTAAAGAACACACTTTAGATTTCAGTACTGAAGCAATATAGAAACTAATAATATTTGCACTTCACTGTCTCTCTGACCTATTTTTTGTACTGCTTGTGGTAATGAGATGTTCTTTCTAGACAAGCAGATTTAGGTTTTCTCTTCACAACAGAAGTAATTTGAAAGAATCCATCAAGGTAGAATCATAAGAGACTGTTTCTTGCTTAAGCCTGAGTTGGATTAAAGACATCACTATCCTTTATATTTTACCATAATCTATTGACTCATATGAAAACTGTAAGCTGAGTTGTCTTCACTATGTTTTTCTCTTCACTAATAATATCTTGAGTTAAAGTTTAAATGCATGTTATCTGGAGCTGGATAGGGTAAGTACCCATAGCAGGCAGAAATTTCTTTCTGTGACCACTACTTTAGAATAGCAGGCCATACTACTGCTTGAGTTGCTGAATATTAAAAGATTTGCTTTGACAGTAGGACCTGCAAATTTCAAACCATTTTGAAGGTGAAGAAAAAGCATTATTGTTTTGTTTTCAGGATGAAGAAGTATCTGTGTAACTTTATTTCTGTGCGGACCCGTATATGGCCACTCCACAGTCCTCCCATTTGTCTTAGTCACTAGATAGCTGTCTCAGACTCTCTGTGCATAGAGTGAGTCTGTGCAGCAGTGACACTTGCTCAGCTTTGCATGGGCCATTCATACTGCAGGAAAAATTCAGCAATGTTTTTCTTCCTGCTAAATGTGTGCCAAGGACATCATCACTCCACCTTGCACCCCACCATCTTTCCAATAAAGTTTCAACGGTAGTGTTAAAGTTACGCATAGAGTCAAAACAAAAAGGAATATACAGTTATATTGATTCCAACCAAAACATAATCTAGCCAAGCATCCTGTCTCCAAACACTGTTGGGGCTGTTTGGGGACGGTTAGGGAAGGGTAAGCATAGGACAAACTTATATGATAATTCCCTCCAATACTCCTCTATCCTCCAACTATTTATATCTCAGGGACTTCGAGAACCAACTGTGGTCTCTTTGTACTCAGTAATCCCCAATGGATTTCACTTCACATTTGAACACTTTAACATTTGAGTTCAGCACGTTCACTTTTGCAGTGGTAAATGTGATGTGTACAGACAAAAGCTATTAGAAAATATGAAGACTCCGCCATATGCTTGCCGTTTGCTCTTTGCTTTAAAAAGGCCCTACTCTGGCATTTCACAAATAAAAACAGAAAATACACGATTATGCTTTGAAGCATAGTCTCTTGTATCTTATTTATATTTGCTTATGTCATATTTCTGATCAGATGCTGTACAAATCAATCTTATTTGTGATAATTCTGCCTGGCAAACAAATTGCAGCAGGCTATACAGGTTTGGGCAGCAGTCAAGGCGTTAAGAGAAAAGAAATGTGAAGCCAGAAAATACAGCAGAGGCTTAAAAAGGAGGAGACAAATAGATTAAAATGCACTAGCTTGTTGATTTTGTACAGATTTCCTGATGATTAGTTTCTCATTGTGGTATCTTAGCTGTTCAATGTGTCTCATTAACTTTGGTATTAGGTTTTATGTAAGGGCTATGTCTCAGAAATTAAACGTTTTGTTTTTAAGAAAACCTATGAAGGGCAGAAGAGAAAGCTAAAGTACATCGCTTGCAGTGAAGAGTGTACCTCATTTCAAGATGCACTTTTAAAATTGATTGTAGTAGCTACTAAAATGTACAATAGAATGAGGTTCAATCTTTCATTATATATATTTTTCCCCCTTAAATGGGGAAAAAAAAAAAGCAAATATAGCTGGCTAACTTTCTGCTTTGTGGTTTTATTTAAATCTTAAAGTCAGTCCAATTTACCAGTACCAAATTGTGTTTGTAAATTTTGGTACTATTTTGAACCAGTAAGAAAATACTGGCTTTCACACACCAAATCAACCTTGTCTGTTTTCACTGGGAGATTTTCTACTATCTACTGCAGTATAAATTTGGAACAGAAAAAAACTGTCCTAAGAGTTCCTAGAGTAGTGTAATATATTCTTCCTTGAGAAAAGGAAATATCTTTTTGTTTGTTTGTTACTATTGAAAAAAGTTACTGAAGCACCCCACCTGCAAAAAATCACAACAGGGGAATCTATTGCATTTGTAGTTTTCCTAGCTTCCCCTTAAGTTTCTAATAACTTATAATCTATTACAGCCTGGCACAGACTACAGAAAACAATGTTTGCACCCATGTGACTATGCATATCAAGTGGAAAATTTTAAGATTAGAATTAAATGAGCATACAGCAGCTCATATTTAAACTGAGAAAGTAAAAGAAATGAAGTAAATAGTTTTTAAAAATATAATGTAGTACAAGTGTTTTTGATCATTGTTACCACAGTTCCACTCTTCACACAGAGCAGGCAACTTTTACTTCCATTACACATGCCTTTATTATACAAGCTTTCCTTTATACCTGGTGTTGATATAGGAATTCAGATGTCATTGCTAACCAATATGGAAGGGATAAGTAAGGAAGCAGTGGGAAAAAAATCTGAAGGCAGCAGTGTAGCTCAATGTCTAGTCTCCTGCTTCCACTGCTTTGGGAGCAAACAAACAGAAAAGAGAAAGAAAGAGAGAAAGAGAGAGTAAATAAAAGGCCCAAAGCAATGGGGGAACACTTGCAGTTGAAATTTAGGCTTTCAGCCAGCCATCGAATTGATTTGATATGGATTAGGCCCAGGGGCCAAAATAGGAAACTAAAGATTAGGCTTTTCTTGCAGTGATGTAATATTGGGTATTACTGTGTGAGAAATGGCAAAGGAAAGTTGTCACAGTATTTTTTTTTTAATAATTTCAAAAGAACAAGAAATCAGTACATAGGAATAAAATAAATGCAAAGTGCTACAAGATTGCAGTTATCATCTTGGTGATTATATTTATCTCTAAGTCTGAACCCATATTTCTCAGGTCATAATTTATTGTATTTAACTTAATGGGGTTTTTTTTCCTTTGTCTTTATTTTTCCCTAAGTGTATGTATTTTAATTCTTTTTTCTGTTCTTTTTAAAGTGAATTTAATATTCATGCCAATGGCTAGGTTAGTAATTCCTGAAAAATAAAACCTCCCTTTTTCTGCACAGCTACGTCAGAGCAAAAAAGAGCAATGAAATGTGTCCTCAGATGGAAACAAATTCCTCTTCACTTTCTACTGGTTAAATCCAGGAAAACTGGAGTGAAGTTAAGGGAGTCATTCAGTATTTTCATCTCAATAGCAGACGGAGCACAGCCTGCCCTTTTGCCAGTCTATCTGCCTTGAGCAACAGAAGTCACGAGTACTACAGATTACTTTATTCTCTAGGTAGGGACTGTTTTCACCTAAACTTGCCTAAAAGGTAGGTGTCAGGTCTAAGCTGGTCATCTGCATTTGTTTATTTTCTACAGAGAAAGAAAATTATTTTGATGGGAATTCAACCAATCCAAAGCTAGATGTCTAAAAAGCTGTAGCTACTTTTGGAGGGTTTTTTTGCCTCTCCACAGTAGTTGTCAGGTTAGTACAAAAAAAAATTAGATTAGACACAGAGTTTTTAGGTGGCTAAAGTTAACAGTGATCCATACATCCTTCCATATCTCCTCTGATCTGGAGCTCTACGTGACACAAAGATGTCGGTTATGGTTGATGTTCCTTCTTGACACACTCATGCTATTCTCCTCAAACTCTCTATTTAATGTCCATAAATCACCACATAACTTTCAGCTGAAAATACTTTTGTCTAGGTATTAAGATAGATTATATTCCAATATCATATTTAGTATAAGTGAAATGCTTTATAGTTGTTAAGCAGCCTACTTAGTTATCCACGTACCTGTACAAGGTCCACAGCTGAAATGCAGCTGCACCTGAGCCTGCTCCTTGCAAAGTGAAATTCTGTGGTTGGAAGGATATAATTTTGATCCTGAGCATGTCCACACTAGCATTTTAATTCAGAACAAGAGTGCATTTCCATAGAAAACCTCAGTATTGTCACCAGCTCCATTCGCACCGCAGAAAGGTTCTGTAAAGTACAGCCTGGACCCTTCCAGGTGAACCTCAGCTGGAAGATGTGCTCCCCCTTATGCACAATGTCCACCAGCAATCATTCATTCAGCCCATGGGACTGGACAAGAGTTAGGCTATAGTAAAAAACAGTACATGAAATGTGTACAGTGTGGATGTGAGGTCCAACTATTCTGTTCTAAACTCTCTCTTGCAGGTCTGCACAGCATGCTAATATACGGATGGCCTCCAGCCACAGGGCAAGGCTGGAGCTGGACAGAAGTAAACTGTCTGGGTGGGTTTTATAGCTATTGGCACCTGCTATTTGTCACTTTGGGTCCCCAAATAACTTTTTACTAGTCAAAGGGAAATATCACCACTGGTTTGTTGGGGTTTGTTTAGTCTCTCAGTAAGATTTCTGTGGCGTAGTGGAAAAACCAACTACAAAGACAGACCTAGGGATTTCCTCTTGTGTAAGTGGGATCTAAAGGAGCTCTGTGTATGGCTTTGTGTCTTCACTGCATTATCAAAACAGTGCAAGTGACAGCATGTAGCTTATGAGTACATTCATTTTTAAAGGCTGTGGAAAAGGAAAATTCCCAGTAAATTCCATTTGTAGTCTTCTTCCTCCTTGACTGTAGCTAATCTAGTAGGTTAAAACTAAAGCATTCATCTAGAATGCTTCCCTTAATAGAATCAAAGAAAAATAAATAAAACTGTTACCTCAGAAACCTCAATTTAAAGAAATATTACTTTTCCCTACATGAAAGAATGTAGAAAAAATGAGATGCAAGATTAATTATAAGTAATGCAGCAAAACAAATCACAAATACTTTATGTTTCCTTTTATGAAATTATACAATTTTTTTAAGAATAAACTGTCATAGGGAAAAGCTGCTTAGTTCATGTGGTTTAAATCAAATCAGTATCAAAGCAGTTTATTAATATATTAATGACATATAACTAACCAGCAGTCACTGAGCTATACTTTCAGGACCAATATCAGCAATACAAAAAGTAAACTACAATATTACACTTAAGAAAGGTTAGCATACAGTTGCAAATTTCTAAACACCCTTCTATAACTAATCTCAAAAAGTTATAACCACACACACAAACGCACAGAGCTAAGCGTGCACCCAGCCTCCCCCAGGTTGCATGGGTCACCAGCAGCCCCAGTGTGTGAGAGTGGGAAGTTCCCCTGTTCTCTATGTGGGACGTATGGCTGCTCCAGCATCAGGTGAGCTCCTGCCACTCCTGACCACACACTGACCCACACTGGGAAAAAAACACCCCACAAGGCCCCCCCCTCCCCACCCTGATGGTGCCCCTGTGTGCCAACCCACATTGACAGCCCCTGCCTGGGTGCAGGGACCCCACAGGAGGGTGCTCTGTCCAGGCTGGAGGGAGTTTGCGATGTTGGTGGCCACTTCTCACAATGTCAAACCATGTCCAGCTGCTGCCCTCTTCCCATCTCCCTCTCTCTACTTTTACAAACTGCCATGCTTTTTTTGCCCTTCTTTTCAAGCTGACCTTTGCTTCAGAAGACTAATTCCCTGGTTACTACTCAGTCCAGCTGGTGGTCATCTTTCCCTCGGGCACAAAAAGTTTGGAGCAAATGTCCCCTAAGACAATTTAGGGTATTTCACTCAACACAGATGGGAGACACCCACATTCCTCTTTTTCAGCTGTTGCTGTCCGTGGCATTTTGCAGTGGGAGAGCCATGTGGTCATCCTTCCAAATCATTATTTAAGGGAAGACAGATTTGTAAAGTCAAGAACTGAATATTACTGTTAATGCCTTTCGGTATCATTATGTGAAAAAAAAAAAAGCTCTTTTTTTTCCATATTCAGCTATTCCCATTCCTTCCTCTGCTGCATTAGCCTAGTGAGAAGAACTTCCAGGTTCTATCAAAACCCCAAACTAAGGCTCTTCAGATCACAGAATGCCCTTCAAATCATGCCAAACCGTAAAATGGGAAATATTTTTAACTGCACTTAACGACCTGTATGTAAAAGGCACAGAGTATAAATCCCTATCTCAGAAAAAAAACTACATTCCTGTTTGTTCAGGAATTTAGACACAGGAAGATACTATTCTGAAATTTTCACAGTGGTCACAGAAAAAAAAAAATCTTACAGTTGTGTATTTCTGGACAAATAATTACTCCTTACCTGAATTTCTTGAAAAGGCTTTGAACAAATATTTTGATCTGGTATTCAGAGCATAAAAGGAAATATATCCTCCTCAAGAGAAGACAGATGTATGAATTCAGTTTGTGTCAGATGGGGCTGACACTTTGCCATGATGATTAGTTTTTAAATTAAAAAAATTTGTTCTTGCAATTAATGAGAATCAGCAGAGAACTGTGGAAACAAAAAAATCTTCATTTGTCTAACATCAGATATTCATTGACTGCAGTTTTACTCAGTCACCTTTTAGTACATTTGGAAAGAATTCAAAATCACAAAGATCAACCAGTTTTAGCTTGATGCTGCTAGAAGAGCTAAAATGTGTTTAGGCTCTGAATATTAATTACCATGCTGCTTTAAAGGTTACAAGAGTCACTTTCTCCCAGGGAGGTCATAGTTCTGATTGAATAAAGGCTTAATTATAGAATATGATAGAACATTGCAGTGAGCTGCAGCAACAAAGCCAGCAAGTGGGTTATTCTTTCTTTGACAGTCCTAAGAAGATAATAAAGACATGTGAAAAAGAGAAAAACACATCTGTTAAAAAAATTGAGGTAATTATGGATTAATTGTTTGTTTGTTTTCTCCCCATTGGTATAGAAGAGAAAAAAGATGTTACTACTATTCTAACTACTGTGCTTGCCATTATTAGAGACTTTTTTATGAGAAAGCTGTATCAAATGTTATTTAGCAACAAGGATATGATTCATATTACTGCAATTGAAGCAACTGTTCTGTGAAAAATACAGGGACTCATCAGACACTTGCTGACATTAAATACCTGTTAATAATTACTAATTAAATATGAAAAAGGTTCTTTTGGGTGCAAGGTAATACATTCCATTCAGTCACACCTAACCTTGCATGCAGAAATTTATGCCACCATAATGTAGGCCATATAGCATTCCATATTTAGAGTTTAGTCCTTGTGTGATCTTGCTTTTAAACCTTCAGGCTGGATTTTGCATCCCACTGTAGGAATTTCATCATAGAAAACATTATGGAAATACAGACGTGAATGTCCGAGACATCTAATTTCTTATTCTTTTCTCTTGCCCTTCCTTCTTTTCTGCTTCCTCCATATTGTGAATCCCTTCCACCTTGTGAATTTTCATTCTTCCTATCACTGAAAAAATAACTACAGCCAGTGCAAAGTGATCTGTTCCCCTTTGCCAAAGCAGGTGAAATGTACTGCAAAGCCTTTTTTTCCCTAGGGACCTCAGGCTTCCCTTGCAGTCCTTCCAATGAGCATGAAGGTCTTGTCACAGCAGGCTAAGGTGGCTCAAGATTACAGACTCTCTCATCTCAAGCTCCTCCAAGATTACAGATCTCCTGAGTTCTGGGGCCCTCTTCTGGCAAATTTGTCTGAACTGATAATTAGCTTGGAAACACCAGCCAAGTGATTTCCTTGTTTTGTCTTGATAAGCAGCTGTCAACAGTGCCTAAATCAGTAATGTCTATCTGAAAACTTCCATATGCTGTAAGGTATTTCTAATAGACTTCTGACTTCCAGTTGTCTGACAGGAAAAGGTCTGTGGGAGTTAAAAAGAGGAGTGTGAGTACATGGCTCGATGTGGTAATTTGGACGTAGCACTAGGTCTTAACTGTGAATGATAGGCAGCGCGGATAACTGCAATGTTTCACCTTAGCTGGTTTCACAAAAACAAAATTAATCTCAGCCCTAGTCTTTCGGTGATTTTGTTCTCAGTTGCAAGACAAGCAGCAAACGTGTCATGTTTTGTTTCTAAAATCTGATAACCACAGTACGGGAACAAAAAATAGCAGCGCAGCTTTCCCTGCAATTTCCAAGGAAAGAGACAAAACCTGATCTGTTCAGATAAAATCTTCCAGCCAAAGGCTGAATTGCCAAGGATTTACCTGCTATCTTCCTAACAAATATCCTCTGTAAAATTGGAGGGTAATTTTTTCCTAGGCTTTTTTCCTGTTCCTTTTGCTATTTTCTTCATCCTTCTTTTTCTATTTCTGAGTATGTCTATCCATATCACAAGTAAAATAATTTAAAGAGCTATGTAGTTCAGGACAATTCTGGTCCAGGGTAAGGAGCATTTAAATTAAATGTGTTAGAGAGCCTTGTTCTCAGTGGAAGACTGGGTATCTCACTTCTTCTTTGCACAGAAATGATTTCCTGAATTTTTGTGTTACTCACACGCAGTTATCAAATGTTTAAAATCTTCAGTCTGTATTGTTGCATTGATATAGAATTAATTCAAAAAGAAACAATGTTTTTTCACAAATGTGACCTCTGCAGTAGGGAAAAACAAAGCAAAACTAAACAGCATACAGAATGAGTTCCACTGCCTGCACTGGAGACATTTAACTAGGACCATGACCTTTAAAAAAAGAAGAAAAAAAAAGCCCAGAAGATGAAAAGATGGGAAGATGTGTTGTGAATATGTGGATACCCTGTAGCTAACTCTGTATCTGGTGAACTAAAATTAACTTCTTTTGCCTTACAGGTTTTTTAAGTACTGGGGACCAAGCTGCGAAAGGCAATTATGGATTGCTTGACCAAATCCAAGCTTTACGTTGGATTGAAGAAAATATTGGATCTTTCGGAGGAGACCCAAAAAGAGTTACGATTTTTGGATCTGGGGCAGGAGCTTCCTGTGTCAGTCTCCTGACACTCTCTCACTATTCAGAAGGTAACAATCTTCTGAGCAAAGCACATTTTTTTTTCAAACATTATAGTGTAACAAAAATGGCCATATCATGTAGGCTGAATTAGAATTACATGAGGTCTGTAATTTTTGTAAAATACCTACTAGCTAGTATTTTGGATTTGTATTAATCAACATAAATATTTTACATGAAGAATTAAATGCTATTATAGCAGAAATTTCATGTAACAGATGCCATGGGCAATATACTTTTTCTAGCTTTATCAACAATCTCCACTGGCTCTTCTGTCAAAGAATTTGCCCTAATTAAAATGGAAAAGGGCAGTGAACTTTTTCATTTTTGACACACTCTTGTCTGCACTTCCAACATGTATTTAGGCGCTTTCTTACTTAACAATAACATAATTTAACCTTATTAAAAAATGTATTTAACTCCCCACAAGTACTGCGTGATCCCACACAGAGTTCTTAAGATTTTGGTAAGTGTTTGAGCTGTGGGATTTCTACACTCAACACTTCACCCCCCAAAAAAACCACCCCTAGAATGTACAGCACCAGTACTGAACCATAAATATTGCTGGTGATAAGACCAAATCTACAAAGAATTTATAAAGGAAGACAAGGCCAAAATATCTATTGTATTTATAAGTCCATGCTACTTCTGTCACATTAAAACAGACAGAAATCTATGGCAGAAGGCTAAGCCCTAGCAAGCAATTGTAGCAGGGCTGCTGGTAAACACACCCTATTTGGAAATACATAGAATTATGCCTGACAGTTTAGTCTACTGATACACATAGGGTGCAGTGAGTAACTGTTGAGTAAACCATGCCAAAATCAGCAGATGGAACCATGAAAAACTTAACTAATCACATCATTGAAATTTTGTAGTGTGTGCAGTGAGTAATCATCACAAAGGTATATCTACCACAGCCAGTTTTTCCCACAAATGCTTCAACATTTTAAAATGTTTTTGTAGCTGTTGCTGTCTTTGACATTTCAAGAGCTTGACAGTAGCAATCATCTGCAGAAGAGGTCCAGGCATTTTAGTTTAAGTTTAAAATAGGCCATTTTAGTGATCTTACCAGGAAAAAACAGATGGGGTAGATTCACCAGTAAGCTCCAGTCGCTTTTCAGTACTCTGGTGACACAAAGAAGCTCTTCAGACTGGGTCTTTCATCTCTCTTCATATTAGTACATACAAAACAACCAGAAGGAACTATTGAATCTTGTCTTACTCTCTTCCGAAAAAAGTAACTATATTTTAATTCAACATATAGGCAGTGCTAACACACACACACACACACACAAATTAAGATGATAAAGAAAAAATGGTGTCATAGTAGAAGACTGAAGCCTATTAAATTGATTTTAGCAGAGCAGATTTTTTCAAATTATATGATGCATGGCTTCTGTGAAGGAAATGAGAGTGTGTAATTTTCATCTGACCTTTAAACTACTGAAGAGCGCATTTATGAGTGTCATTTACATGGCGAAGAGGATATGATTGCTTGTAGCTGCCGCTCCTTTAAAGAAATTTTTACAGGAGTACCACTGTGCTAAAGCCAGGGAACTTCCATTAAAGATGCAAGAAAACGGCAGTACAAGCACAAGTGTTGTTCTTGAAACAGTAACCTGCAACCTTCATGCTTTATGTATGTGAGCATCAAGAACAAGAGGGATTTTAATTAGTAGCCTATTAGAGATACTATAAAAAGGGAGCAGTGAATAGAATATATGGAAATTGAACTGAAATTTAGGTATATGCATCCTTTAGTTATCGCATAATCAAAGCTTTCTTTGCTTAGTGAGAGCTGTCTTTTTTTTTTTTTAATATTCAATTGGATTTGCATTTAAACAATTTGCACCTGCAGGTTTGTTCCAAAAGGCAATCATACAGAGTGGAACAGCCCTGTCCAGCTGGGCAGTGAACTACCAGCCTGCCAAGTACACTCGGATATTGGCAGATAAAGTGGGCTGTGACATGCTGGATACCACTGATTTGGTTGAATGTCTTCGGAATAAGAATTACAAAGAACTCATTCAACAGACCATCACTCCAGCCACGTACCACATTGCCTTTGGGCCTGTGATAGATGGAGATGTGATTCCAGATGACCCTCAGATTCTCATGGAGCAAGGGGAATTCCTTAACTATGATATAATGCTGGGCGTGAATCAAGGGGAAGGTTTAAAATTTGTGGACGGCATTGTAGACAATGAAGATGGTGTTTCCCCCAATGATTTTGACTTTTCTGTCTCCAATTTTGTGGACAATCTATATGGTTATCCAGAAGGGAAAGACACACTGCGAGAGACCATTAAATTCATGTACACTGACTGGGCAGACAAAGAAAACCCTGAAACAAGACGGAAGACCCTGGTCGCTCTTTTTACAGACCACCAGTGGGTCGCTCCAGCTGTTGCTACCGCTGACCTGCATGCTCAGTATGGATCTCCAACATATTTCTATGCATTTTATCACCATTGCCAAAGTGAAATGAAACCCAGCTGGGCTGATTCAGCTCATGGTGATGAAGTCCCTTATGTGTTTGGGATTCCTATGATTGGCCCCACAGAACTGTTCAATTGCAACTTTTCCAAGAATGATGTCATGCTCAGTGCAGTAGTTATGACGTACTGGACTAATTTCGCCAAAACTGGGTAAGTTTGACCTCCAGCATTCCTTTTTGTTAATAACATACTTCTAAAATAGTCAGTATCCCATAGAAGGGGCTTCAAACCCTGATCTTGCCGCAATATTATAACACTATTTGCGTAAGGGA
>WAAD01037262.1:0-19137 GCA_013389945.1 Fregata magnificens
AAATCGTAGAGAAAAAAACTGATTTTAATTCAGCTTTCTCAGCTGTTCCCTGTTCTTTTTTCCCAAAGATATAGTTTAATTCCAGTGTCCTATTGTCTAGAAACTCTGCAGCTGTATGAGGGCTACTGCATTGTTTTAGGAGTGGTACAAGTGGAGAAATCACAGCTCTTCTAGCATTACTCTCTCCTTCCAGCCCCACTATACCCACACTTTATTAGGTACACGTTATAATTAGTCATTTTAGGGTGCTGTTAGATGGATTTTGGATTCATACAAGGAATTGTTTCATAGGATCATCTTGTCTCTTTCTTGTCAGCTTCTAAGTGAGGTCATCAGTCTAACATCTTTCTAAAGCAGCAATTACCATAATGTCAAGAAGCTGTCCTCTTAATAGCTCATAAAAATGGGCTATTAATGGGTATCAGAGAGATTTGGAAACAAGACTACTAGGTCTGTCACACAAAAAGAACAGGGAAGTGTAGTGACATGCCATGTAGCTGATTACAATAAAGCAGAGCAATAAACTCAACTGGACTTTGGATACTGTCAACATTTATTTTCTTGTCAAATATGTCAAGTTTTGGGAAGGACTAACTTTAAGATAGTAGTGACAAGATTCACCACAGAGTCTGCTTAAGTAGTATCAGTTTGATTAGAAGAAAAGACCACTAAGAAATATGGCCTAGTGAACTGTGTTAGAAAAAGTAGATGCCATTTCAAAGATTTGCATATTGCAGAGAACAGACCTTCCTTATGTAAGGGTCCTTTCTTGTTTCTACTTCTGTATAGCTGTAACTAGATAAAATTATATAGATAGCTCCAACTGTAATATTTGAGGCATAATTAAGTAGCATGTGTTATAGTATCAAAAGGACTTACTGGTAAATTTCAGAAACTAAAAGGGAAATGCTCAGTTTTTCAAAGTCATCTAATGGGGAATATGTTGCTGCTATGGAAATCTCATTGTTGAATTTAAAAAAGCCTTACAGTATGTATTCATTCATACTACTTATTCATTCCTTCTTTAGTACTGACAGAATATTCTTTGCTTTATGCAAATACATGGAAGAATCTGACTCTATAATCTGATTCAAACAGGCAATACCATCTAGAAACAAACGATATGCTGGATGACTGTTCAAGCTCAAAGCAAAGCTGATCTCACAGAATGACTGCTCATACTGTGCCAATTTATTTCCAGCTGCTAAGTAATGCTAGAAGAAAGATCAAGATGCACTCAGTGTTTTCTCCTGATAGTAATGATTGGATTGCCACGGGGATGTTACTGTGGCTTTGAAAAGAGGGTAGGAGGATGAGGAGGTTGCTATGAAGGGAAATAAAGTTAGTCCATGCTGCATTTCCTCATTAAGTCATGCCATCAGAAAAGCTCAAGAGTCTTTCTCTGAGTGCTGGAATGGGTCTTTCTGAAAGGTCAGGCACAAGAGAAGCTTGAGACTTTGTAGCACTTGATCAGTCTCTTCCAGCTGGACTCCACCAAACAGCCGCGCAACAGAGCTCATCTACCAGGGAGGAAATGCAGATCTGCACTGAATCCTTAGCCCACCTGCATGGTGTACAACGTCCCTGTCACTAAATTCATGTTACAGATACTTACATGCTGCATATTTAATCCCTGTAAAATTCCCCTGGAACATTCTGTCATCTTGAAAATGGAAATAAGTTGAAACATTTATGGCCATTAGTCTGCTTTATTTCACTTTTTTTTTGCAACAAATGGAACTAGAGTAAGAACTAGTATCTGATACTTCTCTGGGGTATTGCTTCTTGCACTGCCTGCAGGATGAAATCAATGAGTCAGTGAGTTGTTTTCCACCTCTGTAATCATAGGGATTTACAAGTGTTTCATTCAGACTGTTGGTAATTGTGATACCACAGAACAATGTGTTCTGAGGTGTTGTCGGGTGTTGTCGGGCACTCAAAATTGCCAGGGAAATATTGGAGATGTTCAAAAAGAGGTTGTTATATTAGTCAGAATGGGGTTTGATGTAAGTTATTTCACACAGCCTCATTGGTGAGAGGTTATGCAACGTAAATCATGGAGTTAACCTCATTTTCATTTCAGTTTAGCAACTGGGATTCAAATAATAGTTTCATCTTAGTATTTTTCATCTGGTAAAATAGGTGACTTCTATTAAAATATCAAATTGTAATATCTTGAAGACATGCCCTGTTCTCCAACAATCTATGTTTTAAGAAAGAAAACTATCCTAAATGCTCGAGTTCAGCAATGAACTTAACATGGGCATGATTTTAAACCAGAGTAATCTATTTAGATAAATCAAAACTGCAACATTTGTTTCATATCACCTTTGTGCGTGCTGAAGTAATTTTTCATTTTTCTAGTGAAAATTTAAGATGGCTGAACTTTTAGACAAAAAAAAAAAGTTGGTTTTTTTTTTTTGGTAGGTTACTCCTCCTACTTCTGAGTACTGCACCATCACTAATAGAATAATTAACATAGTAGGTAAAGGCAACTTTCATGAAAATAATATAAAATCTTTGATAAGGTGATAAATCTTAAACATTTGTAGAAAACTTCGCTTTTTCAGATATCAACTCAAGAGGAAATATTTTCCTAATCTGAATCCTAAAGGAATCAACATGTTTTCTTCTTGCTGATTCTAGTCACTGCCATTTCTTAGATAATACTGTGTGTGCTTATAGATTGTTCAGGAGTATGAAAAGACCTTTTCAAAGTAGTGGACAAAAAAAAAAATAAATCCGTAATTTCAATCTTGACTCTATTTTCCCTATTTGCTGTTTCCTTCCTCTGCTGAGGCTATATAGGATTTTATTATGCTGTGAGTCATTCAAGGAATGTAGTTGAAATAATTTTGTCCTCCTTTTGCATACTTTGCAAAATCGTATCATATTTTCTAAATCACACTGGCAGTATGACTGTGTTTCACACACCCACAGGCTTGTTTGTAGTGATAGACCTGGTATAATGCTGCTGCACCCATCCTGTAGAAGTTACTCAGAATGTCTTTGGTCCTGAAGTCCTTGGCAGTCCTACAGAAGGCATTTTTGGGTCAAAGGAAATGGAAATATTTGCCTGGAGGCAGTTTGCCTTTGTAGCTCTTGAAGCTCCAACATGCAGCTGGTTGAATGTAACTGAAACAATGGCCTCTAAGCAAGAGATCACACTATAAACAGAATGTATGTAGAAAAAAGTGTTGGCTATCAGGTATCGAGTTTAGACTCCCATTAAAATAATTAATAGCTGAAATAATGTTTCGGTAATAACTGAAATAGTCCATAAAGTATAAGTAAGACAGTAATTTTTAGGTAACTTAGGGGTTTTTTGGGGGGTGGGGGTGGGGTGTTTAAGAGTACACATTGAAAATAACAGCCAAGATTTTCAAGGCTAGCCACCGGTTTGGAAAAGCTCGACTCTTTTTAGATTGCTTTGCACACAAGGATGTGACTCTTATATACGTTGCTCTTTCTATAATCACCTTTTCCAAAGCAGTGGATTAAAAGTTCCAATATAACATTTTGGTTATCATTTTACCTTTTTTTGCTAAAGGAATTTCTATCTGGTATCTGGCAATAAAGAATCAAGTCTACCTTGGAGTTTACACTTCTGTGTACAATTAGTTTGCAAGAAAAAGAGTTGGAGATGAAAATGCTTTTGTCGTACCAGGGACCAGATAAGTGGATCTCATAGCTTAGGCTTTCCAACATTAATGATGCTTGCAGCATGGTGCAACACACTTTTCTTGGAAGACATTCAGCAAGAATGAACCAGGGAAGAAAGTAGCATAAACAAGGTCAGATTAGAAAATACATCTCTGATTGTATAATGAGCTTCTGAAGCATTCAGAAGCTCTTCTAGACATATGCTTCTTTCTAATCTATTGCTTAAGAATTTTTAAGTGTTTTCATTTTACTGTGGAGGTGTCTTATAAATAGTATTACTGTTGAAGAAGAAATCAGAATAGTCCAGGTAATAGAATTCTTTTGGCGAGCAATAGTGTTTGTGACTTCTTTTGTTGCTTGAGTCACATGAGAATCTATTCCAATATGAATCCACATGTAAGAAATACATAAGTAAGTTGAAATTGGATGTGAAAGTGAGGTCCAGATACATCAAACATCTTATTCACCCATCCGCCCACCCAATTCACCCAGCCATTTCCTCCTACAAAGGGAAATCATATGAAATGGCTTTTCTGACTAGATATATTGAAAAGATTTTTTTTTGCATGATTTTCATGAGGCAATGGGCCACTTAAATATATGTAATTTCTAGACTAAGATGAGAATAATTTCAGTTGTTCATGTCTGGTTTGGGTTTATGAAAGCTCAGAATGGGAATGTATTATAAAATCTTGAAAATTCTGATGGGGTAGAAGAAGCAGCTCCTACCTCTAGAGACAATTTTTTTATGACTGCAATATAAGCAGAGAAGGTTGGAGTAATTTTCCTTTTAATTAGACACAAATAAACTATCAACATGGCTGCAGAGAGGAGTACATCGCTTCTGATTCCTGTGATTCCATGCATATCCTTACAAGCTTGAATACATGCTTGCAGTAAACATGCATATATATGTAATGAAGGAGGACAGGTCAATTTTAATGCAAAGGAAAATGATGTGATTTTTGGGATCTTTCTTTTTTGTGTGGTTATTTCATTTGCAATTTGTTTTCTCCCTATTTGAATATCTTTATGATAATGGTACAAAGTTATTTGCTTCTGTTTGACTGTCGTCTTTAGAAGAGCCTGTTTGACAAGCTAGGCTTTTAAAGAATTGGTAACTAGAGCATTACAAACCAGGTATAGAGCTATAAAGGATTCCTAGAAGTAATTTTCAAAATTAGGTTTACAGCTTCTAAGTTTTACACTTTCGTTGCCTTGAGGAGTTTTGTGTTCTGTGGAACTGCCTCCTCAGGTAAGAGTCATTATGCATTTACATTGAGTTTCCATGATTCTATGATAAATAAACCGTCCGAGGGGCAATAAAAAGAGATAAAGTAATTGAGGGGGGGAATGGTTTTGAGAAGGTGCAAACAAATAGATGACTAAAGATCCAAATATATTAGATAACTGTGAGAGTAATAAAATGTGAAATTCAGATAGGGCAGATAGAATCATAGAATCATTAAGGTTGGAAAAGACCTCTAAGATCATCAAGTCCAACCATCAACTAACACCACCATGACTCCTAAACTAGGCTCTGGAGTGCCACGTCTACACCTTTTTTGAACGCCTCCAGGGTTGACGACTCCACCACCTCTCTGGGGAGCCCGTTCCAATGCCTATCCACTCTTTCGGTAAAGAAATTCTTCCTGATGTCCAGTGTAAACCTCCCCTGACGCAACTTGAGGCCATTTCCTCTTGTCCTATCACTAGTTTCTTGGGAGAAGAGTCCAGCACCTGCTTCCCTACAGCCTCCCTTCAGGTAGTTGTAGAGAGTGATAAGGTCTCCCCTCAGCCTCCTCTTCTCCAAGCTAAACAGTCCCAGTTCTCTCAGCCACTCCTCATAAGACTTGTTTTCTAGTCCCTTCACCAGCTTCGTTGCCCTTCTCAATGGGCAGATATGGGGGTTCTGTTTGGTTTCAAAGGTTAATTCAAAGTTTAGTGTAAAGCAGCTGCACAGAGTGAGAATACAGAGTGAAAGGAAATTTTTTAAGAGATAAGTTATTTATTTCCCCAAGGTTTTACTTCAATGCATTTTTATGGTTCCTGGGCTTTGCAAAATTGAATTGCATTTTTCTTATTCTTTTCATGTCTGAATAAATTCAAGGTAAGATAACCTTTATGTAAATGGCAGTTATATTGTGTTAAGAGCTACAAACCATTTCTTCAGAGCAGAATCTGTACTCAGGATTCATAAGAGCCTGAAGAAGGATGGTGGGACTCTTGGGATGTTCATTTAAAAGAACAGATACAAGGACTATTATTGTGAATTGCTGTCAAGGCATTGCAGTCAGCTGATTCAAGGGGAAATCCTGAAGATGAAGCCTGTCATAATTACTACATTTTTGTGTTAAAAAGTAACAAAGGAGAAGGAAATATTCTTGCATGTGTTTCCCTGTGGTGGGTTAACCTTGGCTAAGGGCCAAGCCCCCACCCAGCCACTAGCTCACTCAGTGCCCTCAGCAGGACAAGGGGAGAAAATAGGATGTAAAAGCTTGTGGGTCGAGATAAAGACGGGGAAATTGCTTACCAGTTACTGTTATGGGCAAAACAGACTTGACAAGGGGAAAATTAGTTTAATTTATTGCCAATTAAAATAGATTTAGGTAATGAGAAACAAAAAGACAAGCATTAAACCCACATCTTTCCTTCCCCCTTTCCCAGGCCCAACGTCACTCCTTCACTTGACACTCCTCTCCCCACCCCCGGAGTGGCACAAGGGGGACAGGGGATGGGGGTTTGTGAACAGTCCATAACGGTTCCTCTCTGTCCCTCCTTCCTCCTCACACTTTTCACCTGCTCCAGCATGCGGTCTCCCCACGGGCTGCAGTCCTTCAGGAAAAAAATCTGCTCCATTGTGGGTTCTCCATGGGCCACAGTCCCTCCAGGACATATCCACCTGCTCTGGTGTGAGTCCTCCATGGGCTGCAGTGGATATTGCCTTTGGCATGCTCCTCGCCATGGGCTGCAGGGGAGTATCTGCTCTGGAGTGTGGAGCACCTCCTCCTCTGACCTTGGTGTTCCCTCTGCTGTTTCCTACTCTTTCTGTACCTGCTGTTCCACCTGTGTGGAACTTCCTTAACTATATTTTTTCCAAGGTGCCACCATTTTGCCTGAGGGGCTCAGCTGTGTCCTGCTGTGGGTCTTTTGGAGCCAGATGGAACCACCTGTGTCCAGCACAGGGCAGCCCTGGCCTCTCCTCACCGAGGCCACGCCTGCAGCCCACCCACTGCCAACACCTTGACATGGACACCCAGTAGAGTCCTGTTAAATTAAAATATTTTTGAATGTAGTGAAGGAAGCTTGCAGTTTCATTTGTACATGATACCACCAAAACCCCACTGTTGTTAAAAAGTCTTACAAAAATACTTAAGCTAAGATTCAGTTGACTGTTTCTTAGAGGCTAGTTTTGGTTACTAGACAATCTGGGATAAGATAATTGAACCATGGATGTTGGCTTTTCAGCAAAGCTACCCTTTTAATTAGGGCAATGTTGAACAGGGTATGTAGTCAGAGTGTCTGTGTAGTCTGTGTCTTATCTATGGAATACGATTGCAAATGTTTTCATTCCATTTTTCCACAATTTAGATTGCAAGGAGATAATTTGGCAGAAAGGCCAGAAGATGTCTCCATGGTATCTCAAACATCTGAGCCAGCAGTGTCAGACTCTGATGGTAAGTTACATAAATATTTGTTACTCATCAAAAAAAACCCCAAACACCAACATCTTGAATTTAAGAGTAGAGGTTATGTGTGTAAAAGAAGATTAAGCACTTCCAGAGAGTGTTCCTGGGCATTTGAACTCAATCATTTACACTTCAAATCTCTTAGAAGAGCCCCTAACACGGTTTTTGTCATGGTCAATTAGCACTCCAGAATAATTCCTAGGCATATTTTGGGAGGCACCTTGGGCCAGGATATATTCTTAGTAGACAGTTTGTATGTTAGCACACTATTTTGGATGTAAAATAGCTTAATAGCATAGACATGGGCTGTTCATTGCCGGTTGGCCTCTATGCCAAAGAAATATGTCTTTGAAATATTTAATTTAATACTACAAATGCATCCACAGGATTCAAATAATGTGCAGTAAAAATAAAAGTTATGGAATTTCTCCTGTTTTTAAACTAAGCATCAGAAATGCTTCTCTGATCTCTCCAAGCACCGACTAGAACTAAAATACAATAAAAAGGAATATATACAATAGCTCTGAAGAACATTTTTTTCTCCTCATACAAACATAATCATACGTTGCTCTAATCTGCAGTCAGGACCAGGAGCCTTATTTCAATTTCTGCTCAGGTTTTTGAACAGAGTAACACCTGGAATCTAATGGAAAAGGCACTTCCTAAGGGATATCTTGCCACAGAATGCCCTGCTTTCCTATGAAAGACTAGGTTGACGAAGGTTAACTTTCTCTTACCTGTCACTAGATTGGAGACAGAAAGGAAAAGAGGTTTGGACAGAATCTGCAAAGATAAATCCTTCAGTCCATTCCCTTACTGTTGGGCAGAACCAGCTGAGTCTATTAATTGGAGGATTTGATTTGCAGTTTGGTCTTCAGCAGCCACAGACAAGTTAGCTATGTTGATTAATTAATGCAAAACAAATCAGAACTAGCTTTTGTTTTTAATTGTCCTACTAACTGTCTTCTATTTAGTGTTACTAGGTGTGCTGTTAGGTATGATGGCAACCTGAGCTTTCGGTCATTTCTCTTGTCTCATTTGTAAACCAATGTATGTCAGCACAAGTAACTAGTATGTCTTTAAAGATATATTTTTCAGACTGGTTGTGTGAGAATGCATGGCTTCATGCAGTCATGCCACTTGTTTTTCCTTTCATCTGCCATTGATCACTTTATAAAAAAAATTAATAGGGGACTCAGAATCTCAAAATATGATGTTCTTACAAGCTTGATGAAGATTGTCAGCAAGAGAGACCTGGACTGGTGACTGTACTCAAGCCCTGTGAAAGAAAGGCAAAATTCTTCTGTTATGAGACTAATCCCCAGGAAGGGAGGTGGTGGTGACTTGTTTGGGATAGTTAAGGGGATATGCAAGCATGAGATTATTGCCGCAGAAACAAGTAGAGGGGTAAGACATACACGTAGGAAAAAGTTCTGTAGTTTCTGAAACAATTTGTTTTGAACAGATCTCTGCCTTCCTTTTTCCTTCCTGTGTATCCTTGTTATTGAAGTGGAAATATGCCCACTTTGCCCTGCCATCTTCTGAAACTATAGGCTTCAATAAAATAGTAAGCTGTTGCTAAGTGGCAGAGGCACCAGGATTAAAGAAGGTGAAACTGTCAGAAGGTGCTGGATGCTGTGTAATAATGAAGCTGGATCTTTCATGGTCACAGAGGGTGGAGCACAAGAGTGCTATAGCCGTTGCAACTTGGACCACTTTATATGCTTCTGGATACTCTGTAGTCAGTATGGATATAGAGAAGATGGAGAACGCTTTCCCTAAAAGAATACCTCCAATAAAAATATAGGGAGTAAAAGTTAGGTAGATGTGGCAATGACATTCATGTTGTTATAAACACATCTATCTCATGTCTGTGAATATACATGAACCTGTTAGTCATATAGCTAGAAAATAGCAAAGCCCCTAGGGCAAAAGGACTGAGGTAAACAGTGAGGTACTGCCAAATTTCTGTCAAGAGGCGCTCTCAGAAATGTTCAGCCTTTCAAAATATATTTTTTTTTTCCTAAAATGTTGGCTAGTAATACATTTTGATTTGAAAAAAATCACAGCTGGATTTTACAAGTAGGCACAGACAAGAAACAGGCACAGAACTCAGGCAACTGCTCATTCTATCAATCTTTTCTATAAATGCAGCACATTGCTTGTTTTCTGTGCATCTGATATTTATTTCCAATCAATATTATGTATGAGAAGAAGATGATAAAAGAGACTCCTAAAGATATTGTTAGAAAACCCTAAGTAACAAAGGCATCATGTTGCACTGAATTTTTAATTATGTCCTCTTAAGAACATATTATATCATGAAAAAGTGATTAACAGGCTTCAGTTACCAGGTTTATTTGAATTTATTTTCTGTTCTTACTTACCAGTACCAATGACCTTACTGAGAGAAAACTATGCATTGGGAAGTGCTGTTGTAAACCATTCGTTCAAGGATATGCAAGCAAGGTGCTGATGCACAGGAAAGTTGAGGGTAGCTTTCTTTAGATAATGATCTGTTTCTGGGTTAGTGGGATATTATTAAGTTGTTAGATCTGGACCATCTCTCTTGCGAATTTCAGATGAACTAGGTTCAGAAGTAATTGGCAGCACATCTGATCTAACAGCCCTTATAAATAAGCCTTACTAAAGCAATTCCACCTAATAAAGTCAATGTAATAGGTTATGTAAAAAGATCACCTGCAGCATCAGGCACTATACTGACTCCACTGGCAATCTGGATCTGGTTCTAATTAACCACTACACTCATTTCCTTCTAGTGTAATCCTGCTGAATTGGACGGAGTTGTGTTTGATCTAAGTAGTAAAAATGAGAGATGGGAAACAGGTCTCATGATCGGAGAACACAAGACACTTTAACACTGCAGTTTCTTTTTACTGTCCTAAACTATACCTCTTGAAACTGTTTCTCTTTCCCATTGGATCATTTCACAGGAAAGAACTAAGGGAAGAATTTAATAGCTAGGTTCTTGATTTTGATTAGAAGCAGCAGCTTTGGTGACTGCACAGCAAACTTCCCCAGCAGACGCCAAGCCTGTCAGGTTTGTCTCTTGGATCAGTCCTCCATTAAGACTTGCTCTTGTTCTGTGCAGATAGATGGGAACAACGGCTGAGCCTTCAAAAGATAGACACTGCAACAGGATTGATCCAGTAAAAATCTGTCCACATCTGTCAACCCGCAGTGTGTTTTTCAGGTTGGGGGGATTGTAGAGGTCATCTACTACTGTGTATTTTTTTTATTTGGATATTAAGAAATAGTATCACTAAAGGATAATTGGTCATTTAATCCCAGGTGCCTATAAATACCTTAGGACCTTGTTTCACTTGTTTCAGTCTCTTTTGCTGGAAAGTACCTTGTCCTTTGAGTGAAAGCCATGATATAAGGCAGGAAAAGAAGACATTATTGCAAATAAGATCTTTGCAGTCAGTGCATTCTTGCAGAAGGAAGCTTAAAATACAATAACTTATTAGGGAGTAAACTCTTAATAGTGGGTAAATGGAAAGCACGGCACTTCTAAACTTCTAAACCACTCCTGAATTTGTCTGAGAAAAGCTGTTTGTAAAGTGAGTTACTTTGCAGCGTAGTATGCAACTCCACATATTTCTGAGGTGCGGGTAAAGACTTGTTTCTTTTGTGGCTCTACCTGGAATAATATAATTGGACTGAAAATGATAGATTATATGGTACTATACCACAGTGTGTACTCATGGCATTTCCTATTCTATTGTGTTATTAGATCTACAGATTATGCTGTGATACATAATATTTAGTTTGTTAAATAAGTTTTACTAAACAAATTTCACATCAGTAGTTCATTCCCTATCAAACAGGAGTCACTGTTTTTTATTATTTGCAGTTAGCCAGCTCCTGTTTCTACCCAGTAGAAGCTAGAAAGTTCCTGCTTGAAGAAACTTGAAAAGACTAGGATGTGTAGCTTCTACATATTTTTTTTTTGCCCTTTAAAGTGCCAATATAGTAGAACGTTCAAAACAGGCATTTGGATGTAGAGGAAAAGTTTGAAATTGGGGATGTTCAATAGAAATAGGAATGTATGGAACACATATAGTGCTATTCCAGATGGAACTGCATGACCAGGATAAAAAATTAATAAGGATGCAAACATGTGGGAGTTAGGGTTGGGAACTAGATATGGCAGTGGCAAAAATGTGGCATCATCTCCCAGTTCCTGCAGAGTTCTCTAGCCACAACTTTGCATCATCATCACCTCTTCTTCCTCTGCTTTCATTTGTGTTTGCAATGAGTGCGGTAACCATAGTTGCCGTACTTCAGTATAGTTCTATCTTTATAGTGAGTATAGTCTGAGATGTTTAACAAATCAGGGCACTCTGGAAACATAAGGAGCTCCCTGCTAAGTGTCTGAATAACAGCAGAACCTGCGGAAGATCAGGGCATTTTGTTTTCTTAGGCTGCTTATGAACAGCATCTAAGTGCCTAGCAGACTGTCAGGCAAAGAATGAAACTGCATAGCATGTTACTTGGAAATTGCTTTCTCTGACATAGGTGCACAAATTCTCTTTTAAGTCGTGACGTATGTGTCAAAGATCCATTCAGGACTTCTCACCAAGTCATGTTGCTTTACAAATGTGGCAGTACAGGCAAGAATTATAGCTTGCATGGCTTTTAAACATTGCCTAAAGTGACCAGAACTTCTTACTTCAAGGATTTTAACTATATTCTAATTAGTTTAACAGATTTAATTAAATTTTAAATTAAATTAATTAAATTTTACTGATTTTATTAAAGCTGAAGATCCATTGTTCACTTGTGTAAAGGACAAACAGTATTTAGTTTTAATAGTAAAAGTAATAAATAACCTATGAGACACCTTGGCAGCTGAAGGAAGCTTGCTTATCACTCTAATCATGTTAGAGACACTGTTCTGCATTGCATTAAGCTTGTAAATTAAAATCAGACATAAAATCAGACATAAATTAAAATCCATTGAGGTGTAACTGAAAAGCAGTGCATTTACAGTAGCCACATTTACCTTCCCAACAGTTAATTTATAGGCATTTTATTTTCAAAGTGACTAATGCTTACTTAATTAGAGTGATTTACTTCTCTTCTACCTCTTTGGAACAGCTCAAGTACCCGGGGTTGAAACACTTACAGAAGATATTGATGAATTTCAGAGTGTCTCTCAAGTGGCAGGATCTGTAAGTATCTTCACTTATGGATAATCCTGTAATTTTTAAAAATAGTTTGATAAAAATTAGATTTTGCATAATGATAAAAACTCTGCTTGCCAGCACTGTCAGCCTAGAGAGAAGAAAACTTAATTTACCTAATCCTTCTGAATTCTCAGTTCTCTGGCTGTTTTAATTTTTTCATTCTAGGAAGGGTCATATTTTGAAATAAATTATTATAATCTCATACAAAACCATATCTTGTTGGACTTACATGTATAGCTCCCATTGAAAGTGCAGTCATTTTATACTATGTCTGTGTGTTCTTAAATGTTAGTCAAATATCCATTTTACCAGATAATATTCAATTTTACAAAATTAAGAGAACAAAATAATTCAAACTCTAAATTTCGTTATGAAATATGACATAATATCTCAACTATAATTCAGCTTTTTGGTAGCATTCGCTTGGAAACTACTGAACAAGAGGTGTCTCTTTAAAATGTATGGCTAATTTAGATTTTTTTTAAAGAATGCAATATTATGCTTGGTAATATTTTCATCAGCTGTTTTATTTTGACATTTATGAAAATCCCTGTAGACTTGCAGTTTGCAGAAAATATAATCAGCAATAAAATAATTTTTGAAAAATTATATAATGAGTATTTTGGCGCTAGTTGTGTTGCATCAGAGATTTGAATGTAGGTTAAAAAGTGATTGCTTTTTTCCTAAGGCAAATAATTTGACAATGGTTGTTTGTTTTTGCAAAATTTTAGACAGCTGTAATAGGATACATTAATTACTGTTCAACCATAGCAATACTGGTTTATAGCACACTTTAGTGTTGATAAAGTAAGTGAAAAGAAGGGCTCAGTATTTGTTAGCAAGGGAAAAAAGGGCAGGACTAAAGAAAAAACAAAAATGACTATGCAGACTGCTTGTGCAGTCCTTCAGGCAGCTGATTAAGTACTACTAATAAAGCTAAATAATACTGAACATATAGTATTTCCAACCAGAGCTGTCAAAGCAGTTGGCAGATATGGAGTTCCAGATCGATTCCTAAAGCTCTTTGAGAACTTGGAGTGCGAGAACCTCACAGAGCATTTGCAGATATTGGGCAAAAGGAGTAAGGAGCAGAACTTTGGTTGCCATTGCTTTGAGTTTCTTTCTCGAACCTCCTTTCTGCTTCACACCAGTGAACAGAGAGGTATAATAAATTTTGCAGCAGTTTCTGAACCCACGTTTTTCTTATTGATTTGGACCTGCAGCTACCAGCTTTGATTTATCAGTTCTGCAAGACATATAGCATAGGGAAAGAGCAACAAATAAATTGAATTACACAGAAAAATAAAGATACAAGGAAAACGAAAGATCATTACGTTTATTAGCAAAATCTTGCTACAGAAATGTACTTCAGCAGAGTATTTTTAGATATATGCTCTGTGTGTGCATGCTTACGAACGGACAAACAATATGTACATGTATTATTTAATGCTCTGCTAGTTCTAGACATAGGTGAGGTTACCTGGAGCAGTAGACTGTCAGAGGCAGCAAAGTTGCCTGGGCTGAATCCCTGAAAGCCACACTGGCTGTTGTTGTTATTGCCAGTGCTGCAAAGAGAAGGCAAGAAGAGCAGTTGCAGCTATTGTTCTGCCCACCCAACCTCTCCCTAGGGCAAAGGCAGCTAGCTTCACTTTCCTGGGCTCTTGGAAAATTCCTTTGCCGAAGTTACTAAGGAGCCATAAGCCAGTAACTGTTAGTTCAGCTGCTTTTGGGGTTTTTTGTGTTTTCTATCTTAAAGCTCTTGCTTAAATAGTGTGTAGCTAGCCGATTGTGTACTTTTATCTCTTTAAAATGGCTTGTTATTCAGAATAAGATTCAGCTATCCAACACTGTATGTTTGTCTGCAACTGTATCTCCTCAAAAAGAAAAAAAAGATCCAACTGTTGTTGTTGCCCTTTAGGGCTCTGAAGGAATAGAGATCTGTTCCATGATCCCCTAATATCTTCCAGTGAGACTTATTCTTTCACCATCTTGACGTATAAAATATAGAGGTAAAACTGAGGTTCCTCACAGAAAGGCTCTGAAGATAAATGCGTTCTTGCAATGGATTCCCATGAATCCTTCAAAATAGAAAGAAATACGCCTGTAAAATTACTTCAGAATTGATACCAAAATACATTCTTGTGACTTGAAATGATTTTCAGATATTATGAGGTATGAGATACTATATGAGATACAGGATGAGGGAAAAATAGAATAAATATGATGTTGATCAGACATTTCTCATAAATTGGACAAATTGGTTCATGGCATTCACTCAAATGTGCATATTACATGTAAAAATTCCTGATCTGGTTCAAGGTGTGCCATGTTTAATACTGGTACTGCATTCGAATAGGGTAATTTGAGTCTGTTGCTAGTTAAATGGATCATTATCATAAATTTCTCTCTACTCATGTATATTTGGCAAATTTTCTTTACAAGTGCTTCAGCCTTCAGAGGAGAAGAGTTTTGAGAGAAATTGTTGGATAAAGCAGCAAGAATTATGCATAAGGATCTTTAGAAGAGAGCTGTGTGGGTTCTTTTTTTCATGTCCCATGTATAAGTCCATGTGTAAGATCTTTGGTGTGGAGACTAAAGCAATCTGGATACCAGTACTTAGAAGAGATAGGCAACATCTATGTCTATAACATGGTTCATGTAATTTATACTATGGTTACATTATGATTTTCTTGTAACATTTGTATAAGTTTACTGTTCTATTTCTGAAGAATCTGGAAGTTTTTGTATTTAAACCTTTTTCCTTTAAACCTTTTTTAATAGAATCTTTTGCTATGCTTTATTTTTCACGATGAGAGTCGATATATGAAAAATCGAGAACTTACATTTTCAGTGCTGCACAATCCCAAACCAGGCATACTGAATGAATAAACGAGTAAAGCTAGCAAAAAGGAGTTTGAAGTATTTACAGGAATCAGCACTATTCCCAAGAGTTTTGCAAGGATTCAAAGTGGAAGCAAGCATTCAAAATGTCCTTAGAGATCCTAGTTTACTGCAGGGCTTATTTTCTGACAAATATTTAATGTAGCAAAAAGTGCTAGGCAAAATGCAAAGCTTTTTCTTGAGATTTTTGCAGTGTGGTGAACTCAGAGTCCTATTTTCCTTTATGCTTCTGTAAATGAGTTTTATAAATATTTGGCTAGCAAGCTTTAAGAAAACATTGAAGTGATGCTAGGAAAAATTAGGTGGGCTGGAATTCTGACAGAAATGGAAAAGTAAGGTATAAGGGGAAGTTACTAAATTTACGGTGACTAACAGAAAGAAAGAGGGCACATGCAGTGGGCAATGCACATTGAGTAGGCTTTACCTTCCCTCTGAGTTGCTGCTTTTACCACCTGGATCTAACAGGGCTCATGCTTATTGGTTTTTTTATGTGAATCTTTGCATTCACTCATCTTGCCTTGCATGTGCATGTACAAAGGTATATTTTCCTTTGCAAATTATCCATGTACGGCGAACCAATCCAAGTGTAACAGAAACTGTGGAAAAAAAAAAGTTGTCCAACTGCAAAAGGCATTTCTGCATGAATTTGCCTTGGGTTTTTGCTCTTTATTACTGTGGGAAAAATACTCTAATGAGTTGTTTTATAAAGGTGTTTTGTTTTAAATAAATTTTCTCCTGTTTTCCCTACTGCTTTGGAACTTTTCAGTTGCTTTCCTAGAAGGAATATGCACATCGATTTTCTGTGATAAATACAGAAACGCCTTAATAGCATTTCAATTTGTGAAATGACTTGAGGCTTCATGCACAAGGAAAAATTAAGCTTTTAATTCTTGCTACCAATATATGTTGAATACAGCTATATTCTGGAGATACATGATTTAAATTGTAATTGTTAGAAATTTTCTTATCTTTTCCCACTATTTTCCTTGGGAACAATGCCGAGAAGTAACTTAATTACTTGTACAAGTTTGAGTATAATCGACAGCTCTAAATCACCCAAACTTCAGTGTTTAACTAGATCTATAAATTATTTGCTGGATTGGGGTCACTGTTTAGCATTTAGCAGGTTAGTCATTAAAATAGGTATTTTAAGGTTCCACTGCCACATCAGTAACAACTGTGAGGTAGTATGAATTATAGAGGTCATATTTATATATTATACACACAAAATTAGTGTGTTCTGATTAAAAGTTTTCAAATCCAAGTTGACTTTTCTAAGTATATGGAAATTCAGGCACATAAAGTTTAAAATTTTAAATTTTAACTTTAAATCTTAAATCTTCTGTAAAAATAATAACAGGTAATATTAGATTAGTGCAACTCTTCCACAGCTAGTCCAAAACCACCTGCAAATGTGTAAGTTTAATTACTGTCAGCTAAATTAACAATACAAGATAGTAGAAGAACATAATATCAAGGTTCTTGGGAAATAAGTGACATTTCCTGCAGGTAGTTAAGCAAGGAATTTGAATTACATACCTTGAACCTCTTTGGTTGAGGCCTCGCCTATGTAAAACAAATTTCATAAAATAGACATAGCATTTTGTACATACAGCTGCAAAATAGTTATTTCTTACTTTTAAAATTATCTTTTATTTTGGAAAGCACCTGAAGTACTTTAAAAATTGTTTTCACTTCTTACCTGCTGGTGTTCTTTTGGCAGTATGCAACATGATATCAGGAAAACTTGAGCCCCCCTGGGTGTCTGCTTGACCCCTGTGATGCATGGTGGGGCTGCCCCATCTCCCTGTCTGGACTCCGAGGGGTAAGGACTGCTTCCAGAAAGGCCCCCGCTCCTCACAAGTTCAGTTCATCAGCCCCGCTGGCAGGCGTTGCATGCAGCGTGTGGTTAGTGCTTCCAAGGAGACCTTTTGTGGGGGAGACAGAAGGGCAGATGTCTTCTGGAGTGAAAATAATCTTATTTGAAAATATTTAATCCTCTAAAATGTGATTTTAAATTGAAGGAATTTTCTGAACTTAAAAAAAAAAATAATAATAAAAAATAATAATAATAAAAAAAAAAATTCAATGAGTGCCTTGTTTTTACCTGTCTAAAATTTTGGTTTCTTGGGCATGACAAATTCCAAAAGATTAGTCCAAATAACAGTAAATAAAACAGGAATGAAGCTTAGAAAAAAAAATTATTCTTGTTACATTTCAGAAACTGAAACGGATGTGATTCCCAGGTGCCCACATATTTCCTCCTTCCCTCTTGCCTGTAAACAGAAAAACTACTGCTTTTTTAGTGTAAGTTTTAGCGTAAAATGTGCTGGCTGACTGCCATGGGAAGCAAAAAGCTTGTAATTTCAATTACATGGCATTTCAAGTAGAGCAGGCCATAATGTGGAAGATGGGGATTAGAGGTGGCTGCCAATATTGCAACAGAGTTCTGAGAAGGTTTATTATTTTTACGGTACCAAAAAACCATGTTGACTAGCTCACCTTATGTCCTTGAACAGACTAGGGAAGCTGAAAGGTTAAACACTTGGTGAACCCTTACAGAGAATGCATGTTGTGTAAGGAATCTTCAAACAAAATATTGCACAAAAAGTTCCGCTGCATGAGTAACAACTGTCCTTGCTGGCTGCTTGGTCAGAACAGAAGAGACGCTTGCAAACAAATTGTTCAATAAAGGTTTTTTTTTTTTTTGTATTTGGAGGGATTTCTCTCAAATGTGTCTAAGACATTTAAGCTATTCAACAAAGAAATGGTAGGTTATACATAGGAAGCTAAGCATGGTTGTTTTTCTTACGGTATTATCTCCTGAAGTTACCAGTAAAATTTGCACTTGATGAGCTAAACTATGTAGAAGAAAAAGTTCAATCAAAATGCATTCCATGTATTTACAGCTTGCCAGGAACTAATTAATGAATTGGATTTCACCTCCTTTTCCTCGTGTCATTGTGATCGTGCAATTCAGATAGTCTTTAAAAATGAAGAACCTCTTTCTCTTGCAAGATGGGGACTGTTCCCATACCTGAAAAGAGATTGTGTGTGTGCATGGACGTGCATGTGAATACCTGGGTGTTTTACTCTGAAGGAGGCCAAAATGACATAGAAATATAATGCTGCATGGTTTATTAACACTTTTTGTGGTCGGCAAGAAAGAGTAATTTATTTTCTAACACGCACTTGATTTCCAGATGATGTTGTAGGTAATTTGGAGGCCTTCCTCTTGGCCTTAGCTATTCTGAAATGTTGCACCTCTGTAGAACTCCCCAGCTGTCAGTGGGTATTACACAGCCCATGTAAAGTCAGCTCAATGGTGAGATCAAGACATTCACATCTGTACTGGGTTTTTTTAGGGATAAAAGCTGTGCTGATGCATGGTGTCAAACTAACATTGTGCTGCAGACTGAAGCACATAAAGTGATCTTGGGAAAACTTTCTTATTCTTATTCATGACCTCCTTAATTGTATTTCTGTTCCACTGTGGCATTCCCAGTAAGTTATGGTATTTTCCAGAAGTTCAGGGAACCAGTGATGAGAGAGATTACTGTTGGCTTTATTGTCTGTAATTTTTTATTTTAGTAGTAATTTGATTGATCTAAGTAAAAAAAGCATTAATGAATGTATTGTATATGTGTCATGGTTTAACCCCAGCTGGCAAC
>WAAD01037274.1:0-12427 GCA_013389945.1 Fregata magnificens
GATTAACACATAGATGTGCAATTTATAACAATGAAATTTTACTAAATTAGAATGGTTTTGCTTTACTAACTCATTCTTCTCTATAATTTTCCATAGTACACAGTCAAATTGTGATAAATTTTTAAAAATAAATTTATTTATTTAAATTACTGTTTATGCTTCTCCCACACCAAGGCCACATGTTTAAGACTGTTAAAAAAAAAAAAAAAGTATGAACCTAAACAGAGCTGTAAGCATTCCTTTAAAAAAAAAATTAAACAAAAATTATTTGTATTTCAGGGCAAATTTGTCCTGAACCTTTAATTCAGTGGCAAATTACCAAGAGATATAGTCACTATTGCAAATATCTTTAATCATTTAGCTCATCTTATAATGCGCACAATTGTTTTGACTAGGGTGATCCATTAAAAATAGCTTGTAACAAAAAGCTGAGGTAAAGCAGAAGGGCCTTAGGAAATAGGAGGTAGTTGCCTCAGTGGTAAATTTGTAGTAGGAGTAAATTTCAGCAAGTTCAGTAACTTCAGAAAAATAGATTTTGTGGCAAAAATGCTTATGGTGCCTAAGAATAATTTAGCAATAACAGAGTTGAGATCAGTGGCATGCATTATACCACTGCCAGAGAAATGCAAAATAAGCAAAGGTAACTGTCAAGCAAATGATTTAAAATTCTCTTAATCTAAAAAGTAAAAAAAGTGTTCTCTAAAAGATTTGGTGTATGGCAAGTTAGACAATTATAACTCTTTGCTTTTCTCGGTGGTGTGTTCAATTTTCATACTTTCTAGCATCAATGTAGTGTTGTCTTGCGTGAATATCTGTATCATTCAAGTAATTAAAAGCCTCCATCATAAACGGATAAAATATATTTTTCAAAGCTTCTATACTTAAAATCTATAAAGTGAGGCCAACAATTGCAAAGCCAGAGACAAGATACAATCTTAAAAAAATTTTAAGAACTTTTAAGCTAATCCTGTGATTTTAAAGACAGAACAATTAGTTTTTAATCAAGTCTGGCAATACTGTTTTTTGTTTGTAATTAACAGCTATGTAAGGCTATGGAACGTTGCAGTACCCAGAGGCAGGATCTCTACTGTAACTCTGAATATCTTGTCTGGAACTGTCAAAAGCTCAAGCTAACTTTCAGTTTATTTCCCTAGCCAAAATGCTGAAGCAGAGCAGAATCCTTGTTCCACAGGTAAAGAGACTTGGAAAACCTGCACAAGGATGTAGGGAAGGAATTTTCCTAATGACAAGAATAAGCTAAAAAAATGATCTTTGGACTTAATGCAGCCTGCAAACAGCGACAGAGGCTATTGCTCACTGTTCTTGGAAGCTTTGTAGCCCATGGCTCAGCTGGTCACATCTGTTACCTTCTGTACCTGCTCCTCTTTGCATCCTTGCACAGAGCATGATGCAAAGCTTGACTTCAGAGGGAGCAGAATTAACTTGTAGGAAATGGCAGGCTGAAATGTTGATGAGTGTCTTGAAAATACAGCCATTTTGGTATTCTTTTGCCTTTTTTTTACACTTTGAGGAGGCAGTTTTGGTCCCCAAATACCTAATCGTTCAATTTACTCAGCTGGATGTGAAGTCTTCATTGAAATTTGTGAGAGCTTGGAGAACACTGTGCAACACCTGAAGAATCAGTTAAATTCTGAATAAGTATATAATGTATGCTGTTTATAATGTAACATACTTTTTATTATAAAATTGGCTTCTGTGGTTTTCATCATATAGAGCCATTTTTTAATTGCTTTACTGGAGGTTCGGGCAAAGCACCAGCATCTATANGCTTTACTGGAGGTTCGGGCAAAGCACCAGCATCTATATCCAGATCTTCATTTTCTTTTAAGATTACAAAATATAAGTATTTAAAGTATGTATGTTGTTATTGGTAACTCTTTTATGAATTGCCTATAGAAATAACGAAATTGTATGTAAGGCATAAAAACATTGCATTGCAAGTTGCACAAAAATTGAGCAGTGTGCAAAGAACATAAACGTGAATAATCTGATTACTGCAGTGTACTCTAAATCTTATATGGCGAAGTTGATTTCTTTTAAAAATCAAGCTAAATTCTTTAAGTAGTAATGTTTTACAGTCTGGAAGTGTTGGACTGCTTAACTTGAATGGAGAAAAAACAAAATGGAAGTTACACAGTATTGTGATGGAAACACTGACTCTGCCAGTGCAGGAACGTCAGAGTATTTCATTTTAACTTTTCTTGCTGGACATACTTAACACCACTAAGGATAAAATTACTTTTTAATTTACAACTTATCTCTCTGCACTTTTTGTAGTGGTCAGAGTTCCCTATTATAATTCTTCCCTAAGGCTATATCTTAAAGTTTCACTTCAGCTGCCATTTTAAATTAACTTTTAAGAGTGTGCAGAAAGGAAAACCTCTCTGTTCCTCAGTGACTCTCAAAAAACACAAGTTCCAGCAGGATTATGCATTAGAGAGAACCTTGAACTGTTTTTCTTAAGGCCCTGGTGCTTACTCAGTCAGTGTACTGTTCAACTCTGTTTATATTTTGTTCACAGCCATTAAAATTGCAGACACATGTGCTCGTATGTATTTCCATGCATGGAGGGTTGTGAGGGCATAAAGAAAAGAAGAGTGAACAAGAAAGACATATTGTGTGAATTGGTACTTGATGCCAGCATGCATGAACTGCTGCTTACCTGGCATCTGACTGTCCTTTTTTGTTTGCTGTTCTAGTTTTGCCGTCATACAATAATGTAGCCAGTGGAAAACCAAAGTAGGCTTTGAAGCGTGAAAAGCGAGTATCTTAACCATTGTTCCCCTGCCACCAAAATACCTCTGGTTTGCTTCCTTGGGGTATTGACTTTCCAGTCTAGTGATTGTGTTTCAGTGTCTGCATTAAAGACTTAATTGCTATCGTTTTAACATACGGTAGATGCAATGTAGGTGAAAACTATGCATAGTTGGAGAAAAGGCAAGGCAAAGAGTGGTACAGTGGAAATGCAGGCAGGAAGAGAAATGGAGGAAAGAGAATGAAGAAGAAAATAGGAAAGAACAGAGAAATTCAGTGTAATTTGAAATTTGGCAAGATACTTAATGACTAATAAAATTAATTCCAGTTATATAAAATGTGTATTCCTTTTATTTTATTTTTTTACCAGCCTTTATCTGACATCATTACAGTTCTCTTTCAAGGGGAGAGTTCTCTACAAATTTGCATGAATGCTAGTATGGCCTGCAGGAACGCACCTAGGATGGAAGCTTGGGTTCTTATTCTGCGGACTGATATGTACACACATATGCAAAACCTTTTGTTGGTCTCTCTGACTGTTTTGTTTCTATCTGCACACTTTATACAATATTGAGAACCTACAACAAAGGGATAGGGAAATGAGTAGATAATTTTTGTACTTTCAGTATCCAGAACCTGTGAAATAGATGTATTTTTAAACCAATATTCTCTATACAGGGAATTCTCTTTTTCGCAAAGCATCTGTAGTGCATTTGTTCCTCTGTGTTACTCTCTGTGTCTTTTGGTTTTGGTTTGGTTTGGGGTTTTTTGGCTCCTCAAAAGCATTATTGCCTTCTCACAGCTAGATAGTAATCCCCTTATCCGCAAGACGATCAGTAGGCTGGAATAGACCGGACATGAGTTAATGCTGCCCTAGTTAGCATAAAGCTGGAATTTTCTTGTAAGATTTGCTTTGTGGCTGTTTTTCTGTGTCTAGCCATGAGTCCTTCTGGTTTCTTTGGCTCAGTCTCCCTTTGATAGTGATTTGTTGCTTGCTTTGGTGATCCTTCTGCAGAAAGAGAGAATGCTTCAAAGATTTGTCTTTGAATCTTTTTTAGTCCTTAGGAGCAGAAAATCCTCTTACCTTGACTGTTCCAAGTGTTAGGGCAGTAAGGCTGATGGGGCCTGTAGATAGCAGTTTTGTGCTCTATAATAGCCCATACTATACAAAAGCTGGAAAACTAAAATTCAGTCTGTGCTTGGGCAAAAAATACTTAATTTATTTTTATTAGTTGACCCTTTTTTTAATTCACAAACTCTCTTGAACTGAACTGGCAACTATTAAGTTCTTGCAGGATAAGTATTTCAATTGAGTATTTTCTCACTCACTTAATTTTGATGTAATCTCCAAAAGAAATTCACGTTAATTAATCCTCTCCTTTTATCAACATGTAGATAGAAAAGAAAAAAAAATACAATTAGAAAAGGAAAGAGAATATAATTAAGTCTATTCCAGTGTTCTTTGTGTCAAATAACTCTGCTCTTGCCCATTGTGAACGCGAATTCTTCTTTCTACAATAAACACTGCAGTCCCACACCAGGCCTGTTTCCCATTCATCAAACATCACCTTAATGATGGCTGAGGTGATTTTGTATTGAATTGCTTACTTATGTGTTTTCCTCTGTGGCAGATAGTGTCTGATGTAGCAGGTCAGGACTCGTTTTCAGTGGCATGACACTGATGTGATGCAATGAGTCTCAGTCCCAACCAGTGTTGAGGGATAGCTCCCACTACTTGAGGCTGACTGTGTCTATGCAATGAATCAAGGGACAATGTAGAACTTGTCCTCCTAAGAAAACAGTTTGTTTATTAAACGTCATCTGACAAAAAAAGTATAAATGGATTTTTTATTTTAGGTTTATATGCTTATCACAGTTTCTTAAATATTTTGTGAGCATGGAATTTGGGAGATGGTAAAAAGCCATACAATTTGCATGGAACTAAAACAGGATCTATCTGAGAAAATAATTAGGCTTGGAAGAGAGGTTTTCCTTTGCAGGATGTTCTGGAAAGGAAAGAAAAATAGAACTAATGGTTAAGTAGAACCTCATATTACAGGCTCTTGTCTGTGATTGCCTAGAAATTGAATTAACCTCTCTCTTGTGCATATCGTTTAAAATGTAACTTAGGAAAGACTGCACAGAGGTTAAGACTCTGAAGGTCTAACAAGTAGAAATAGTAGCAGAGGTCCTCACACCAGGAGAAGGGAGGACTTGTGACAAGAGGGGGAAGGAGGGGAAGAGAAATGTTAATTTTGGCAGTCAAGCTGACAGAATAGATTTGTCTCCAAGCCCAATAGTTGTAAAAGTAGGCCAAAGGGGTCTACTGAGTAAACAAATGGAAGTTTGTTAGTTCCTTCCAAAAATGATACTTTCTGTGTGCACTGTCTGGGCATAACAGAAGACAGAAAAGGAACTTGTTAGTCTTTTAATTACAGAAGACAATTACATGTGGTTTTAATGCCACTATCAACATTTTTTTGCCTTCAGGAATAAAAGATCTATTGTTCATAAACACAGAGGGCTTGCTCACAGTTCTGGGTATTATTAAGGGGAATTGTCTTACGTGTAACTCCATTAGGTTTCTTAACTCTGCATTCTGAAATAAGCGTGAAATTTCAAGTTTTACAATCTAATATTTTCAGAAGAAAGTTTTGTAACATATTTCTTGTTTCTGTTAATTACATGTACTTTACTAACTAAAAAAAAAAGCGCAATAAAAGTCAGGCAGTTCTTTTTTAAAGACCCCTCACTGATTGTTATTTTGTGGTATCTGCCATCCTGTAGTGTTTCATGCTCTTCCTAAATAGGTAGGGGGGTTTCTGTAACTCTCTGGGGTTACTTTGTTTTTCGGGGTCAGGGGAAAATAATTTGATAGGGAGGAAAAAAAAAAGTTTAATTCTGAAGTATTACTGGAATGTAACTGCAAAAATTCTCTCATAGGCATGTACAAACTAAAGGAAAAATATCAATTTTTTTTTTGGTGACAGATTTTAAGTCTTTAAAAATCTTTTTTAAAAATACCATCATCTTGTAATTTGAATTGACTGTCCATGAATTTCTGTGGTTATATATATATATTTTTTTTAAATCCTTACTACAGTAGGAAACTAAAAGTGTATGGGGGGAAGAGAATGAAAGATCACTTTTGAAGCTCTCTATCAAGAATTACTCATTTTGTCTTTATCCTCACCACAGCAAGATTTGAATTTTGGGGTGGCAGAGGAAGAAGAGGGAAAGGAAGGTGGAGAGACAATATGGAAAAGCACAGATTAGGATTATTATAAAGGACCTGGGAGTGCTGGTGGACAGCAAGTTGACCATGAGCCAGCACTGTGCCCTTGTGGCCAAGAAGGCCAATGGGATCCTGGTGTGCATAAAAAGGAGGGAGGCCAGCAGGTGGAGGGAGGTTATTCTCTCCCTCTACTCAGCCCTGGTGAGGCCACATCTGGAGTACTGCGTCCAGTTCTGGGCTCCCCAGTTCAAGAAGGACAGGGAACTGCTGGAGCAAGTCCAGCAGAGATCCACAAAAATGATCAGGGGACTGGAGCACCTCTCTTATGAGGAAAGGCTGAGACACCTGGGTCTGTTCAGCCTAGAGAAGAGAAGACTGAGGGGGCATTTTGTTACTGCTTATAAATATCTGAAGGGTGGGTGCCAAGAGGATGGGGCCAGACTCTTCTCAGTGGTGCCCAATGACAGGACAAGGGGCAATGGGCACAAATTGGAACACAGGAAGTTCCACCTGAACATGAGGAAAAACTTCTTTACTGTGAGGGTGACAGAGCACTGGAACAGGCTGCCCAGAGAGGTTGTGGAATTTCCTGTCTGGAAATATTCAAAACCCACCTGGACGCAGTCCTGTGCACTCTGCTTTAGGTGAACTGGCTCAAGCAGGGGGGTTGGACAAGATGATCTTCAGAGGTCCCTTCCAACCCCAACCATTGTGTGATTATGGGGTGAGAGGAAGGGAAGGAAGAGTGGTAAAGATCAGAGTGAGTTTGTAGGACTAGAGCAGGAATAACAAGCTGAGAAAGACTTGGCAAAATTTGTTTTCAGGACATAGTGAAAATTTGAGAACGGAAGGAAGGCTGATCCCTAATGATTTTCCTTTAGTGACTCACCAATCTACCACCCCTCACAAAAATGCATAGCAGCCCCTGTAAAAAAAAGAATTATCCACTTCTCATACTTGCTGGGCTGCTTGAGATATGGATAAATCAGGGAGTAGCCTGTGAGAATAGGACTATCTGATATGGAAGAATCAAACAGAAAAAAGATGGGAGCTTGCACCTTCATGGCAGCAATGAGGACTGAGAACATGGACTAGCTCTTCAGGCAGCCTGCACTGGAAAATGCTTGATTGATCCAATGTAAACAAAATAGGTTATGGTTTTGCCTAGTAATAAGTCCCCCCCAGATCAGTGTCTGTTTTGCCTCTACCTATACCTAGCGCTTTTGTTGGGACATACTTTTTTGGTAGTGGAACATGTATTGTATACATACATAAAATCCAGGGCTAGAAAACCAGTTTATGTTCCTGATCTGAGGCAAGAGTAAACCTATTTAAAGTTTAGCAATATGGAACCGGTACCATGGGATTATATTATATTGACTGGGCATGATAGACAAATATCAAACATCCTGTGTGGAGAATCAGTGAGTATTAGGAAGAAGGGAGTAGCAAGTTAAATTGAAATGGATTAGACTGTGGTCAAAGGAAGCTAGTACATAAGATATGCAGAAAGCATTGATTCTACCAAAACAGGACAGGGAATAGTTTTAAATTGTAGGTGTGTACAATTTTCTTAGCATTCAGAAATGTCTCACTACCTTTTAAACAAAGTTTATTCCAGCAAGTTATTTCTTTGCAAATGTCATTATACACTTCAAAGCACCATGTGCTGATTTCAGTAGTAATTTAGATTTTTGCAGCAGAGTGTAATGTCTTCTTGTGTGCAATGAGCCTGAACCAATCTTTTATGTTCTTTTTTTCTTTGTCTTTCTAAATGTGTGTGGGCTGCAGATGGTTCTGTGAAGGAAGAGAACTCCAGAATTCCCCTGACATTCAGATCCGTTCTGGAAGTGGAGGACTTCATTCACTAATTATAGCAGAAGCCTTTGAAGACGATACTGGACGCTATACTTGTCTGGCTTCAAATTCCATTGGTTCAGATAGTACATCAGCTGAAATATTCATTGAAGGTAAGAGATGAAATAATAAGATACTTGATGCATACAGGAAAAGATAATTAAGCTGAAGTTTACTTTTGGTTCTGTATGTTCAGATTACATTTGCTTTGGTGGTATTTTTATGGTGTTCCTCTGCTTCCCTTTAGTGCAACACATTTTGAACATCGCATCATATTAATTCAGGTATTTCACGGAATGTCCCAAGAATCAGTGGGTAGATTGCTATTTATTTAGGGTACAAGTGAGATAAGGAATGGAAAAGGAGGAACAAGCAGAGCTTTTGGCATATGTTTAGCTTTTAAGTAGTACCCTCTGTAAATCAAAGATTTGACTAGTTATATCAATAATGATTTTCATGATAGCAGTAATCCCTGCCTCAGTTCTGAACTTCCTCCCAGTGCAAATAAATGTGGCTGCCCCAAATGAGTCTTCTTCAGTCATGTGTAAATGTATTATAATTCTTCATAGTTGGTACACTGACTTTAAGTCAGGTTAAGAGTCAGCCATACTGGTTTTGTCCAGAATCAACCGCTGGTAATTGTCACAATATTTCTTGACTTCAAAATTAGTCATAATTCAAGTTTTATTTTCTCTGAGGAAAGTTAATGACTTGACCATGAGTAAAATTATTAATTTTTTTTTTTAGTGGGGTACTGTATTTTAGGCATGATTATATTAATTGAATACTGATTTTTATTTTAATTCCTGCATCTTTCAAAAATTTTGGTAATATGTATTCTTTTACCAGTTTTGTAACTCATTAAAATTCATTTAAATGGTTAATTGAAAGCATAAAACAAATTAATGTAACAAATACTCATAACAAATCTGAATAATACCATACCAAAATGATTACATAGCTTTTGATTAACAAAGCAATAAACTTTTCACTATGAATTAGCTAAATCATGACAGATGTGAATTTATAGGGTTTCTTTCATTATGTTTTTTATTCTCAGAACTTTGTTATCCCACATTGGGATATAATAGCAAAATCCCCAAGACTTTTCTGAATCTTATGGATTCTAGTAAGACTTTTCTCTACAGAAGCAAGCATGATTTCAGAAATACTCAGGTATAGTACAAATATATAATACTGTGTGAAGTTATAATAACAGAAGCAACACTAAAAAATAAACAGCTAGGCAGAGATATACAGTGAGTAAAACAATTCCTTTTTTGAGATCTGGCAAAGTCTTACTATGTGGAAGTGTTATCTTGAAGTTTTACAACATGTAACTGAAAGAAAGAGAATTGTAGTAGTCATTAGGCTCGTCCCCTATGATCTTTAAGGAAAACAGCTTGTCACACAAGCATTGCTTTGTACGTTAATAGTCTTGATGACACTGATGCCTCATACTTTCTTCTGTGCAGCAGGCCCAGCCACACAAGACCTGGTTATCCTTTGCTCATGAGAAATACTTTCATGTAGACCCACTTTGCTGACTTGACATTGCTTCTCTCTTCTTACCTTTTCTGTGCTACTTGTTGCTTTGATCTTTGTAGTGTAAACTTTGTAAATAAATAGGGTACTTGGGTGCCTCAGTCCAAGCTTTGTTTCATTGGAATCAGTCTATGCTATACTATGCATATTGATTATGAATTGCTTATGATTTATATTACAAATACAGCTATCCATATGTATGCACCAATCCTTTGAGGAATAATATGTACTGCATAAATGTCTAGAACAAATGTGTGAAGTACCAGTTGCTAGGAAAAATTAAGACAAAGGGAATAAATGCTTTGATATTTTTTTCTTAAGTGAGTTCAGAGTATTGCCAAACACATACATTATATCAAGACTTCCACTGGCAAGAAATACCAGTACATAAATGTTACGTATAGGTTAATATAAATAGTCTGAACTGTTGAGATTGTGGGTAGCAAATTTAGTCTGAAAATGTCTTGCTATACTGAGTTGCTCTTACTTAAGGTTGAAGATTTGTTATCTGTGTATAAGCCATATGTTTGCTTAAGCTTTAACATTCGAGTAAATAAAATTATACATTTCCAGTAGAGGAGGAGGAGGAGGAGGAGTAGTCAGCATTTTTTTTTTCTTTTTTGGCCATATTTGCTTCAATATGAAGGAAGACAGCTAAGAGCCTAGGGAAAACGGTTTGCAATTAAATTGGCATGGTTATTATTTCTGTAACTCTCTAAAGTACATAGTTACAACCTTTATCAGATAAGAAAAACTGCAGTAGTTTATTACAGAGAATTCTCAACTCTTGAAATGCAAAAGTAGCATAGTTTTTTCTTTAGAATTTAAACATCAAATAAATCAGTAAAAGGACATGACATTATTGAAAATACTTTCTTTTCCAGGTGCCAGTTCCACAGATTCAGAGAGTGAAAGTTTAATTTTCAAATCAAAATCTGGAGCTATGCCACAGTAAGTGTGCGAAGTAGAACCAATGATGTGCAAATGTTCTTAATAAGGGGCACTAGAAAATCTTTGGTAGTTTTAGATCTGAATAAGCATCTGGGGTATATTTGTGTATGCCTTGTCTTTTTTCCTTCTCTCATGTGATATAAATGTGTAGTATTGTAACCGTAGATTGTATTAATGTGCTTGTTCTGTCAGAGAAGTCCGGCCCTAGTCTGACAACTCTTTTGTTGATATCAACTTTTCATATTCATTTGTAATCACCCAGCCCTGCGCCTCCAAAAAACCATGCAGAGGCCTACAATTAAAGAAACAAAATACATTTTAGTTTGTATCTGTCTTAAATCAGTACTTTTTATGGGGTGTAAAAGTGTAAATTAGACAAAGATTATGTTCTACTCAAGCTTCCTCCAAAGTTGATCTTTTCAGCTGATAATGACATATTTAAAGATGTAGAAAATACAAGGTGGCTTATGTATTACAAACTAACATAGTCTGATTTCAGATCTTATAAAGTGCTTGCTGTTTTCTTTTTTTTCAGGGCCCAAAAGAAAACCACCTCAGTTTCCTTGACAATAGGATCTTCTACACCAAAGTCTGGAGTCACCACAGCTGTAATTCAACCTATCTCTGTGCCCAGTCAGCAGGTATTTTTAGATACCAATTTTTAAATTAGTAAAAGCATTTTAAATTTGATTTCAAAAAATGTAAGTCTTGAAAAACTCTGTCATTTTGAGGAATTATATTATTGAACTATAAACTTACGTTATTATATTAAGAATGATGATTTTAAAAAATTAAGTATATATCTAGTGAATAGGGCATAGAAGTAAATATACATATGGATTCTTACACAGTGTGTATCAACACAGCATGTGAGCAGCTGACAGATCTGGTGATGATGAAAATTAGAGTATATCACTTAATAGTGACTTGTTCCAATTCTAGAAGAATGTAATACAAATGAATGCCAACAATATTTTTTAGCAGAACTTTTACATTTTATTATTAAATTAAATATTGCTGTCATTTCTGTGGGCCTTTTACAGAAAATTAAATTTTACTTTCTAGAAGTTAAATGTAGAAAATCAATGTTCATTAGGTTATACTAAGTCTTAATGCCACTAGATGACTTAGAGTTTGCATATAAATCATAAAATACAAATAAAATAAAAATCTCTGTTAGACTGTACATGGTGAATTCTCTTCCCTTCCTTTGGCTAACCTTGATAAGCTTTTAGGTACCTGGTTTTATTTATTACTACATCAGTCAAGGGATGTAATAACAGTAGAGGGAAAAATGCTTCAGTGCAAAGGACTGACTTACTTGAATGATGTTAACAGGAGTCAAACTCTCAAAATACTTCAAGGCAAAGACAGTTGGATACAAAATTCTCATGGGAAGTATAGAAACCTTTAAAGCTTTCATTTTGATTTCAGAAATATAACAGATGTGAAATAGTGATGTCACTCAAGAAGCGTGCTAGAATGAGAACACCATAAAGACGACTGCGCATTTGAGAGTTTGCATTATTGCATAGATATATGCAGGCCATATTATTGAAACCAATATTCTTTCCATTTTATAACATTGTTGCACTGATTTGCAGATTCAAAGCCCTACTTCATACCTGCACCGTCTGGATGGACCCAAGCCTATCTACTCTGCACCCATTTTTACAAAGGTATGTTTTATCCATCATGATTTTTATATCATACTCCTATAGTCCAGAAGGAAATATCAAAATGATATATCCTAATGCAGGAATGTTTCGTCGTGTTAAAACTTTTACAGTTTTCATTATCCTTTTCAGTATTAATGACTTCCTAAGAAAATACTTTTCCACTGCAACGATGAAGTTCTTATGTATTGTACACTATTAAAATCACTAGCAGAATTACATTAATATTCTGTATGTGTTTATATTATGCCCATGACTGCCCTCCATTGAGAAATCTTTGTAAAATAAACCAAGATAGGCACCAATTACACATCATAGTCATGATAAAGCCTCATTCACAATAATTTATCTACTGGCAAGAACAAATAACACAGGCTTTTTTACTTTT
>WAAD01037285.1:9449-19592 GCA_013389945.1 Fregata magnificens
GGCCTAGTTTAGGAGTCATGGTGGTGTTCGTTGATGGTTGGACTTGATGATCTTAGAGGTCTTTTCCAACCTTAATGATTCTATGATTCTATGATTCTAAGTTAATAATTTTGAACAGTTTCAATAGCTGAAAAAGTATCTGTATTCCCTACTTCACTTCAGACAATGGAATTTTGGTAGCTGTGGAGAAGGTTCCTGTCAGTATCATCACTCAGTCCATCTAGCTACCTCATCTTTCTCATATACATATATTTGCATACAGAATCTCTTGATAGACATAAGCAGGCTCCATTTAGCTTCAGTGAGATTGACTGCAAGAAGCAGCTATAACTGTATAAATATCTGCTGATTCAAACTTCCACCTAAAATGCAATAAAATGTCATGACTGAAATAATTCATGCTTCAACTTCCTGCAATTCTAAGGCACAATCCAGCTCTGTGCAGAAAACTGACACTCGGTTCATTCTGTTAAATAAGACTCTTCGGTCTCACTTTGACAAGCTATTTGGGATATAAGTCCTTGCACAGACTTTTGTTACAGTTCTTCATAAGATAGAGTTCCACCTTTGGCCTGAAGAACCTTATATATTTGTACCAAATTACTTATGCTTAACAGGCTTTGTAGTCTTTGTAGCCCAGTATTTATACCTTTCTTAAAAAAACCAACAGAACACAATGTATAAAAGACACATACTCATACTGCTAATACAAATTGTGCATAACTCAAAGAGAAAGGCTCTATTTGCTGAATATTATATTATAAATTGAATTCCATCAGGGAAGGTTTAGTTACATATTTCCTTAAAATTTAATCATACTGTTAAGATGAAATTGCAGTGTTATAATTAAGATAGAGCACTTTCATGATTAAGAAAAAACAAATTATTTAGTACTTGGCAAGTATTCAAATGTTGCTATTAACGTGGTACTTTTAAATAAAGACTGAGAAGAAAAAAACTTAAGTCTATTACATGACAGCATTACATATGGATTTGACTAACATCATTGAATAGACTTCATTCTGAAAATGAAGATGATAATACACTTTGTGAGAAATTAAAAACCAAATATTTTTAATATAGAATTTTAATTTGCATCCAATTCTAACATATTTTCACCTCAATTTTGGCCTGTATTTTGGAAAAATACAGAATTCTAGTAAAATAACAAAGAATTCACAACAGCTGCACCAGGGATGCAGGTTTTTGTTAATGTCCATTACAATAAAAAGAAAAAAAGAAAGAGAAATGATGAAGAACTTTCATAGTCAAAGCTAATTTGTTTTTTATAAATAAACTTAGTGATGTATGCTAATATTCTGACAGCTGTGAATATCAACCAGGCATACCTACCATAAGTTGTAAGGAAAACCTGTGCGAGTCAATGTAGAGTAGGTTGGAATATTTGTCTCGGCTTTCTCTTAAAGCAATTGAGTTTGGCTTGTGCAAAAATGGTTTCAAATAGAAAAATTACATTCTACATTGTAAGAGGCCACTGGCTTGCCATTTGCTTTGTGATTAAATGGCACAGGCACCACTATAATGAGGCAGTCTATCAAAGTCTTCTACCTGGTTGTTTACACTCCATGAGACTGTATGAATGAAGGTTTTTAAAGTTTTCATTAAGTCCTTGGCTGCTGTGCATGCACAAACACAAAGCCAATTATTTTAAAGGTACACAGGTTTTTACTCTTTTTATCTTTCTTGAGATCATTACTGCTGCTGCTTATGCTTCACTGAACAATACAAACAGGGACAAAATTCCTGTCTTTTGAGCGGTCTGTTACAATTATCCTATTTAGGCATAAAATGTGTTCTAGTATGTAGGCATTGACACCTTAATTTGAATTTTCAATTGCAATAGTAAATTTGGGGGGCAGGGAAGGTTTAATGAAATTACATAGATATTTTAAATAAAAATAACTAGCTGGCTGAATATTTACATTCTTGTATACTATTTCCCTTCTCTAAATCATTTCAGTCTGGGGAGAAAAATCTTCTCTTTTTTATTTGAAGAAAAGAGTGCACAATAGACTAATATATAAACGTCTATTCAGCTACCCTGCCATCCCCCTGGTCTCTTATTCTATTATTGTTTCCTCTATCTCTACAATGGTTTTCTCTCTTTTCTATTCCAGACCCTGATCATGTAAACACTTCCACAAAGACAAATTCATTTTTCAAGGAGTTGATTTAAGAAAACTATTGCAACGTTTGCTGAACTAATTTTTGAGCTGACAAGGAAGAAGTGTCCTGAATTCCAAGAGTGGCAAGCCAAGTGGCTCATATCTCCATATTGTCTTCAGGTGAGGTTATCCATCCTGAATCTCAAGGCCTCTACAATGTACTCTTATATTCAGTGGTGACATCTATGATTTTTTAAAAATTTTATTTTTGCATTCTTTCAGCATCTAAGTGTTTAGTATAAAGTCACAGTTTTTTCTCAAAAAAGAACTTACAACCTAAGGGCACTATTTTTTTTAACATACTCACAAATGCTTTTGCAGATATAAACCAGAATGAAATAGGTTCTGCATCATGTATTTCAGGGGATTTATCTTAAAGAACTCCTTACATAAATGTATTTACCTATAGCTATACTTTGCCATGGACCAAGCAGGCACTTCATTAGTAAATTTGGATGCTCCAAAAGCTGGGAGGATAAATTCAAACACTCTGAGTATTGGAAGAACAGCTTAATGACAGTAAGTTAATATATCGTCAGGAACTACATACATATATCATCACTGAAATTTGTAAAATAATTTTTAGCAATATTGCTATTGTTCAAAAGAAATAACCTCCCTCCCAATCACTAACATCTGTTACAGCTGAAAATTAATTCATTATATTCTCATTTAGAGAAAATAAGAATATCTATCTATCTAAGCCATAGATTTATTGTTTCTATCTTTACCTGAGACACTGAATTTGCATTAATTTCTCATGCAACAGATGAAGATCTTTCAGTTAGGAAGGCACAAAATTTATCCTGAACCCATATTTAATTCATTGATCTTAGAGGATGAAAGTAGCAACCAATTTTCCTCAAAAAGAATCGAAAGATTTATCTAAAATGTAAAGTCTTCTGTATTTTTTTTGAGTTTAAATTGAGACAAGAAGTTTGAACTTTGATATAAGTACATAGCTCATGTCATTAATGTTCCTCTGTCAGAAGACGTGTCACCAGCCAAAGAAGTTGTACTTCAGAAGAAATGAGGTGCACGACTAAAGAGCATATACCGGTACTATACAGTATAACATAGGGAGAAAATAACTTAAATAAGCTAAAATACAAAGGCAATTTATCTAAGCACAATTGTCTATATTAAACTAAATTTTGAATACATATTTGGATTTCCAAAAGACATTTGATGCTGGCTATTAAGGAAACAAGGCAACCCTGATGTAAGAAAGAATATCAAGGAATGAATGAACAGTTGAGTAAAAGATGGGAAACGGCGGTGGGAGCACACGTTTAGTACTCGTGATGGAGGAGGGTCAGCAGCGAAGCTCTGCAAGAGCCTTCACTGGGTCCAGTGCTGCTCACCATATCCCCTGGGGGCCTCAGAAGAGGGCAAGCAGTGAGGCAATTGGTGATGATATGCTAGTGCTGGAGATAACCGGGATGAGGGCAGGCTGCGAGGATGTACACCAGAAACTTCTGAGCAACCAGGCACTGAAATGGCAATAATACTGGCAATGCTGCAATGGCAATAGTATACCAAAATTTAGCACGGAAACACATCAGTTAACACAAGCCAGGGAACCAGGCCCATCTATTTTAGGAAATTAGGGTCTTTAAGCCTCAGCGTCAGTATAGAGAATTCCCTAAAAACATCAGTTCAGTCAGAAAGGCAAATCAAGTGCTAGAACAATTAGAAAAGCAACAGAGAAAAACAGAGCATTTTTATGCCACTAAGACCATGGTTCACCCACATCTGAGATCATCCCATCTTTCATTCCTCTCCAAGAAGGACAATAGGAAGAGTCAGAGGCAGAAACAGGAGCTATCCCAAAGGTATGAAACAGCTCCTGTCAGAGTAGCAAGGAGGCCTCTTCAGCCTGGAGAAGGGATGGCATGACTGGGACAGTAGGTGGCTAAAGTACAGATCTCTCAGATCAAAAGTGACATGGTGTGAGAGAGCTGGGGGTAAACTATTCACCAACTCTTCCAGTAGAGGAACTGAGGGTAGGAGATGAAGACAACAAGATCCAGATTCAAACCAGTCACAGGAGGTGGTTTGTCTGGCAGTGGGTAGGAAGCCATAGAAGTATTTTTGACAAAGAGTATTGCGGATGCAAAAAGTCAGCAGTGGATTCAAGGGAAGGCTGGACAGGTGCTGGAGGAGGGATCTGTTAAGAGTTAGCAAGCAGAGAAACCATGAAAGACTTAGGAAAGCTCATGAGTGAGAAAACGTTGGAGGTTGGGATGCCAGTTGTGAAAAATATTATATACATTTGTTTTGCTTATACTGTTCACTGCACATCAGCTTATGGGCACTGATGGAGAAAAATGACCAACTAGATGCACTTTTCATTCTTATGACCCATAACGTATCTTACGTTTATGAATTCGGTCAATACCCAAGCAGTCACCTCTCTGCTCTCCATGAAAGTCTTGAAGGTTGGACGGGGCTCTGAGCAACCTGGTCTAGTTGAAGATGTCCCTGCTCATTGCAGGGGGGTTGGACTAGGTGACCCTTAAAGGTCCCTTCCGACCCCAACCATTCTATGATTAAAATGAAATGAGAACTTCAGGCTCTGTGTTTACTCAAGATTTGCAGCATAACTCCTGACAAAAATGGTGGCTGAGTTTCCTGTCAATGACAATTCAAAAGTAACAATATCCTATTTTCTGCAGTCATTTATCTTCTCTTCAAATGCCTTCTTGTGCTAAATCTTACCTTTTGCAAAATTTGACAAGACTGCAGGCAATGACGTTGAAGAGACAGAATGCAAACATGCAGAAGTATATCTCGATACTGACTAGCCTGCCTTTTTAAAAGCTGCTGAAGAGCACCATTGTGCATCCTGTGCATTCTCAACTGAAAGTCAGTATTAACCATATAGCACTCTTCTGTAGGTAAATAACTTTGTTTATAAATTCTTCAGACATAAGAATTAAAATGTCATTTCTGACACTGCCTCATCTTTGCAAATCTTGTGTATCTTTCAAAAACAAGCTGGAAGTCATAGCACATAAAAGGTAACATCACACCATAACAAACAAAAAAAAACAACCCAAAAAACCCAACAGAAAAAAAAAAGAGAAGAAACACATAGTCTTTTTTTTTTTTTAAAAAAGAAGTCATTAAAAGAAGAACCAAGTAAGTACTTAGTTGCCAAAAGAAAAACTTGGATGTAATGAATGCATAAATCCACACCCATGACCTAAAAAATCCTGTAAGCCTCCCAGTCCTAAAAGAAACAAACTGATCCTAAAATACTAAAATACAGTGACTAAAAGACTGTTTCTAAACAAGTTTGAGAAACATCAGGGAATTCTTTGCAATACTTGATCCTACTGAGTTATTGGACATGGGAAAGACAAGCCCTCAAGGCCCATTCCAGTTTCGATGATGCAACAACTCTATGGACAGAACTACACCTTTTTCTTGCTTATAATTAAGCAAGAGTAAAATATAGGAACTATCCTTTCCTCTCCTTATATTTGATTGTGTAGATGATGGCACACCTACGATACAGGAGTTCCCCGTCTGGATCTTCAAAGAAATGTTTTCTTCAGGATATTATAGCAGAAAAGCTAGCTATTGACATTTTTTTAAAGAGAAAATGCTGATGTGTTTTTTTTTAAAGGATTTTAAGTGCCTTCTCCAACTAGAGGTTAAACTATGTTTCTGAATAACCATTCAATAGAGAGAGAAGGAATATCCTTATGCTACAATTTTCCATGCTGAGCCCTTACGACGACTCCTCAGTCAGCATATTTCGGAACCCAATCTAAGCCACCTAAGCCCCTCAAGGGAAAGGCAATGAACCTAACTCTAAAATTTGGCATTTCACTTCAGAAGCCAGAGCTGAAATGCTACCTTTTAATTGTTCAGAATATTTCCTGACCTAGCCTTTAAAAACATGATACAGTAATAGGGCTTACATTAATTTACAAATTAAAATGTATAAAAATACTACAAATATGTAGTGCTGGACTGCTATTATCTGATGCAAGGCACATTTGAAAATCTCCTCTTAAATCAGAAGAATAATATTAGTGGTAAGTGCTTATTTGGAACATAAAAGAAACATCAGATGAAAAAGGACAAAGTAAAAATGGATCAATGAGGTATTTTTAATAGGAAAACACATCAAATAATTTGATTCTCACTTTTGCTGTTAATCATCACTGTACTGTAGATATTACCATGACACATTAAAAATCTTAAGCCTGCCTGTGTTGCAAACTCTGCTTTGGCAGACTATATCACTTAAGTTCAAACCTCCCAAAAGCTGGCAACTATGTTTTTGTCAGATGAAATATTAAATCTCTGCACCTTCTATTTTTATTTCAGCTGGAAATACTGTTTGTAAAACTTTGTTACACACACTGTAACCATTGTGAATGTGTAGAAAGCCTTCCCCAAAACAAAAACCTGGATATGTTTGATACGGAGACAAGAAAAGGTGTGTAGAAGAAAGTGTACACTAGCATATTTTTACTATAACAATTACTGCAGATTTTTCTTTCTTTGTTACAGAACAGTGTCATTAAAAGTGTGATTCTAAATGTAACTTTCTATGGTGTTCTTGCATGACAACTTCTGTGTGAAGGATATTCTAGATTTATTTTACTTAAGGTTTGTGGTTTGTTTGCTCTGGTTTTATTAACAGACAGCAAACAACTCTTACAGGACAATTTTGTGCAAGAATTTCTATAAAATAATGTTCCAAGAAAACTGGCACAATATTACTTCAATTGTGAAATTGAAAAAGTCAATTAGCCTAGAGCTTCATAAGCTTAACGTTGGCAGAAATTCATAGCACTAAATCAGCAGCATCAGCAAAACTGTAATTTGTGAATTGATTGAGAAAGTTTTCATTACTAATAGCTAAAGTTAAGTACAAGCATGAGTGACCAGTCATGAATCTCCACTAACAATACCAACCTGAAAAATATCCATAATAATGCACAGAATAAAATAGATGTGAGCTGAGAGCTCATTATGAAAACAGTACTTCATTACTCTTACTCTATTTAATGGAGAAAATTGGTATTCATTCATTAGTTATATATACAAAATACTTTAACCTCAAACAGAATCCTATAGATGTTTTAAACCTGTTTCCAGTGACATGACTGATAGCCTTTCTGACAATTTTAATGGGATCAAAACCTATTATGCTACCATGTTCCTTCTCCAGCACAGATAAGGAATAAGGAATTGCTCTATGAACTTGCTTTTAAATATATAAATAAAAATGTATTTCATGATATGCTTAAGATTTTTTTTAATACCTTGTAATTTACTAAAATTACACAATTTATACGAGTGCAAGATTTGCAGTGTTCTGATTTATGACCGTATGGTCTAAAATTTCAGGTTTTATATGTAAAAATATCATTAATAACTTTTTCTTTTCTAATTTTTCCTTCAGAATAAGAATATTAGCATTATCTTTAAATAATTATTAATTAAAAGGTTTTTATGCAGTGAGTGTAAACTTACAGAGTTAAAATCAATTGCAAACATATTTGCAACAGGAATTAAAATCCACCTGCCAAGCAGTTGCTTTTTTAAGTTTGTAGCTGTCAATGCTGAAAACGCATGTACTTAGGGAGAATGCTGTTCTTCAAGACAAATGCTAACCATGATATAGTATATAAGTCTTGTTTATGTTAATTGCACAATGCTTACAAATGAATAGCTCTTCAGCCAGACTTCCCCAGTGAAATAAACATCATTCCTCCCAATTTCCAGATGTTCCTTATTATTTTTATTTCAAAGAGTTAAATCAACATACTTGTAAAATATTAACATAATTAAAATCCCACAACATGCAGATCACACGAGTTATCAGAAACAATCTGAGGGCTTGTGCCAGGATTTATGTCTGGACAGGAGAACCTGGTCCTATATGTAAACATCTGCTATGGTGTAGCCAATGTACAGCTGCTCAACAATTTCTTATAGGTAAGAAAAAATATATTCCCTGTTTTGGCAATATGTGTCACAGATTTTAGGATTTTAACTGAAAGACTTACAACGGAAATAGTATTTTCTAGGGAAAGTAGACATGTCACAAAGAATTTAATTTAGTAGAGAGACATCAAACAGAGTTTTAATGGAAAATTCAACAATTCATAAACACAGTCCCTTACAAGCTATCTAGAAATTACTAAATTATACTTTTAGAAACTATTTTTTGTTTCTCTCTACTGCCACTCCCAGAAATTTTCCCACAGAAGGGAAATCTGTTCAAAAGGCTAGGTCTACATCAGCATGTGAAGAGATACCATGGGCTCGTCGATGGCACTGAGGACCCAGTGTCCACATAGTATGTATTTCACTTGGGATTTGTGTCTTGTTCCATTGATGAAGTGCCCTTATAGATTGGAGTGCATTAGGCACACCCCCAGCACATCTTCAGGGATATTTTCACTTAAAAGAAATCTAGTCAGAGTCCTCCAAGATGGCTTTGTAATGCAAAACTAAACCTAAGTAGGGACCAAGAAAGGCCCTTCTACTTCAAATGAAATGCTAAGGCAGATGCACCCTTAAAGATCTGTTTGTGATAAAAACCAGAAAACAATAAGATGAAAACAATAAGATTAAAATAATAAGATAAAAAACTTTTTTCAAAAAAAGAGATCGCCTTACTAATTTTCATAGATATTTGTCTAACTTCATTTCCAAAGTGCATAAATACAAATATTTTATATTACAACTTGTGTAGATGATTTAAACAACGTTAGTGCTGACACTTAAAAGTTGTGACTAGAAATGTGACTTCCTTAAATTAGATTTCTGGGGAAAATTATGAAAAAAAAATTGTATAGCTTCTCCTTAAAATACAAATTGCCAACTATTAAGTCTTAAAAAATATCTTCACTGAAAAAAGCCCCACCATAAATCACACTTCCAAGCTTTTATAATGTTTTTTTTTAGTCATCTGGAAAGCAAAACGTTGTGTTGATTCATACAAATTCAAAATTTCAAACTGTTGAGAAAGTTATTTTTTATATGCAATGTATACTTTATGAGGGAATGCTCATGCAAGGAAGCTGATATTTGCTATTTGTTTCTTCTGGGTTGAGAATGTTACCACTGAGTTCATAAACAAAATAGTCATCATCTAAAGCAAAAAACCCCACTCAATTACAAAGAAAATTCTTAAAGATTTCAACTAACAACAAAGTGAATAGAAATGACAAAACACTTTCTTGGAACAAAAAAGAGGAAAAATTCTACTGCTGTTCCAAAATATAAGAGATACTATATGTAGTTTCTCTCAACTAATGAGGGCAAAATGTTACCTTTGGATGAGTTCACTCAAAGTAACCAGAAAGATAAACAAATATGTATTTCTATAACTCAAGTCACTGCAACCAAGGCTGTTTTTAGCAAACAAGTCTATACTGTACAGGTAACTTGTAACTGTTTACAGTAACAGGTTTTGTCTGTGCTGGCCAAATTTTATGAGTTTTCGCTGTTTATGAGATACAGAAAAAAAATACAGCAACAATGGGGAAGACTACTTAGCTTGGCTTGGATAATTAATCTTACTAATTTTCACAGGACACAAAAGAGGAAGACTAAAAGCCAAAAATGTGTCAGAGTTTCCTTTGGCATTCTGTGAAACAATTCAGAAACTAAGCTTGTATTTGCATGCTTATTTAGTACTAGATTATTTCATTACAGTTTATATAAATTTATTTTTCAAAGATCCCTTGCTCTACCTGTGTCCACATCTGAAGAAAGGAATTAATGCCTGTGGAGTTATACCTTACTCCATATTAGTCTCATATCTTCCTCAAAACTCCTGTTTGCTGTAGTTTTAGCTTAATGCTATTGAAGTAACTGATTGGATAATATACAAAAAACCAGAATAAAACCAGAATAAAACCAGAAACCAGGCTTCTTGATGTGTACAGGTCAGGATATTTACGTGTACTCAATTTGCATT
>WAAD01037296.1:0-16309 GCA_013389945.1 Fregata magnificens
AAATACCTTTTGAAATGAAATATTACTCCGAAAGAAAAACCACCAAAAAACCCCTGTAAATGGATTCTGGGTTTCTTACAGGTGATTTCCCAGATTTTTTAGCTTTGTTAAAATTACATTTCAGTAATTTTTGTCAGTTTAAAGCATTGTACTGTAATTCTATAAAATGCCTTATGCACATAAGTATTAGAGAATGAAAAACACTTAGAAAATGTCTTTACATCTTAAGATCCTTGACTGATTTTTAAGAGGCCATAATTATTTCCTGTATAAAAAAAAAAAAAAGGAAACAATAAACCCTTCTTCTTGCATTGATAAAAACCTCAGAAACATACCAAAATGTCTATTTCTTTCTCTCTCTCTCAGATATAATGATGATGACAAAAGGGAGACTTAAAGATAACTTATCCTTTACACAGCCAACAAAACATTACAAAGAAGCTTTCTGATAAGGAACTATTTAGGAAATCACCTGTTCAAAATGGAGACAGCACTGCAGAAGTAATATGCAAATTCACCCTCCTTGTACTCACAAGAGTTCATTCTTTATTTGGAACCAAAGCTGGTTTTTTTATGTAATAGGAATAAGGAGCTAAATGGGAGATTAAGATCTTAATCTCTACGGCAGAACAGGCACCTTCAGGACATTAAACAAAACAGTTTACTATTAACCACCACGGAAAAACCTTCCTTTCTTCCAAAATCAGCCAAATACTATCTCATAAATTTGCCATTTTCATTCTTGACCTCATGCTACAGTTTTGGGTTCATGGAGACATGGTTTTGTAGAATTAATTTTCTATTAGGCTTTCCAGTACAATGTTTTGACCATGTATGATTATATAGCTCTCTGAAAGTGCAGAAAATTACCAGTAATTTAGGAAGAAATTCTACAACAAAGGCTGCAAAAATGTGCTCTTTAATTTGAAAAAAAAAGGTACTCACAGAACCTGCTTGTTTGTGCCAGTTGTAAGCACTGTTTAAACCCACCATAGCCCAATGTATCGTTCAAATAAATATAATTTTATATCTTTGTCACTCTCTCCCTCTCCAGTGAATTTAAATCAGCTTGCAGAAATCTTTCTATTGCCACTGAATACATAACCCCACCATTTAATTATACATACAGCAGCAGGAAAGAAAACCAAAGAATATCTTAGTACTGTGATGAAACACTGTGTGTGAAACAGGAAAAAAAAATTATTAAACTGAGACACTGTTTTGGTCTTGATTCACTGATTTTCTCCAAAACAGGGGGGGAAAAAGTGATCTTCCTTGGGTGTATTTAAAGATTCTGTTAATTTTTTATAGAAACAGATCATCCACAAAGAAAACAGAACTAAATCAATGATCAATGACCAGTGACCATCAGTTGAATATACTGGAATTGCAGCCAGACCTTACATGCTAGCTTCCACTTTAATTGCTATTCCATTTTCTACTCCTTCAGTATTACTTATATCTAACATTTATTTCAGCTAGTCTACTATAGCTCTCTCAGTTACTGTATAGACCAAATTCTCACTACTTTGGACTGAAATCTACTTTTTGCTACCCCTTTTTTTAACCAGAGTATAGCTACTTTTTATGGAATAGACAAAGCCCAATGTCACAATCTTTCTACCGTCTATTGTTTGTCAGCCCTGTTGATTATGATACACAGAGAATATGAGGGGTCAGGTCACAGCTGAATTAAGACATCAGAGGGCTTATTTCATCCACCTGCACTTCCCTGCTGCTTCTAAACATTTTTGAAGAGTCACTAGTACACCAAAGATATAACTACTATATGGTTCAACACAGATATGGTGTGACTTTTAACTGTCTGTTCACCATCCTTCAAAAAGCACAAGAGTAATGAAAAAACAAAACCCACAACCTTAACTGCAGGACACAACTGAAAGTGTGGGTTACAATGTGAAGTTAATAGTTAGATGACTCTGAACAGTCAAAGGAAAAGGTTGCAGACAGAACCACGCATCTGGTAGCGTAACATGATTTACCTCTAGCCATAAAAGGATACTGTAGGAAAAAAGTAAACAGGTATAGTTTTGACACTCGATCTAAATAATCAATTCCTACTAATTCCATCTTTCAAACTTACTGATCTTTCTGGGCTCGTAGGCTGCAGGGCAGGTGCATATCATGGCATGTATCCAGAAACACCTCCAGAGATCTCATGAGAAAGGCTCCCTCCACACTATGCACCCAGGTTTTCTTCCTGTGGAAGCCACAGCACGTGGTTAGATAGAAAGCTCTCATATCTTGCCTACATATAGCCACAACATTCATCCCTTAAATTTTAGAAATAGCCTCCATGTTTCAGTACAGTATTATGTTGCAGCAAGTTTGCATATTACCTTACACCTTAGTTGAGCAAATAAAAGTACCTCATCTCTTCTGGAACATGCAGCATAGCTTTGTTACTCTATATACTTTCAGTTCATACATCATTCTGTTTTCAACAACATTAACGTTATTTCTACTACTGATCTGAATGTGAACAGGAACAAACCCTTCTATGATTTCAGATCTTTGTTCCCAGCATGATACACAACGATACATAAGATAGAATTATTGTTCTGCATTTTAGTAATCTTTAAAGTCAAAATAAAGGGCAAGATTATGTTAGATCAATGAAAATCTGAAAATTAACAAGAGCCTTCATTCACAGTCCACATGTTCTGAGAACAGGAATCATATCAGAATAGTCTTACCTTCACCCCATAGGAAAGGGAGAATCAATGCGTTTACAGATGACCATGAGAGAGAGGGAGCAGTGCATGAAATCCATGAGTTGAAGGTAATTAATGGGTCAATTAATAGCATAAAGGGCCATACAAATGCCAGACACGTACTTTACAGAAAGATTAGCCTCAGGGGTTTGGGGGTTTTCTTTTTTGTTTTGCAAGATCTAGATTAAAATATTTTTATAGCATGGGATATTATATTAAGATTAAAATATACATATAAAAACCTCTGACATGGATAACATTACTCAAATACTATAAAGAAAAAGTTAAAACAATATTTACCCTCTGAGTGAGCAGTATTTTCAAAGGAGACTCACAGCTCGCTCTATTCACTCTGGATATAGTCCACTACAAAGTTCTTTTATGCTAGAAGACCCATGGGAGATAAATAAATAGGGCTGCCTCCAAATGACTGTTCTCTTCCTTAGCCTAATTTTTTCTTTCTCATATATAGTCTTTGTATATTCTTGGGTGTATTCAAGTATGCTTTGACATTACTAGGTGGTTTCAACATTCATTCAGTTTTCTGTAGCGTTACTACACAAGCATTAGGAAATATTGGAAAGCTTATCATTTTGGTGATCCAGGTTTCATTTTCTACCCTGATGTTTTGAGGTTAAAGATGCCAATTACAACAGCTTCTAAATGTCCTCACAGGGGGACAGTATTTGGTTGCCTAGTAGCAATGGCAGTACGTGTTTGATGCAGCTTTTACGTTGTCAGTATACTTATGTTTTGTCATGCTAAAACTGTAATAATGGATCTGTAGTGATTTCTGTAATCTACACAGCTAACAACTTCTGGTTGACATTAGGAACCTCATTTATTTAAGTGAGACAGCAAAATTTTTTTCTGTACTTTTTTCTGTTGCCTTTTTTTAACCATGGTTTTAGATGAATTCCATAAGAGGGACAGAAGTTGTGATGTTAAATTTCTGCAACCCTCTACTCACGCAGTAGGCTTCCAAAGACAGTTATTACAGGGAAACCCTTTTTTTCTCCCCAGCTCTGAAGTCTCCGAAATGAATTTACAAAGCTACACACCACCTGGTGCAGCACACTGACTATCCTTAAGTGTGTTCTACCGGTCATTTGCAAACACAGATTTACCACATCCCTTCCCATTGTTTCCTACCTCCACTCTGTTTCCTTGCTGGCACCATTTGCGTGAAGAGCACAGAGCTGTTGTTCAGCTCCTGGCCCTTCTATACAAGATTCAGAAAAACAGAGTGGGCCAGCATATGGGGGTATAAGCCCTAGGAGATGTGGACTGTTTAACCAAAAGTGTGATGCTCCAGTAATGAACATATCTGAAACTCTAGGCAGTCTTCCAATGCAGTCTGTATCTACTCTGGTGCACAGAAAGGCTGCTGCTGAGAAGGAAAACACTGCTTATCCTTTTTGTTCTCCATCCCTCCTTGATTCTACTTCTTCCCTTCAATTTCATTTATGTTTCACAGTCACGATCAGATTTGCTGACATGACAGCAAGCCATTCCCATTTTTTTGATAGGTTAGTTTTCAGTTGTACCAGCCAACTGATCCAACTTAATCTTTTGCTGCACAATCACCTAACCCAATGTGAAACAATGGTGGAAATAAGCGAGGTAGAGAGAGCTGCAACCCACAGTTACACTGAATCAAGTATAATGTGAAACTGAGTCTTTAGGACACACTCACCACCACAAACACTAGCACCTGCTCCGTGTTTTCATGGGCAAGAGGGAGCAGAACAACTCCCTTTAGTAGTAGTTTTGATTTAGACTAAATTATGCCACTTCTGAGATACATACCACAATTGTCAATGAATGTCAGATGCCACACAGTTGTGTTTCCGTGAAGTGATAGCCCAGAAAGCCAGAACCCAAGATAACTCCAGAGATTCATGATAAAGACAATCGAGTTGGATGCTCCAGATCAAGCATTCTAGGGAGCAGATGGGTCTGGTAGGTTGGTGTTAAACTACACTGGGACAGTGAGCATCCAGCTTGCTTGGTATTGGTAAGATCTCTGATGTAATAACACAGCTAATGATATGAAGCTAGAAACTAAAAACGTAATTATATTTCTTTGATTTCCATTTTGAAATAAAAGCTCTGCAGTCCAGTTCAATTGCCCTGAAAAAAAATCCTTGGAAGTTCCAAATATTCTGAATTCCCACAATGGCATGATTTTTCAAAACATTGTCTGCCCCACCTCACAGGGTTTGGTATTTTGTATGTATTAAATCCATTTCAAAGATGCTGAGGAATCCGAGCAGCAAAATTGAGCAAGCCTTAAAGCGTATCCACTGTTGATTGATTTGGTTTCTCCCCTGCCTGTTTTTATAAAGCCATACAAATTAGAAACACTGTAAGATTCAGAATACATAAATAGGCACCTGGGTATTTCCCAACATACTTGTCCCTACTCATACTGTGCAAATGTGTACAAAATTCCAGGGCTTATAAAGGGCCATGTCCAACATTCCACATCCAAGCAAAGTTCCCACTTAATCCCAGTCAGAGGTTTTGCTTGAAGTAAAGGCTGAGGAATGGAATCCAAACAAATAGTTTTAAGAGCAGATAGGTTTTAGTCGTCATCTTATTTAAAAAAAACCAAAACCCTCTCAAAGATGTTACTTTCCTTGCTATAGGTACTATAAGGAAAAGAGAACTAGCACCACAGAAAACAATTAGACAATGTTTAATTACATGGAGAGTCAGCTGCAGTATTAATCAGCACATTTGGGAGACTTCCTAAGTTGTGGCTATGTACACTAAAGTAAAACTGTAGATATTTACAGATTTGCATTATAATACAAAGAGTGGGCCTTCCTAAGCTGCTCTAAGAAGTACTTCTCTCAGGTCTCATATAATTTCAGTCAATGCTGCTTGATGGTCATTTAGAAGAAAACAAAATTGAACTCCCACATCATGAGGCACAGGCAATATTTATTTATTTTTATTTATGTAGAGTTACTTAACCATAGTTGAGGATGGTAAGGTATAAGTATCTGTAGCTCACCGAACATTCCTGTCATGTTACAGTGCTCTGATATAAACATTATCTCCTTGTGAAATTTAATCATATAGTTGTGCTTTATAACTGAATGTATCATATAATCAGTCCCACATTATTCATAGGACTAAGTCGTAGCTGCCAAATGCCCAGCTGTCAGCTTTCAATATGCAATATGCTCTATAGCTAGACCCACTGAAAGAAGTGCAAATTCAACTTTTTTTGGTTATGTGGAATCAGAGAGTCCTGTGAACATTAGTGCAAATGCCTGTTATCTCTGGATGTCAACGGGAGGAAAAGAAAACTGTCATCTTATTATTTTGTATTTCATCTTCTTCCAAGCCATCCAGGCACTATCAAGCAATTTATTCTACTATTGAATTGTCTGATCCTTATCTTTTGGCAAGTAATAGGTGGGTCGGGCTAAAAATTTCATTTTAAGCAGATACTATATCTGGATTTAAAACAATCATCGCTCTAGTTTTCATAATTATTAAAGCTCAGCATGAAACAGCATATAACTACTTTTTATCAAAAAGTAATAATTTAGAAAAAACCACGAAGAATTTAAGTTCTGAGCATTTACATTAGATTGCTAATAGATTTTCAAAACCAAAAATAAGCATGCAGTACTTTTTGTACTATAAAAAGCATGTTATTGTCTATTTTGAGACAAACAGTCTTGAAAGGAATTTATTCCTTATTAAGTGTTTATCAGTGTGAAACTAGAGTTACCAATCAAATTTGATTATAAGCAGATCTTATTTGGTGCTTTGATCCCAATAATTTTTAAGAAGAAAACATCTCTGGTTTCCTGTATTCCTCCTGTAAGTTGTTCATCACACTAGCACATTTTCATTCTGGGAAGAGCCCTGCAAGATTTTACTGTAGTACATAAATGCTAGTTTTCCTATAAAGGGGGACTTTTCAAGAAGACTTAGAAAAATACCCAGCACTTCCAACAACTCTGAAAACACAAGTGAAAACCCAGCACTGATTTAAACACAAACTCAGGACATGGGGGAGAGGCTTGAAAACCTGGCAGCTTATGCCTGTGTCTCTGGGTGCTGGAGCCTGAGGCGGGCCCCGGCTGCCTCACCAGCCTGAGGGGAGGCCATCCACACCGCCTCCCACCACGAACCCCCACACAAAGATGCTTTCCAACTCTGGAAAGCCTGGCTGAATGGCGGCATAAAATAGAATATTTAAAAAAAGAAACTCAGGGCAACCAGGGAAGCCCAGCTAGAAGGAGGTTTATACACAACTCCACTCACCATGCCACTGCAGGTTGGTCTCCATGTGTGGAACTCCTCACTGGCAACGCAGTTATTTCCCCAATTAGCAGAAAATATTTTCAGGTGCTAGGGAGCTCATTTACACACTTGCATATGCACACACTTCCTTACACACACGCACACACCCCTCCACGCTTTTCGCCTGCCCCTCTCCTGGCTGCGTGCAGGCCCCCGGCCTGCTCTGCCCCTCACGGGTGCTCAGGAGTTCCCTCAGGAAAGAGGCACCTTCCTCCTCCTCAGGCACTGACTAGGGGAGCATAACACAGAGCCACACGAATACAACAATCATCATCTTCACCTTCTTTCCACTTGTCTGCTTGGCTTACATGACCCTTTAGCCAGGGACCGTGCCTCAGGCACGTTTATGTAACTGCCTGACCTACCTCTAGGTTATGAACCTGGGAAAAGGGATGTGCGGAAAGACAAGGCAGAGGAGCTCACAGGCTGCCCAGCTGTCAGGGCCAGGCGGCAGTCTGGTACCGGGCTCATTCATTCCCAAACAAATAGCAGAGCAGCAAGCTTCTGTAAATCATTATGTATACTCATGATTTTAGGTATTGAGTAATCTTGTGGATTTTGTAGAGGGTAAAATTCAGTCTATAACTCTGGAAGAAACACCCACTGCAGGAAGGGTTTAGCTGGTTCCCATCAGGTGGCATTTGTACTCCTTGCCTCCAGAAAGGAAATGTCTAACCATGGTTGAGTTACTAGAATTAAGAAGAGATTAAAGAAAGCTTATACACCACAGTCATCTTTTTGCCACCCCCTACTACGGCAGCGTTCCCACATGGCAGTGTCACTCAGATCACCCACACCGCTGGTCTGCAGCTGCCCGTGGCAGTGAATTGGCTGCATGGATGTTGAACTGCTTCATGCCTTGCTATCTGGCAAAAAAACTCCCTTACTTTCTGTCTCTATTCATATTTCTTCCCTGTCAGCACATCTATTCACCTTTCCTGTACCTCAACAGCATCTCCCTTTGCACTGTTTTCCAAGTTACAACTCTTTCTAAAAACCTGAAGTATGTTACACGTTTTAATCCAAACCAATTATCACACCACCCAAAAGTACAATACATCTCATCGCTGTGAATTTCAGTAGAACTGAAAATTTATTTCAATGTCAAGAGAACACATACAACCTGCCTATGGTTTATCCTCAGGTTACTAAGGATAGCATGAAATATTCTCAGGCATGACCATGCAAACTGTCTTTTAAAAACCTCTTATTTTAACAAGTAGTAAGGAAATAACTCTGCATGGACATCTATAGGTCCCTGACTGCCCTCTACAATTTACTCCAGTCAACAGAAGATAAGCAGATGACTATAAAACTGTCTTGGTGGCAATAAACCTACAACTCTCCTGATCAATATTTGCCCTGTAGTCTGGACAGACTCTAAAAATCCGACAACTTGATGGACCTTACGGTGATGTGTAACCTTTTGCAAGAAAACAAGCAGTCAATATTAAAATTTTATTTCAAAAGAATGTGCCCTAACCATTTTATAAGGGAGCCAGCAGAACATACAATTTCTTGACTAATCTAAAAATCTCCTAATGACATCTGTGGATACTCGGTCTCGCTGACTGAGCAGTTGGGCCAGCAATGATTCATTAAGTTCTCAGGGCACCAGTGAGATAAAGCAGCCTCTCTCACCTAGCGTGGCTTCATTTGTAACTTCAGATGGAGAGCCTGTGGTAATACATTCCTTTCAATGTGTTGCTCCTTTGCTTCAGTGTGCTCCAACAACTGCCTCCCAAGGGTATGGATCCCATTCGGCATGGCAACCATTTCCTCGTTTGGATGTGTTGTTACAGCAGCAGAGAACAAAAGTAATGAGAAACTACGGAAAATACCATGCATAATGGGATAATGCCACAGGGAAGCAAAGAACACTCCAGCTGCAGATTCTCCTTATGTAGATGCTGGTTCTCCTGAAAACATTTGCTTTGTGTTCTATTGTTTCCACTTTTCTCCTTTAGATGAAAGTTAACTATAATTCTTATTTGCAATGCTTGCAGTGAGCTGGGCTCTTTCTAATTATTTGCTGCGGTGTGATATGGTCTATTCACCACAAGCAACATGCATACTAAGATGAATACCAATAGAATTCTTAGAATTCTCCAGCACCACCTTCTTCCTCCTCCTATTCTATTTCTCAGGAGGTGTGGTAGCTTTTAAATGTACCCAGGAAAACACATAACCAATTGATTTTATGTTGAACAAAACAGGATTAAATTATTTGCTGCAAGCCACATTTGCTTGCCAAATTTTTCAAGGTTGTTTTGCTTTATTAAATGTATTATATTTTTTATTTTTGACAGAACACAAAACAAATTGCAAAATAACAGCTGGGTGGACAGGAAAACAAATACTTCGTTAAAGGCAGGCAGACTATTATAGGCAAAACAGTTCAACTTAAAAGTACATTCTTTGGGTTTTTTTGCAGGACCTCTTCCAGTCAAAAGAATAAACTCATATATTTATGTCAGCCTTCCTGAGATCTCATATACGTACTTGCAAGGTATATTTCAATAAATTTTCTATGCAATCAAGAGATTATATCTTCTATACTGCACAGCTTTATTACCAAAATTGCGTGTTCCTATTTGGCTGTTTTAACTGAGAACTCTTTGGATTTTCATAAATTGGGTGTAGTGTTATGCTTAACACAGCAATATGTGACAACATAGAACTGAAAACTGTCATTATAGTAAATCAGAATACAATACAACATAAACTATTCCTTCTTTTCAGCCTTCTTCTGTCCTGGCAGAAACTCAGTTTTCAAAAGCATATTCCAAAATTCTGGAACATGAGCAAGTGTTTGGGAGACTGGTGGCCCTGATAACAAATGATTTCTTTACTTGATTTTTAAAAAATTATAAATATTTATTTGCAATCCTGTTTGAGCCCCTGGAGCACTATAGCACCTTGGGTTTAATTGCCTAATTTGAAAGGATTTAAGGTTTTAAAAAGGCAAATTGTAATCAGGACTGAGCAGATTCTGAACTCAGCTTGGAATCAGGAGTTGGCTCTAGTGGCCATTACTTCTCTAATTATATGTTAAACTGCTCGCCACATCATGGTTTCATTCTCCCCATCCTCTTCCCTCTCCATGCACCCCAACCTCCCCACCCCCAAAGCAAAAGTATTGCTTCCTTTTGAAAAACCTGAGGACTGACCAATTTTGCCCAAGTTGAGTGGGCTCTCGGCTGGCTGGCAGCCCTAAGCCACATTGTAGTTAGCGGGTCAGGCTGAGGTCTGTTCCCTGCAGCAGGGACACTTGCTGCATACACAGAACTGGCTCAGTCACAGATGTCAGTTGAGCTTTCAGCTGCAGAAAGAGTGAAGAATTACAAATGGAAGTGGAAAAGCACGAGAGGTAAGATGGTATTCCTCCTCCAGTGAGTGATTTAAAGAGTCTGTCCATTTCCAAACCTGGTTTCTTTTGGGAAGATTTTTGTCAAGATACTCTGCCTTTGGGTACAATAACTACCGCCAGCAATCACTGCACAGACACCACAACAAAGCTACGATGACATAAAACTTCCCTATGAATTACTACCTAGGTAATCATGGCACTGTAAAAATGTGAGGTTGTTACAAGTGTAAGGTTGAGTGGGGCATTTCAGAAATGTTTGGTATGCAAGCAGGATTTCTGCCACTCCAACGCAACCTTTCAAGCTTATTCAATAACAAGGACAACTCTTCTCAACTGCCTAAGTTGTCTGCCATTCAATGTAAAAAAATGCATATTAGCAGTGTTTTGATTATTATCATTGACTTAGAGAGTTTTAACTCATTATGAATCACTAGGAATGCAAGATGATTATCAGTTGTCTCTATCCTCCAGCGTTAAGTAGTTTCGGACTGAACACCACTGAGCTGGCATAATGGGATTTGTATTTGCAATGATGGTCGTATTTGTCTCTTCAAATAAATGAAGCCTCGATAGAAGATTATGGGAATACAGCAAAAATAATTGAAACGGGGCCTCAGGGAACTTTAAACAGCAAGAGATTATTATAAAACACTTTTTAAGAAAATAATGAAAGCTTGGGAACAAGTGATTTCCTTCTTATGCTCTTTTATGCATGGAAGAGATACATTCTGTTTCTTTATTCCTGTCTACCCATTGTTTTTAGATCCATGGACTATGCTTACATAGCGCATTATTATACCAACACACCTCGAGTAGCTTAAAAGACGGGAAATATATTTCCATGTAGATTCCTCAAAGTAAAGCATTGCCAATTTAAGTTGTTTTCTACACAGTAGTCATTTCTACCAAGCTGTCAGCTATTCCACTATGTATCTCCCAACTATGAATCTTTCCTATACATACAAACAGCTAATCATCTGCAAAATCGCTGCCCTTGTTCATCCTGCATTCTGCATTAAAATGGCATGACCTGCATATATCATTGAACCGAGGAAGTAAATCTCCAGCTTTCTCTAGCACAATTATGTCCATACCTCTCAAATCAACTATCATGTTGTTGGCCAGTCCTTAATTGCTCCAAAAATAAACCATTGAGAATGTAACTTTAAAGAATGACTAAGAATTAAGAAACATACACACAAATAAAAATCAGTCTATCCATCCATCAGTAAATATCCATTGGCCAGTCAGATATATTACACTGTAGACCTAAAGAGAAAATTTGCAAAGTTAATGTTTTATAAAATCATAAAAATACTGAAAGTCACAGTTAAAAGATATTACAATCTGCTCCATACGCATTACTTCTATTCTTAAAATATATTTATGTGCATTTTAGAAGAGATGGATAGATTTTAAAACAAAGAAGTGTCCTCATTTTCATTGCAAATCAAGTATTTCTGTTGATGGCTGTGATGCTTGGCTGCTTTTTAAGTATCACTTTTTTTGTAGTAAGAAAAGGAAGTTGTGCACATCCATCTCCCTTTTTAGTGAAATACTGTTTAGGATCGTCTCAATACTGTGTCCTAGATCTTTAGAAACATAGCTGTAAAAGCAATATTTTTTAATGATTTGCTGACATGATATGAAAACGTTTGGCTTTCTAATTAGAGGTTGTCTAATTCCAACATTGACACAACTGCATGCTCAAGGCAGGACAGCTAAATATGATAGTTAGCCATGTAGAATGTATATGCAATGGGAAAAACTAGTGAAAGTTTTAAAAGTTTGAAGTACTGAGGAAAGAAGAATTATTAGGAGGATTCTTACAAAAATTCATTGCTGTATTTACACATGCAGGAACATATTCTGGTTTGTCATAACTAAACCATCAGCTTAGGTTTGGGTTTGTTTTTTTTTTTTTTATGGAGAATATATAATAGGACTGGAACATTTCCCAGAAAGTTTTTAGGACCTGACACTAGAAACATTAAAAAAGAATCTAAGGACTTTGTTGATTAATCATAAAATACTTTGGGAATTATGTTTCTGCAAGGTGATAAACCAGTGGTATATTTAAGGGCTGGCTGAAGCCCAAGAAACTGTGTTCAGGCTGAAAAAGAAATGCTGAAAACTTTTGAGTACTTTCATGAATACAGAAAAGCCAAAATTGGTCAGTAAAGAAACGGACTACAAATCATTGGAAGCTACATTATAGAATCCACTGTGACAAAACACCACCTACACATCAACAGAGGATTGCAAAATTGCAGGACCATTTGTCAAATATGAAATATTTCCCCAGTGAGCAACTTCATGTAGTGGAAACGTTTTCAAGAGCACCTGTAAACACTGGAATGAAGGATATGTAGAATATTTGAAACAAGTATAAAAAACCCCCCACTACTTACTCTTAAAACATGATAAGATGATACAGGATCACAAACATTTCAGAGGGCAAGGTGATCTTGATAAATTGAAGAAACAGGTATAAACCAATAAGGTACAATATTACACAGAAAAGTATGAAGTATTGAATTCAGGTAGGAATAATCTGCTACATAGAGCACCAGGAACAACTGGTTAAGCAGCACTGCATAAAATCTGGGTTTACAGCAATCCACAAACTAAATAAGAATCAGCATTATCCCATTACTTTTTTTTAAATAGGGTAGTATCTTACTAGATCAGTAAGATTTTATGCAAGTCACTTGAAGCAATCCTTTTACTTTATTCAGCACTCTTAACATCCTGTGAAAAGACAAGTTAATCTACTGGAAAGAATCTAGAGGAGGCAATAAGAATGATTGGAGGTCTAGAAAAATAATAATTTGTTAATCTTAGGAAAGTACTGAAATAGTAGCTCTGTTAATACAGAGAAGCAAATACTGAAATCAGACATTAAAAAAAATCTTTACATATGTAGAAGGCAGCTGCAAAAAACCAAAGAAAAACCTGATTTTTTTAATCCACACAGGTTTAAGAGAAGTAGCAATGTTCATAAATTACAACAAGGAAGAATAAGAGTGTACATTAGGAGAAAAAAAATCTTAAGAATCAGGATAGCTGAATATTGGCAATGTTGTTCAGATGTGATGTGGAATCCTCACCATCGGTGTTTTTTAAAAAACATGGACGTTGCTGAAACAAATATGTAATTTTGTGAAACAAACATCTGCCAGAGTTATAAAAATTAGTCTTGAGCAAAAGAATGGACCTAATCACCTTTCCGTGTATTGCCTTTTTTTTTTTTTTAACTATTCAGTGGTTCTAAAAGAGAAAAAAAAAACCTAAAAAGTTGAAATCTACAATTGTTTGGATGATGGTGAAATGACCAATAGAGACGTCCTGGTGTACTCAAAAAAAACCCCTAAATTTAGGAGGATGACAGAGAAGCTGAAACATAATAAGTTTTATGATAATTCCACTTTATCTAATGCATTTAATACTAAATTTAACTGGTGTACAACCTTTCTAAATGAGGCAAAAATCAGACTTATCTTCCTCATGTTTATGAGGAAGCTTTTTAAGGTAATGCCCTATAAAAGTTTCATTATGTAATAAAGCTAACATGTTCTGTAACACTGACACAGGAGGATTACATGGGCATTTTACGATTTATGATCATGACATCTAAATATGGTACAGTGGAGGTTTATCTCAAAATCTTAAAAATTGGCTGAAATCCTAGATCACAGAAAAAAGAAGAGGGATTAACTGTGCAGAGATTGACATAAAAACATCAGTATCATCTGGGTGCTTTGTAACACAAAAAGATGCAATAGTCACTCAACAGTAATAGCTTGAAATATCTGTTTTTTAAAAAAATAGGTAAATGCTTCCTTGGTAAATGTATACAGAAGAAGAAAAATTTATTTTTTTTTGTCTCTTTAAAACATACGCAGGTCATACTGTCTTAAGCTCTTCATACAAAATGCTGTTCATTTTCTAAATGTGCCTCCCAATACCATGTTTTCAGAACTAAAAGGAAGGTATATTATTCTTTTGGCCTAATTTCACCTCAAGAAAGACTAAGTAAAAATTAAAACATGTAATATAATGTTGGCTGATGTCAGCAGAGTCTGATAAAGGTATGCCCTACTTAATCTCTTTCAATTCAGGAAAGTGCAAACAACTTTTTCAGATTCCTGTTTGGAAATTGCATGCTCTATAATGCTATGCACTCCATTTAGAAAATATGCAGCATACTTGCTTTCTGCTTGTAAATCCTAAACTACATGCTTCCAGACAAATTGTGACAATTTACGAATAACTAATACAACTAGGCATGCACACCCAAATAAGAAGAAGTGTGGTGAACTCGAATTAGACAAATACTACTTAGAATTGTACTGCTTTGTCATGCTGTTTGTGGTGTCCTCTTCAAAGCAAAGCAAAGCAAACAAATCTTTTTCTTTGGCATACCAAACCTGTGAACTGTAAGATACAGATAACTTGCATGGTAACTTGTTTGCATTTAAAGTCAAGTACACTCTCTTCAGCAATGTGAAGAGTTTTTTTCAAAATCATTTCAGCACTTTTATTCTACCTGAATGANCTCCTTTCTGGCTCAGAAACCTGGCTTTCAGGTCTATAAAAAGTAACTGGATGTTTGCCAGAGAATGAAAAAAGGGGATATCTGTGCTGCTAGTGCTGTCCCAGAACGTACTGTTTCACTGCTGTCTGATTTCTAATCTCTGACATAATGCATGTACTGCCTAATTCAAAACAAAGCTTAAGGACACAAAAAGGCAGTAGCTGAATTTGACTGGTTTTAGCTGTCATCTCAAGTTGGTACACTCAGCCTTTTCCCCTTTATAATCACAGACAGAGATTAAAATACAAAGTAAAAATAGACCAGCCAATGTCAATGTCCCTGAAGCCAGATAGAAGCAGGTGATGTTGCACAAGTCATCTGGTTTCTGTGCTTTCCCCCTTGTAAGGTGACCAAAGATATTAACCTTCAGAATTCTGTTGGAGCTTTGCAGCAAAAGCTGTTTGGAGAGCTAAGCTATTATATACTCTCTGAGGCTGCTGAACACCATTAAAAAGCTTAACATTTTAATAGTTAATAAATCTGATTGTTTATTACTGTTGAACTTAAAAAGACTTGGAAGTGAAACAGAGTATATGAATCAAGTCAACAAATACACTCACCCTCTCTATGGTTATAGATTCCCCCTCTCTGTAGCAAGTCAAATTCATGATTAAATACATATTTTAAACTCTTTACATTTCACTGTAAATGAGATTTGAACTGCAGATTCTTGTTGGGATGACGAAGTCAGCATAAATAGTCCATCTTGCCATACTGTTTTTTCTTTTTACTCTATGACATTATATTAGCATAAGGCTGAAAAATTGTATCTGCAAAATTATTTCTTTATAACAGTGCTGCAATGGAAACAGAATATGCTATTCCTTTTGTACATACACCTGTTGGAAACTTTATTAGTTGTAAGCTAATTTCTGTTCATCTTATATAACAAAAGAGGTATAAAAATAATGACTTTTTAACCACCTGAGCATTTCCACTCCAACACAGTTGTTATTTGAGGGTGGGTTTACACTAATCGAAATAGTGAAATAACTTTGATCTGACAGGAGAAGGGAACATGTAAATGATGTGAAGAAGGAAACAAAGAGTTGTTGCAATTTAATTTCTTAAACTACTCCCGACAGATCACCAAGGGCACAGCTGTCTAAACTCAGCATTTTAGTCTGCATGCACAAAGGAGAACAAATTTTAGTTCCACAGGTGGTTGATTTGGTGTCTCTATTTACACATTTCCTATAAATTCATCAAATTCTTCTTCTAAATTAAAAGAAACTTTTCATGTTGCTGGAAATATGTAATTAAAAAATAGATGATCTG
>WAAD01037306.1:0-12211 GCA_013389945.1 Fregata magnificens
CAACCTTAATGATGCTATGATTGTATGATAATCTCTGAGTTTATGTGATAGCAAACCTTTGATGGGTATCCCTGTCATGAGGCCACCTCCACTGTTCCACTAAGGTGTGCTGGGGTGCCTTTGGGCCTTCCTCTTCACTGCTATTTCTACTACAAGGTAGCAGAGAAGGAAGGGTGTAGAAAGGAACTTGTGTGAAACTTGGCTTCCAGACCTCAGTCTGCCAGACTCCTCTGAATCAGATAGTCCAACATTTCTAGTCTTACAAGAGAGCAAGGCATGGTGAGTTTGTTTAAGAAAAAAAAAAATCTGACAGACTTTAAAGGATAATACTGTTAATATTCAGTAATTTCAGTAAGACCCATTACAGAGAACTACATATATACAAACAGGACACAATATTAATCTGAATTTACAAAATAGATGTCTGTGTCACATACAGAATCACAGAGGGAAAGAAGGCAGAGGAATATTTACAGTCTAAGAGAGAGCAAGTTGTAAAACACAAAAGCCAGCTGCCAAATAAACTCTTCAGGGCTGTAAATATATGTCTTTGCCAAATTTACAGTTGTTCATAGAGGAAAAGCATGATGAGAAAATTCATCAGCAAACAGAAACTTTGCAGAGAGGAACGTTAGCAGTGAGCAGATAATCTTGACACACAAATGTGCATATTATAGGTCAAACCAGGTCTGACACATGAAATAATTTTTATATTGCATTTTTAGTACTTAGTTATAATGAGGTCCTTTTTAGCCATCCAGGACACTCAAAGTATCACCAGTGCCATCAGGTACCACAAAATCTCTAGGGTTGAATTTCAGTGCGGGTAACAAACCAGTTTTTGTCAATGACACAGGAATCTACATTGCCATTACTTTTCTTACAAAGCTGTAGAAAGCAGAGTATAGAGATGCTGCAAAGCTGCTGACATCTGTGTAGGCAACAGATTCTTGGAAAGCCCTAGGAAGCCCCAAAGTGGCTTAAAGCCAGCCTCGTTTCCTTCCTTGATATCCTTGATCCAATTGCAAGAACAGTGTGAAAATAAGGCCCTTCTTTCCCTGAAGAAATATTTGGCTACAGTTTTGTTATCAGTTACTCAAGGTATTAACTGTATCTTTGCAATATGATAAGGATTACCCTGATTCTCAATACTAACAGATGCTTCATATAATTTATGATGACAGAAGATTATTAGCTCTATCTTTTATATTATTTTTTTATAAAGGGTTTGCTCCCACTTACAAATGAAGATATTTTAAGGTGTTCTTGTTTATTCATTTTGCATTCTATTTTGGCAATTTAAAATAACCTTGCTATTGCATTTACTAAACAGGAGCACCTCTTTACACTTGACAACAGGGCTTACTGTAAATGAGAATCATCCAGGGTGTGAGGGTAGTATAAACTGATGAAACACCACGTAGGATGAATGCGCTGTAAGATATGCTGTAGAAACACTAAGAAGCCAGAGTGAAACTTAGTTTTAGTTGAAAAAAAGTTTAATATTCTGTTCCACCAAATTGGAAGAATGTTTAGTTCATTTCTATTTGCTGACCATTTTGTTACTCTGGATTTAATCCTCTTCAATTATTCATGTCTGAACTTCCATATTTCTTAAATCGAGTGCCATCATTTTACTGCAGGTCAGTTTGAAGTCCAAATAACTTCTTAAGTTTGCTCTGTCAGACATTTATATATTAGTGTACATGTCTGTAGTGTTCATTACTGTTTACAGCATCTTCTAAAAAGATTCAGACCACAATGATTTTATTTTTTATTTTATGCTTTCCATTTACTGTAGCAAACTGAAATTTCCTCTCTTCTCCTTATTTTTATTACACAGAGGAAACCTCTCAGTGTTTTCAGGGGGAAGATAGCTCTGGAAAATATATATCTGTCACTTGACTGTTGTAATACACCAGTACCCAAAAGAAGGTATTTGCACTCTCAAGAATTTTGTACTTGACTGCTTTCATGCCGTAGAATTCCAGAATGTCATATATTCATCTGGAAGTATAAATAATGATGCCTACAGAGACTGAAGCCTTGACAAGAAGTTCAGCAGTTGAGTTTCTACAGCTCCTACTCATAACACAAACATCATAAGCATCTGCTTCATTCAACCGAACAATAGAGAATAAAAGGCAAGGAAGCAGCATTAGGGTCTGCCGAAATATCAGCTCTATATATCCTATATCTACATAAGCCTCCAGAGTCCACTAAGCAAACCACAGCTGAATGAGTACAGTTTAGACAGGAAAGCCTAGTGGTGACTAGCAGTGATTCTGGGACAGATAAAATCCTGCCTGTATGCTGCACCACAAAGAGAATCTTAGGACGTTATAGCATTATAGAGTACAAGAGGTAGAGACATCCAATGAAGCTGTCAAGTGGCAGGGCTTAAAAAAAAAAAAAAAAAGAAAAAATATACACAGAGAAATGTTTGTGCATCACCATGGGCAGTTTGAATCACCTGCTGTTCTGCTCCACATCTTGTTTGTCCGTTGTCCATACTCGCTAGACCATTCCTGGCACAGACAAAATGGTCTCTCCCCAAGCAGTGTTTGGCAGTGGTTTGGTAATTAGATCAGTTTATTGACCAGTTCAGTAAGTAGTAGGGACATGATTGTGCCATTTCTGTTTCTTTTTTCCACATCAGTGATATTCCAACAAACCTTACATTTCACATATCTTTACACCTTTCAGGTCTATCTGTACCTGTATTTTTCTCATCCTATCACACTACAAATAAACAGGTTTCCTGGCATTATTTGTTATTAATATATTTTTTTTCATAATGTGCCCAAGATGAATTTTAAAAACACCTAAAAATTTTTATGCATTGCAGATCCAAAGAGGTATAAGATAGAATAAGAGAATCCTTGGCAATTGATGCCATGTGCTTCCAGATATTTCAGCTTATAAAAGGAGAAATAGTCATGTTTCCAAGAATCTCTCTAGCCATATTCAGAAACGTGGGTAGGGTTTGTTTGGTTTGTTTGTCTGTTTTGTGTTTGGTGGTTGTTTTTTTTTTCTGAAGGGGTTCAGCACAGCCTCAGAAGTTGCCATATGAAATGAAAATAAAAACTTTAAAAGTGACCTACCTTAAGAAGCTGAGAACTGGTGGGATCACATAATGTGCAAGAATAAAAACGGTATCGTATGTGTGTTGGAGAAGCTAAGTAGGACTAGGACAAAGGACTGAGCTCTGCAGTGCAGTCACCCACACTCGGAAATTCATAAATCGTTAAATTATGGCACAATTTTAGACTCTGCATTTTAGCATTTTCCCCATCCTGCTCAGGATTTAGCTCAGGCCAAGGGCCATTCCCAATAAACAGCACAGAGGTGGCCATTCTTTTCTGGAGAATAAGAAAGTTTCAGAGTACAGACACAAAGTTTGCCATAACAGTTTTCCAGAAGACCAGGGAAGGATCCCTGAATAATTTAATTTACTGGTAAAGCCTCATTGCTACCAGTGAGGTCTTGACTAATTCTGAGAACTCTACTTTTGTGGCAGTTTTCATACTGAGAACTGCAAATTTTTTTTATCCCACTGATGGCCACAGCTGCTCGAATTTGGTAGAATGTCTATACAGCTGTTATGCCAAGGCCCAAGAACAGCAACAGAAACACACTATTTTTAGCATAATAGAGATTTCCAACAGCATCATATTTGGAAACTCAGGCTGTGCTGCTAATACCTAACAATCCACAGGACTTTCAGTTTACTTCATCACAGTTGAAAACTATACAGACTTTTTATATCTATTTCACATGCAGGTGATCAGTATTTAAAAGGAAGAAAGCTAATGTTATTAAATTTCTGGTAATACAGAGTAAATAAATACACAGAGAAAGAAAAAGTAAGTTCAAAGCAAAATTTCTTTCTATAGGTCTCATTTTTGTCATAAAACTATTACATTTAACAGGCCCTCTTTTAACACAGCTTATTATATTTCATAATTCAACTTGTAATATTCCCTAGCAAAAGCAAACATATTATAGATCAGGTTGCTGTGAATTTTTAAGGGTTTGGTTTTGTGGGTTCTTTTTTTTGTTAAGTAATTCCTCTTTATAAAAATGTCCCAAAGTAAGAAAAAAATAAAGCCCTGCAACTTTTGTAGCAGTGACATGAAATTTACTTGAACTTTTTTTTTTTCCAGTAAGTGAGTATTATTCTTTCCAGTTACTGTTAGTTTGGTACATTTGGTTAAACTTAAACAGCAAAGGACAAAATATATTTCCCGGAAGTTCTGACCTTTGTTTTTCATACTGCCTTGACAGATCAGAAGCAGGAAAAGATATCTGAAAAATAGGTTGCCAAACTAGAAACTATCTATCTCAAAACTTTCCTGTAGCATACCTGGGAATCTAAGGAAATTTGGTCCTCTGAAAGCACAGAGAAGGCTGCACTACCNTAGGAGTAACAAGATGAGGTTGATACATACAGATTATTGATTTATTTTTTCTTAATATTAATACATTTTTAATCTTGGGAGTAAATCGTCAGCTGTAGTTGGTCCTCTAATGTTTCCTTCTGATGAAAAGCCACAGAATCTATTATCTTGCTTAATATTTCTGACCACAATCAGTTATACAGCTAAGCTATCCCTAAATGTGAGGATTTTTGTTTAGGTTAAGATTCCTGATGTAAAAAATTTTTTCTGCAGACCTGTTGTGGTTCAAATTCCATGTTTGAATATACATAAAACACACTTTATTAATACTCAGATGTTGGTTTACTAATTGAATCTTTGATGGCCAAGTGACTTGTAACCTTCTGACATCTATAAAAACTCACCAGTATTTTTCAGAGTATCTTGAGACATTGATTGCTGAAAGCAAAATTATCTTAAGCTGAGCAGTTTTAAACAAAGGTTTGAAAAATAATGATTACCCTTAAAATACTTATTTTCTGTTGGCATGTAATGTGGTCAGGAGGGGAAAATACAGTTCTCTTACCCAAACTAAAATCTGCTATTCATTAATTATCCAAAACCCCTTAGATTGCTTAGATCACTTAGATCAAATATTGTTAAAAGTAACTTTTCAAGTCCGTTTGAATCCTTGTGCATTTTACCTTTACTATGAAGTTTATTCAAGATAAAAGAGAAACATTTATTTTTTTCTTCTGTAGAATTTAATTCTTTTATAAAAAGAGAGATAAAATGATCTCAAGGAAGCCCTTACATCTGACATATATAGCAAGACACATATGTTTTTCTCATCACTGGAAAGTGAGAGAATAATACTTGTAACAGAAAAATGGCCAACAGGAGGGCATTATTTTATATAATGGAATTTTCCTCATCTTTCTTTGCCAGATAACTTCAGATTTGGTTTCAGCTATCAATCAAATTCTGTCTCTAAGGTTATAAAACAACTGTCAGACAAGCAATTCAATGGATTTTATTGTTAACAGTTTTATTGTAAAGATTTGGTCCTATAAAGATCTTTCTACATACTTGCAGAAGGGGAACCTGTGGTTAAAACTTTTCACCAGCGTTCAGGAGCCCTAGGGCTTCAGCACAACATTGTTACAACCATCTGTGTGAACCTTGGGAAGTCATGTAGGTCTGGACAAATTCTCAAATGTGTTCTTTGCTTTCATTTTGTAAACCAAGCTTCTCAGACGTGTGAAGTTGAGCATGTACTTAAGCGTTTCACTACTTCACGGCTATCTCTGTCTCTGGTTCAGATCCTCAATTGCAAAAGAGAAGTAACAATATTTATATTTCCTGCGAGAATAAGTCTGTTAATACTTGTTCGGTTACTTCAGTGACAGACCACTTAGACAATGGGAGAGGACACAAAGTGGACAAAAAGTGCCACAATAGTTGTTCCTTTCATTTCTTGGTAAGGATTCTTGATAATGATTAAAGTCATGGTGATGGATTCCTAGAAACCTTGCAGTTCCTAATGTGACTAAAAGATTTCATGGGTCCAAATTCTTCTTGCTCAGGGTAGCAGAGTGGTGGAAATTCCCTGAATGCGTACATACAGAAGACTATGTTATTGCTATCAGTTCTGAAACAAAGAACACATCTTTCTCAATGAAAACTGTGAAGAACTCCATCAGTATGGAGGACACTACAGTGTTCATCAGTTTTGTTGTTGGTTTTGTTGTTGTTGTTTTCTGTTCCAGGCAATCCATTGGCTTTTAGTTCAGTGCTTGCTTTGAGTTCATATTTAGAAGAGGGGAGCATTGTTATCATCTTGAATTCTACTTTATTCTGGGTCTAATATACTGTGGACCCAAAATGAGGATTTTTGTTTGTTTGTTTGTTTTTATTCTTTCAAGTGTTTGTCAGCAGAAGAAAGGGCTCAGGTGTATTGCAATTCATATACATCCCAGACATGTATGCATTAGGCACCTGGAAGCTGGTTACTCTTGGGTGTATGCTCTGCATATTTGGGTCAAGGAGAATTGGAAGTTAGGTTAGAAAGAAAAGAAATAGCATGTGAAAATCAGATATGCTATGTTTTTGATACAAAGTTCATATTATTGTTCTAGTAAATTTATTTCCTGTATATGCTATGCAGAATTTCTAATACAAAAATCCAAGGCCTAACTATAGCCATCTGGGCCAAAAAGCCTATTAAATATGAGTATATGATGGACCTGGGAGAAAATTACTTTGGGGAGTTTTTCAATCGTATATTTCTCTCGTAGAAAACAGAACACATTTGTGTTTCTCACTGAGATCTGACAGATACATTTATTTATTGTGAATGATGCTTTTAAAATTGAAAGCTAGATTGCTCAGTATTATAGGGAATGGCATTGTATAGAGCAGTCAAGTATAAAGAAAACAAATATAATGAAAATAAAAATGGTAGCCAATGCTGCTTTGCACATCTCCCCTAAAGAGGACAAATAGTTTTTAGAACACTGGAAGACTTTGCAGGGCCAACTAAACAGAGTAATCTTGACAATCCAATTCCTTTACTTTTCATAGACTTTAACCTGGGAGGTCTGTTCCTCTGTAAGTCTACTGTGTTCTTATTTACCTATATTGATCCAAAGCTTTTTCAATTTTAGTGCTAGAATCCTTTCAGCTATGACTTCAGATTGACTCACCACTGCCAGTATTAACAGCTGACTAGGTTGCTATATTTCATCTAAACACACTTTATCACATTTTTCTATTGCCTATATGACAGAAACTCCAAGAGCTTACTGCAGCAGTGCTGCCATGGACTGATCCTATGAAGTACTAGGCATCCCTTGGAAAGGTGCTGAGCATCCACAACAACCAGTGGGCTGAATGACATTCGGAGTCTATCAGAATTGGGTTTTTGTCCTCAAAGTTGTAGTATTTCAGCAGAATGAAGGCATGTCGTCCTATAGCTATGATATTGCTCCATAAAGGAAATTTTGGAAAAGTGTATTTAACATTTGGAATGATGATATTATTAATGACCTTTATGCCATTACTCATTGCACCTATTTGCACTGAAATGATATGTTGTAAACTGTGTTTGGGTTAGCATAACCCTATATAGCTGCTGATGTGCCTTACAGGAGGGCCAACTACTTTTTGATTGTTTTTACTGCAATTTAGAAAGAAAGCAATAAAATTATCTTCTAAGGCAGTTTTGTGCTATTGTTGATCAGAAAGGGAAAAGAAACGCTAAAGGCAAACACATCAAAGTATCATTTGTCCATAAACTCAAAATAGAAGATAAGGAAACACAGTTATTTTGTAAATAAACTATGCTTAAGGTGCAGAAAGAACTGAAAAGAAGAAAGGTTATGATCCATAAGAAGAACTTACATTTCTGTACCGTTTACCACAATATCTGCTGATTTTATTTTGGCTTGATCACAAGGTTATGATATTGGCAACAGGACTATTATAAATTTTAAAAGGCAAATTTTATTTATTGTGGAAGAAACTTAAATTTCTTACGAGGACTGTGTTCAATTTCACAGGGAATTTTGGGCATGCAAATAATTTAGTATTAAGCTCCACCTGAGATTGCCTACATACAGTCAATCTTCACATCCTGGAGCCTGCTTCAGGTGCTGTAGAACTTTTCCGGAGTATGAACAAAAATTCCTTCCCATCCCAGCAATGCTGCCCATGAGGAATTCTCAGATCACTTCTTAGAAAGTTTATTTGACTGTTGATACCAAAGATTCCTTCACAGATTATGAACCGTTCACAGAAAACGAATTTTTAAGCACTGAAGAAATCTGAACGGCCAGATCAAACCTGGATCCGTACATGCTATTGTTGGCAAAATGTGTTTGTGGGTGTCTGGATCCACAGTTAATACCTCCTTCTCCCTTCCTGTATAGCATGTGATAATCTGCTATGGCAAATCATTGTTAGTGTGGCCAGCCAAAGTGATCCTGTGATTTTCGGTGTCTAACCTATTTTGAGCAAGACTGAAAAAAATCCCAAAATATATCCCAAACAGGTTATTAACTACTACTGATATCTGTCATGGCTTTTTTGTTTCTTTGTTTTGTTTTAATTATCTTTACTAAATTTTACAACTTTATTTTACACAGACATATTTTGTATCACAGGGTGAGTTGTCTTCTATGTGGCAATGGCTATTGTATAAAAATACAAGCATAGTATGATATACCTCAACCAAAATATATAACTGTGCTTCACGCAGGAGGAAGGAGACAGAGGAACTTTCCTGTGCTGATTTAGATGTAGATATCTGGAAGCTCATGTTGGGCAACTCTTGCTGTGCTCCTGGAACAGCAATACACAGGCTTTTCTCAGTGCATTAGCGACACTTCTAACATACATACAACAATTTTTTCAAAGGTTCAGTGTGACAGCAGTCTGTATGCTAAACTGTCTACCTTCTTCCATTTAAATCAAGTTCAATGTTACACTTTTAATCTTCAAAGCTCTGTCAGTATGGTCTTAGGCTACTTTGGTGATTGCCTGCCACAGAATAATTTGACTTTTCCAGGCAGTTGTTTAGCAAATATGGAATTTTAAAGTGCAAGAATGAGTCTCAGCAGAGTTGAAACTAAATTCAGAATTTTCTCTGTGTACCTGGAACACATTTAAAGAAGAAATGAAATTGAACTTTGTAGTGTTCAGAACTAAATGCCAAGGCTCAAATTTTTACTTTCTCCTCTCCAACATTTGTATCTTATTTGGGCAGGAATTATCTAGAATATTCCAGCAGCAACATTGCTGTGGGAAAAGTTTTGGGAGTTATTTGTTTGTTTGTTTGATTTCTGAACTTTAACTAAGACTTACTGTTTCTTTTAAATTTGTATCACTTTCCAAATACATAGGCACAGAAGAGTTTCATACAGGAATGGAAATTATGGAATTATCTTATAATTACTGACAAAGTTGAGGAGGATTTCTAGGACTGCTTATCTGTACAGATCTAGTCCTGACAGAATAATTAAAAAAAACCCCAACAAACCCTGAAGATAATGTTAGTATTAAAGAAAGCTGGGTAGATCATACGTATACTACAGATTACTGTTGTAAGAGCAACAGTATTAAACTGTGGTTCATATAAAGCTATTCCAAGTAATCATATTAAATACATTTTTGAATCTTTGAGATCCTTGCTTAACAATTCACATTAAGGCTGAAGAAATTAACGACTATTCAAGGGTGATTTGGCTAGAAAATTAAAATTGGCACATTTCATATATTCCATGTTCTTCCAGAAAACAGGTATTATTAACATAGTTTTAACACCCCTGAAAGAAGTTATAGAAGAGTACCTGATAGAAAATTAAAATTTTATTTACAGGAATTTTAAGTTATGCTTGGAGAAATAAGCTGAACAAGATATGGTGCAATTGATACAGGGATGATTCTCATAAAAATGTAGCAAAAGGTGAATACCACAGAATTTATGTATGATATGATTGTCTACAAAATGATCCCTGGTTTTCTGTAAGAGTCAGTGGAAGAAGTGAAGAGTGGACTCAAACATTATTTTTAGACTCCCCTACAGTAGAGGTCACACAGACATTTTGCACTACTATGCTGCTTACTCCACCAGGATTAGAAGCAACCTAGACCTTCGCTTCAGCCACTGGGTTCAAATAAGGCCTTGCTGAACATCTAAAATTTGGCTGCTTAGTTACCAAGTCCACAAGTGACAGCTGACAATATTAATAACTTCATGAGTTAGAGAGATATCAGACAGACTTCAACAGGCAGTCAGTTAAGGCATTGAGGACAAAGGGTCATTCTGTAGGTGATGAATTACATCAAGTGGGTCCTTGTACAGCTCAGCGTTGGTGGGTTTGTGGTAGCCAAAGTTATATCATGAAAGAGGTCATAACTGCCTCTCCCAACAATATACCTCCAAGGGCATAATGGTGATCATTTGCAGTCAAACAGCTAGCTTTATTTACAGTGTTTATGTGGCACGGAAAAGAACAGCTAACATAAGATTATTTCCTCAGAAAATATTGAAGAAGGAAAATGATTTCAAGATAATGAATGAATACTGTGGTGTTAATCTATGCTCTTTTTAACCACTAATTAGCAATGTGATTAAAGAAATTAGAGTTAATTAAAGGTAAAATGTTTCTCCTGTAAATTGTTTCATGCATCTGATAGTGTGAGATATGCCACTCAGAGACTGTTTCACTCATAAAGCGTGCATGTTTATAGCCTGCATATAACATTTGTAATCATCTGTCTAACATGTTTGGATATTACTAAACATAACTCATTGGAAGAGTTACTTTTACTTGAATGATGTCCGTTGGTTTGTAAACTGCCTGTTTCTAAACTCTGACTTGGGCTGATGAATGCCAGGATAGTTATTCCTGAAACTAGCACTACAGCTATGACTTCAATGAACAAGGCAAGTCTTCTGTTTCCATCAACGCAAGTTTGTCTGATCAGAGCAGCACTGAGTCAGATCAAACAGGCTGGTATTAATGTCATTCTTTCTGGCCAGTTAGCTGGTGTTGAATGAGTCTAGGGAAGGTGAGAATGGGATGTGATTAATTTTTTTATAACATATGTAACAACAACATAGGCAAAATCTGTTAACAGAATTCTTTAGCTTGCATATATTAAACTAATATATGAGTCCCTGGATAAAGTCAGTGTGTGCATCTTTGTGGTGTGTTATGTTTTTTCACTGCTCCATAGACTTTCTGGTACAGAAGGTTAAGAAAATAGAATGATTGTCTTGGGTCGAGTTAAGCACCATACAAAAGCAAAAGGCTTACCCCTCCACCCCCCGCACACCAATGGTTTCCTTTGTCAGATGAGTCTACTCTCCATTCATACACAGAGAAACATGTGAACACATATTTGGGGAAGAGAAATCATTCTTTGCTGTGACCCACAGCATCCACAGAAATAAGAAAAAAAGAAAAAGAATTAAAAAAAACCCAAAATAAAAGAGTCTGGAAGATCCCGATGCAGTCATTTAATACATCTTCTTGTTGCCGAAGAAAGATCAACTGTACAGTATTTCCAGAGGGACTTTTGCAGCAATTTAGGAATCATTAATATACTGGTGTCTTAAGTCCCTATCTAGAAGTCTGAAAAAATTAGACCAAATGGTGTGGTATTCAATATAACAATCTTGCCTGCCTGTAAGCAGTGAATTAACTGGCTTAAGAAAGAACTATCAAAGGCAAAAAAAAAGAAGACAACTGAAAACAGGAAAATGCACAGGATAATATTCAATAGCTACATCTCTTTTGCATTCATAACTATTAAAATTCCTTGTCTCTGATTTATTGGTAAAATTACTCGTGTCACCTGGTTGATTTCTGCCTCCTACACCTACGTTCTCTTTGTATTTTGGATTGTTAACTCTTAGATTTTTTTTTTTTAACTCTTTCATTGTAGCAAGACCTCACTGTGCTGCAACTGTCTCATTAATATGTTTCATGGTCACACTTGTTCTTTTAAGGTACAACTGCTCTGCCAAAAGCAGTTATTTTCAGTCATTGATGTTCTACAATAAATGTCTTTCATAAAAGTTGGTCATACACAGCAAGAAATTTCATTTTCTTAAAGTTGAAAATAAATCTGCACGGGATATTCCAGGTCAGTTTGATCAACATAAATGCTGTTACTAAGTTTTAAAATGTTTTAATTGTTTGTTATTAAAACAAATTAAAAAACAAAAACAAACCAAAACCACTTGTATAGCATATTATAACAAATATATGTTAATGGATCATAGAATCGTAGAACCATTAAGGTTAGAAAAGACCTCTAAGATC
>WAAD01037321.1:0-44619 GCA_013389945.1 Fregata magnificens
CCAACCCAATGATTCTATGATTCTATGATTCTTTGAGATTTTTTTTCTTGCCTTTAATTTTAAAAGGTTTTGATGGCTTAGAATTTGTTCTGATAAGGAAAAGAAGGTGGAAATCTCATTATGATCTGTATGATTAAAATGCTTTTTCAGTCTTCCTGCACTTTTACAAAATGGCATCCTGCTTCAGCAATTGTAGACATTTGGAATGATCTTTGTGTGCCAAAAATTTCAAATAATGTACCGTGTGATCATCTGTAAGTCAGAAGTATGAAGTGCTAGAACTGTCAGTGTAACTACGAAGTAGGCAGAGAAACACTCAATCAGGCCAAGAATACACCTGAATCTGGGTAGATTATCAAATCTGATGTTAAATTATCAGTGTTAATTTAGGTGATAGTTTCGATGTATGATGTGGAGTAGATCTCTCCTAGTAGGATGTGACGAATATTGATTTAGAATCAATCTGTATAAAATTACACTTTCTTTAATATCACTTTGGATTGCTTCAACAAAAGGTACTGAAAATGTATGGCTATTGCAATTTAATCACATATTGATATGCAAATACATCTATTTGCTTTGTGCACTGATTGTGCTGTTGTACAGGAGAAGGTAGTCATTCCTTCTGGCACTCCATTTTCTGTTATTGTAGAAAAGAATGAAAGAAAGGAAGAAACACGGTAAGAGACTTTTTGGGTAGCAAGTGCTATGAGCTTGGGTAGAGCTTAATATAAATAATGAAAACCAAAAATGTATTGCAAGACTATAATATTCAAATACATAATAACAACATTAATATCAAAACTATGCTCTTAGCAATTGACAGAAATACTATTATAAGGCATCCTGAGAGGTCTTTTTTTACAGTATACCTCCATCCTGAAATATCAAGAACTTAATAATGGAGGCCTGTAGAGGTAATGAAGTGAAAATACAACTTCCTGAAGTCTGCTGTAGTTGGTATCATTTCATGGGAAATTATGGCATTAAATAGTAAGGAAAAATTAATTGCAGAGAATTTGAAATTTTGGAAAGAGAGATGCTTTGGACCATGGTATCAGCACACTTTCTACAAATGTATTTTAAAGAAACATAATCTGTAATGTGTAAAAATAGCTTTTTTGAAACTAAACTAGTACCAATAGTTGCAAAATGCTGAATACTTTGTAAGAATTCAAATTTTAAAAATTACAGTCAACTCCAGCCATTACTCTGAGCTGAGTTGCAAAAATACTCTGCATGCTGATTATAGATACTGTGAAATACATGTCCTTCATAGTAGTTGTAATTTCTCTACACTGTTTATCGTAGAAATTAGAACATGGCTATAGGAGTACTCAGCCGAACAGTATCTGAAAGTACATTGTTCCAGTGGTTTTTTTTTTTTTCAGTGTCTTTTAATATTGAATCAAAGTCAAAATTTTGGTCTTCATCTTCAGAGGAGTTTCTATGGTTGGTTGAAGTTTTCTAGGAGATCAAGTCATGTTATTTTACATAACTATAATGTCAAAGGAACTGCCAATATCAAAAGAAGAAATGTGTGTGCAGTAGAAAGAGATTTTTCAACAGGTGACCCACTTCTATAGAAACTTCTTTTGGAGATGTTCAGGGTGGCCAGACTTTTGAACACCCTAACAATAAATTTTAAAACCTCTTCATCAGACCAGTCTTCCCTCAATAACTTTGCCAAACTCACATATTTATCAAACTAAACTCCGTAACAAAATTCCCTGCAGAATGCAGGAAGAGCAGAAAGAAGAACATATGAGATTAATCTTTCTAATATTTGTGTGATAGGGATAAATAAGAGCTTTGAAAGCATTCAATCAGAAGTGTAGTGAGATAAAGTGTAATTTAGGACCTGTGCATGTAATAGTGAAGCCTTAAGCATCAATGTTAACAACAGAGAGCAGTAGGAAGCAGTCTGTGGGAAAGCCTCAGTATAATCATTAGTAAGACTTTGTTCCTTTTGTGTCTTTTATGATATTTTTCTTCTTATTCTTTGTTCTTGCGAGGCAGAAGTGGCACTGGAATGTATATAGGCTATCATTAAAGACTATTGACACCCAAACTTCTCTTTTACTAGATAAAGCCAGCTTTTTCCAAAATTCCTCTGTGTGGAGAGATTTTGAGTTTGAAAAGAAACGGTACAAAATATCAAATGTTAACACGGTGCCTTTAAAAGCAGCAGACCTGAAAATCTTAGGGAAGATTCAAAGGAAAGATCACAATAAACTTGGCAGGAGAAGGGAGAGGTGTGTCACACTTTCATAACGAAGAAAAGGCCTTAAACTTTTGACAAGAGGTTGAAGGAGAAAAAAAAAGTTTTTGTAGTTCCAAATAGAAAGTCTGAAAAATTTAATTCATTTCACTGAGGCCTTGTTATAATAATTTGTGGAAGTTACAGTTAGAGAAAAAGTCATACTACTCTGAGCTTTCCATTTGAGGTTGTTTTGGTTCAGGTTATCCACAGTTTTGGAGGCTTTACTTTGAGTCCTAGTCTGTATGGAGCACAGATTGCTTCAAAGAATGTTGCCGCTTCTCTGGTCACTGTCCAAGGAGAAACACAGCTTTTTTCTATAGCTTTTTTAAATGCAATCTTTTATAACCTTTTTTTCACATTAGAGTATGTATATATGCATCTTGCACATTGTAAGGAACAGTCTTCAGCTCAGAGGTAGAATAGAAATATGACTTTAAAGAAGCAAATTTTTGAAGACTGCAATGCCTGTCTACAATCAAAAGAATAACTAGTTATTAAAAATGCAAAATGTAATCTTAGCTAGTATACAGTCAGTAGAGTATTAACAAAAAAAACCCCACGCTTGGGAGGAAAACATTGCTTTTCAAGCATGACTGTAACTCCCATTGTGTTACTGTTTCATTGCAACTTTTCTTGTCAAATAAATAATTTTAGAATTCTGTAATTACCTAAGCAAATTATTTCCGTTACATCTTCTATGATACCGATCTTCATTAGGACATCCTACTTTAACCACTTTTTAAAATTTAGTACACTTTTTAAAATTTCTTGCAAGAGAAAATGTATTAGAAGATGACACTTTTCTCTATTTTGGTTATGTGGTCACTCATCCAGTTTCCAACAGCATTGTATTTCCTAGTTCCAGCACTGCTTTATGAACCTTGTATTTGGTGAAAGCCTACCTCAGTATTATGTAGTTAATTCAGGGTGTTAGTATGATAGTATAACAGACATGATTTTCAGATTGTAGCTTCTGTTAGACATCTGCTCCGTCTTAAGATTTAGCCCTTTAAAAAGCTGCATGAAAGTTATTACTGAATTTTTTATTATTGCTAAAATTGAAGTTCTCACTTCAGCAGGCCAAACTGGCTATTTTTATTATTTATACTATACTATTTATACTATTGTACTGGGTCTGGCTGAGGGGGAGCTGGTTTTCCCCCTGGCAGCCTGCTGTGCTTTTGTGTTGGTGGCTGGAGGCGGCACCAGTGCCTGGCTGTGGCCGGGCGGTGCCTGCCCAGCCCCGGGGCTGCCTCTCCGACATTCCCCCCCCACCCCCGCTGTGGGCTGGGGCTGGGCGGGATCTGGGGAGGGGGCGGCCGGGACAGCCGGCCCGGGCTGACCGGGGCTATTCCATACCATGTGACGTCTGCTCAGGGATAAAGCTGGGAGGAAGGAGGAAGTGGGGGGGCATTCGTTGTTTTGGGACGTTTGCCTTTGTCCTCGGGAGCAGCCGCGGCACGTGCTGGGCCCTGCTTCCCGGGAGGGGGCTGGGCGTCGCTGTGGTGAGAGGTGGGGAGGGGGGTCCGGGTTGTCCTTTCCCTTTTGTTTCCGCACGTGGTCTTTGTTTTATTAAACTGCCTTTGTCTTGACCCACGAGGTTTCTTTGCACCTCATTTTCTCCCCCTGCCCTGCTGAGGAGGGGAGTGATAGAGCGGCTTGGTGGCACCCGGTGTCCAGCCAGGGTCAAACCACCACAACTATCTATAACATATACTATTATTTATACTATATTATTATTTGTACTGGGAAAATAAAATTATCAACAGATATTGAAAATTTTATTTGGAAGAAATCCAGAATAGATATCATTGTCATTAATTTATGCAGGACTTCAGTGAAGAAAAAAAGAGAATGTTTAGTTCAGAGGCTGAAAGTACTTACTAGTTAAAAGAAAGCACTTAAACATGTTACGTATAAAGCATTGCATAGTTACTTATAGAAGCATATGGGATTCTTATTTAATTTTTCCAAACAATAGTTTATCTAAGAAATCTTGAGTTATGTTAAATAAAATTTTCTCTCATATTATTTCAATATATTTTGTTTGCCTCTGCAGAAGCTGTGTAATCGCACATTCCATTCTTTGAAAGCTGTGCTCAGACTTCCAAGCAGGAAGTCATACTCATTTCAGTGATTGTTCTTCTCTTCTTGACATTGTAATGATTGTGTACTTGGCTGCTGCTATCATATTTCCATTAATCTAATGCCAGGCAACTGCAGTTTCATAAATGATGACATTTACAGGTATTTTTCTCTAACATTTCAAAGAATGTGAATCCAAATCAGAGGAAGTTCATGCCGAAGCGTCGTCCAGATCTTGCTTTTAAATCATGTTTCCTATTCTCACACAGAGCATTACAATAATTAGTTCCCTGTTATTTAAAAATTTGGTCACAGTAAAAAGGATCATCATTTATTAAAGCACAGTGTAATCATTACTGACATTTCAGGTCTGTTATATATGTTTGAATATTTTATATTTCCATGGCAGATCAGTGGCTTACAACTGGAAGGTTGCAGTTTTGATGGAAATCGACTTTCAGAAAATCTGCATGATTCTCCCAGTGTGTCATCTGTTCTCCCTTGTTACATGGCCTGGATTCCACAGGTACTAAATTATTAAAAGCCCTAAACTTTCAAGAGCCATAATTTGCTTTTTTCTGTGTAGTAGCTTTTCAGTATGATGTTGCTGACCTGTTTTCTACCTCATTTCAAAACAAAAAATCCCCGTCTTTAATAGGAAAAGCAGTTACTTCTTTTATATAAAACAAGAACTTATTATCATTTTGTCAATATTTTTTAGCTTCTATTGTTTAGATTAAGACAAAGGCTTTATTTCAGTCATACCTTTTTTTCCTTGTCTTTTAGAAAACATGAATGTATTTTCAAAAGTGTATTTAGTAAATGTATATATGAGTTTGGGAGTTCATTCCTAGAATATATTTTCTTAGTGTTTTAAACTTTAAATTAAAATGCAACAGCAATAAAAAGATAGAGAACATGATGTGATCTGTAAGCAAAGAAAGCCTTTCCCCTACTTACACTAATTTAAAAAAATGCCAATGCTTGAAGAACTATGTAAGATGAAAGTGAAGTAATCCAAACAGCAAAAATTGTTACTGCTTCTGCTCCCTAATTATAATAGCAATCTCTGAAAAATAAAACAAAAAGATACATAGAACTTATTCAAGGTTGTGTAGGAATTACAAATTCATATACTTACAGTCTTCTAATGAAAAGAAAGTTTATTGTAGAATTCATCTCATCTAAATTTAGCTGTCTAAAAGTTAATTGCCCGGTATGACTTAGTTGCCTTAGTGCCTTCTTTGGTCTCAGTAAAAGATAGGCATCTCAGGAAGTCCATCCCATCATAAGGTAACTGGGATAAATCTCTGTCTAGATGTCACTAGAGACAGCCTAGACTGCTAACTCTGGGACAGACAGGTGAGAATAATCTCACGTACAGATCTAAAAGCAAATATATTACGACTTTTACACCAAAAATCAAGTGTAAATGTAGAAAATGAGAAATAGGGGTGGATGCAGTTTTTTTCCACTTCTTTATCACAATAAATAAAATTAGCAGTATATAAAGAACAAAAAATAATGTCACCTTTTATCCTGTCCTGTAGACATTAACTCATCAAGCAAATGAATTTACTAACTGGAGGAGTTTGTTATTTGGCAACCTAGAGAACTCTGTGGAGTTCTCTCTTGAGAAGGCTAGGTTTGGATAGAAGAATGGTAAAGAAAAAAGTCCACTGGACCCAAGTAGTTGAAATTTCAGTTAGAATTGAGTTTATTAATTATTATAAATTATGGCAATGATGAGATTTGTGTTATATTGTGATAGATATTGTGCAAGGAGCTCCATTGCTAACGCACTACTGTACCCCAATTTTTTTTTTCTTATTGTTATTTCCAGCACTGGAAGTACAGCATTATATTATAGTACAGCATTAGAAGTATAATGGTCAAGACTTAGACTTTGAACACACAAGTAAATATTAGCTGCCATCTGCACTACTAATCCCAGCTTTGATGGAAAAGAAAATACTGAAAATTTTAAAAAAAAAAAAAGAACAGCACAAAACCTATTACAAAGTTGACCAGTGAGAGATTTTTCAGTTCTTTAGTAGTTTACAAGGTTTGTTTTGTTCAGAGAAATACACAGATTTCTAGTTAACTTGAAAGGTGGTTCATGGGAGAAATACGGAATTGCCAGACATCTTAATATATAGACTCAGTGGTGGGTGGGGCAGGATGGTACTATACATGGTTTTACATGGTAACACCAAATGTTTATCTTACGCACGCTGAAAATGAGGATTGTAAGTAACCTTCTCTTTGTTCTGAAAAACATTCATCTTACATTAGAGATAAAACAGATTCTTAAGTGTTTTTCTGAATAGCAGTCTATATTCTTCAAACTTCAAAGATAAGATCCAGAAGTTATATGTGACATCAGTAGAGACCTTTAGCTGTAAAATATAGAAGTGAGATAGTTCACTAATCAGTGAATTAAACTTCTTCCAATGTACTTCATATTTGAAATTAATAGCAACTGAAGTCTTTGTGTTGGAAAAAAATAGAATTCTTTTAAAACACAGGCCAAAACTTGTCAACTGCCCAGATTTTATATATGAAGTATCTCTAAGGAGAGCATTTCTGAATTGCTGGCCCTTAAGTTGTTTTGCTATGGTCTTCACTGTAAAAATTGACCACAATCAAACACTGTGCTCAGAAACCAAGGCAGAATCGGGACATTATGCACTTCCCCTTATCTCATTACCCTCCCCTTAGGAAAAGAGTGCATGAAGTAGAACATATTATCTTAGAATTCTTAGGTTTTGAATTTGTTTTCTTTTCCCTGTAAATATCTCTTATGAAATCTAGTGAGCAAAAAATAAATCTGTTTGTTTATAACACAATGCTTTGAGGTCATTTTCAACCTAACTAAAATAAAGTGAACTCTCTGAAAAAAAAAAGTAGGCTACAGGATTTCTCAGAGAGAACCTCCTCAAAATGCTGCAATGCTCAAAATGGAGTATTTCGAGCTACTGGCATGATGCTTATTCTCATTAAACTATGAAGGTCCTTTCCAATTTTAATTCACTGATAGATCCCAAGCTGTGAAGGGTGTTGCAAGGGGGGATGGAACCGTGTGTGAGGCAGTCTAGACAAAGAGAATTTTTGGACTGTGCAAGCCAAGGACATAAGGGTTTGTGGTTCAAAAAGACTTTCACAGAATGGTTTTAACCCTCAAATAATGTGATTCCCTAAAACATCACTGGGATTGAGAAAGGCATGAGAACAGCTATTCTGACCCAAAAAGGTGTAAAAAGAGGTCTTTGACAGCAAACTGGCCAACTTTTGGCGTCAGCGTTGGCAAAACTTAAATTCTCTGATTAACATTTTACTCTCAGATTGGCCAGCATTTTGTCTTCTTCAGCAGTGTTAACCAAGGGATAAATGTGCTATGATCCTTCTGAGAACAGCTGATTATTAAGTTATTCTATACAACTCTAACAGTGCACAGACCTTCTGTAAGGATTCAAACACTGATGTTAAAAAGACGTGGGAAGTTGATTTTCAAAAGGAACAACAAAAGTCTTCAGAAATGGCTTACACTTGACATGCAAGGCCAAGTGCTTGAAACAGTTATTGTTTGCATGTTTCCTTTTTCCTCTTTTTAGTTATTTTCTAATATTGGAGCTTCACTAACTCACATTTGATGTGATTTGCATTAAAAAGACCCTCATTTTTGTTTCAAATTCCTTTCTGACAAGTGTACTGCTTTGTTATTTGATTCTCGAAAATCTTCTGACATTTTCCTGTTGACAGGAAGGGAGATTTTGAGTGTGAGAGAAAACGTGCTTGATATATATCAGTTGAATCAAACCCTGAATTATTTACACAAATAAATACATCATGGGTTGAAACCCAAATTACATGCTGTAGGAAGTCTAGACTGAGTCTTTGAGCTCATTTCTATAGTCGTGCATAGGGACAATGCCCTGTGCAAAGCCCTAGGAGGAAACTACGTCCAAGGCGCACACAGTTTGTAGTACAGAAAGCGGAGAAGAGCTGTTACTGTTCTCAGAGGAGAGCATTGCTTGCTCATCAGGATACAGACTGAGAGGTAAAGCCATGGCTCCAACCAAGGTCCTTCCCTAAGTAGTGTTTACAATATAATTGTAATCTTTGTAATAGTAGTACTGCTAATGCTGTGTGGTAGGAAAGTACGTGTATAGGAGAATACAAATTATAAATTGATTCAGCCAGAAGTTCAAAGCACTCAGTTCAAATCTGAATGCCTAAAGTTAACCTGATAATTTCCTATTTAGGCACTTAATGGAAATGGCCTGTTTTCCAGAAGTGCCAAAGAACCCCAACTGCGACTGTGATCAGTATTAGTATGAAAGGCATTTAAAACAAGAAACCATCAAAAAGTCATCAAACCTGCTTTTTTTTTTTTACCAATAATGTAACATTTTACATATGCTTGCATGTCTAGAAGTGCTAGAAGTATATGGAAAGGACTAGGGAATTTAGGCTGTTTGTTTGTTTGTTTTAAGTCCTGGCCTAACTAAATTGTGGTTAATACTTCTGGGTTCCTCTTAATATCCTGCATTAAGTGGGGGCCCTGTGAGGCTCTAATGTAAGGCATAGTAGCTCTCTCTGTATCAGAGAACAATTTTTATATTTGGATTCACTGATGCTAGAAATCATTGTTTAAATCCATAAAGTAGCCTGGAAAGTGTGGGGTAAGATTTTTTTGGTGCAGTTCCTGAAGTATCCCACTTCCAAGTATCACAGACACAGATCACAACTGGGGCTGCATTACAGGAGGAGCAGCGGGGTTATCCTGCAGGGACGGAGGAGGTGAGGCAGCAGGTCTTGCCAAGAGCTCTGGCTGCCCCAAGACTCCAGCCTGCCCAGGCTAGCAGCTCCCTGCAGTACAGCGCTGGTGCTCCCAAGGGGCCTTCTCCCCTCTGGGAACTGTTCAACAGTTCCCTTGCCCCTGGTTTGCAGAAGCTTTTGACATGTAATTTTTGGGTTTTTTAGCTGAATGAAGATTTTGATATGTAGTTCATAGGATCACCCCTATTACATACTTTCTTGTGTTTTCAGTTTAACAAACTGGAGAGGAAAAATAGAAGTCTGCTTTGTTAGTAATCCTTCTCCTTTGTATCCTGGACCAAGAGTTGCCTGTCCAAGGCTGCAGTGTCTAAACTGTATCTTAGGATGTAGCTTTAGATACCCTATCTTTGGAGATTATTCCTTTCTCCTGTTTTGTTGTCTGTTTAAGTGGTAACTAAGTGCCTGTTTGTTGACAGGATGCAGATGGTCCATATTCTCCAGAGGAATGCATATCTTTACCAGTCTACACTAGTGTGGAGAGAGACCGTGTGGTGACAAATATTGACGTACCTTGTGGAGGAAACCAAGACCAGTGGATTCAATGTGGCGCTGCTTTGTTTTTAAAAAATCAGTAATCTGAAACTGCATTAAATTAACTCTTGAAGTTAAGAATCATTTAAACATCTCAGTTGTTTCTTATTAAAAGAAAACTTTAGATTCATTGCTTATACATTTTTAAAGCAATGGTTTATAAATTCCCCTGTTTATTTTTTTAAGATCTATAAAATTAATTCTACTTGAATAGAACTTCATTGTATCTTTGTGGGATATTGTAAAAGTTAACACGGCACTATTCAGCTAACTGTTAATTTGGGTTGTTTCTCTAGATTGTAATGTGCTGTATTTCTTTCTCAGACTTGCTGAAATCTCTTATGTTTTGCCCATAAATATTGAACATAAATTCAAAGTCAGCATTTTTTCTTTGATCAGTTTTTTTCATTATCCTTTTTGAACTGTTATTGTTATGCCTCCATTATTTAATAAAATAAAATAAAATGATAAAACTTACCTGTTGTAATTGAAATTGAATGTTTTTCTTGAATATAAAAATCAGGATAAATGTTTCAGTCTAGTTTAATGATGTTTTACTTGTAATCATATTTCTTTGTATTGGTAGTAAATAATAGGAGCTTCAGAAACTTCATGTGGAGTTACAAATTCAGTTAGATTACCACCATGGTTGTTATCTAGAAGTTACTGAAAAAAACATTTTATGAAACTGTACTAAATTCCAGTAAGAATAAAAGCCCAAGATAGACAAACAATACCTTAGGCAAACGAAAGAAGTTTTCACCCAGTCGTTAAGTGATTGACAGAGGGATATAAAAATGCTTTTAGTCTGTGATGTGAGAGACCCCTGGAGTCTTGTTCTTAGGGCAGGATATTCAAGTTTGATTTCACTGATTCATGATGTATCATGTTGAGATGCTGCCATAGCTTTGGTGTGCCGTTAGACAAAATCCCAAAAGAAGCAGGAAACCCAAAATCCAGCAGGAAGCAGCATTACTGAAGAATGATGAAGTCTCAACATAAGAATTTAAAGTGTCTAATTTTTAACTGCAATTATAGAGTCACCTCATAAAGATATTTTTAAAAGCCAAAAGCATAAAAACACTTTCTTGGTTTGCTTAGAAAACAAAATAGATGTCTTGGCTCTGATATCTCTGATGATAGATTTTATACTTATTTTAAAGTAGTATTTAAATTAAGACTGTATTTCACTTGCTTGATATTTTTCATTGGTGGTTTGAGGGAGGAAGAAGGAAAGCAGAGAAAAGATTGGCCACATCTCCAGGTTAGCTTCTGAAGAAAGTCTTTTTCTCTGTTCTATTCTATTGTTCATTCCTTAAACTTGGTCTTTTGTGTTCTATTTGGAAAGTTTCCCATTTTAGTTCTTCTTGTCATAAAAAGATGCCCTAAAATGATTTGATAGAAGTGCACATACATTTTTAAAGTTGAATCCTGTCTAAAAGCAGAATACATTTACTTGATACTTTTTGGATAATTGTCTCATCTTCCTTTATACATTTGACTCTGATTCACTGAATAATAAAAACAGCAAATTTGGAAAATAGTTGTCTGTGAAGAGAATTTTGGGAGAAAATGACAAAGTTTCCAACAGAACAGAAAGTACTGCTATAAATGTGTGTACAAGCTCTGTGAGGATTTAGAGGGTGACTTGTCCAGAGAAGATACTCTGTCATACTAGGCTTTCTTGGTAAAAAATCACTGGGAGAGGAAACAAGTTTTACCGAGGGCAACCGTGCTTTAATTTCCCTTAGGCACATGTAAAGGTCATGTTGCAACTTTCCCTTTTGGATCCAATATGTTTCCGTAAAGCAGACTGGATTTTAGCTTTCGTATTTCTCAAAACTGAGGGATCTACTGGCTCCTACTAGTTCCAGCTTCTCTTTTGTGGACAGGTAGAGAAATACAGATATTCCGATAACTACCTATGTTAGGGCAAAGATGTCTGGAAAATAGACATCATATTTTAACCTATCTTACACAGAAAGTAGAGGTCAGAAATGTAGTAGGTGGTTTTGATGACCAGTCTTGCCTGTTATGGGAAATAAAAATCTACTGTAATGGGTTGTAGAAACCCTCAAATAAAACATTAGTAGAACATTGTGGGGATTTTCATGTTTTAGTTTGGTTTGGGTTTTTCTTCTCTCCTAATTGTAAGCTGCAAAGATGCCTTTCATCCTGCCAAGTGTAAATACAAATATTATTTAGAGCCTCTGGTTTCAAGTCTCCTCTTTTTATATATTTAGTCAGGAATTCTTTACTGATTCTATTAATATACAGATATTGATTCTATCACAAAAAACAGATATAAAAGAGACTCCCCCAGACCTACCACACTATCTTTATTTCTATTTCAGGGTCAGGAACTGATTCAGTTTCTTACCGATAACTTGTCTGTATCCTAACCCCTCAGAACTGGCCTATCTCTGCTGTGGAGGTTTGTTACCTCTTATACCTATCATCTCGTACTGCTTGAGGTTGAGAACTGCAGAATATTTCTCAGCTCACACCATCAAGAGTTTTGTTTTCAGGACATGCATTCATGCATTTCTAGCAGAAAGCCTCCTTTCTGTGAGTAGAAAATACTGTTAGCCAGCTTGATTAGATCTCCTTTTGTTTGCTTCACCTCTTGGTTTAGAGCCCTTCCACATTACCAAAACTGTCTGCTTGCTTCTGCTCTTTCTGAGTCCTTCCATGAGTGATATGAAAAAAACCCTCTTAATGTTAAGTAGAGCCTTGAATTATATTTTTATTTGGGCAGAAGTCCTTTGGGAGCTCATCTAGCCTGATCTACGTTACAAATGTGAAAGGCGCTCTCTTCCTAGGTGTCTTTGATGTGTTTATTTTTTTACCACAGGGCAAAAAACTGATTTAAGTAAATCTCAGGCTAGTTTGGCAGCTTGAAATCCAGTAGATTTTTAATGATGTTATATTAGCATTACAAAAAACTTGAGAGCTGTATATTATGTTCACAATGTATTAAGCAGTATGTGTGATACTTATTTTGACTAAGTGATTCACTAATCTTTCCTTCTGATGACTCTAGTCATAACCCTGATGTTTTGGAAGGCTCCCAGGTGACCTAAAGAGGAAAAAGAGATTACTTCTCATGTGTTCCTTGATATTTATTGTCTGTATGCATTGTATGATGTGCTTGCTTTCTACACAATGCTGTAATCTAAATGAAAGATACTATAGGTAACTACTACTGTATATCATAGGAATGATATTTTTGGTAGTAAAAGACAGAACTGTAGAGTGTTTATTACCACCAAAGTGCAGCTGTGTCACAAGCATAGGGCATTCAGCAGTATGAATCAGGAAACATAAGAAATAAAAACATCAGAAATGCCTTAATGGTCTGACTAGTGTTTCAACGAGTCTGTTCAAGGGTACAAGAACTTGTGAGACTCAAATATATAAAGAGATCTTAGAAAACACACAGTACTACTCTGTAAACACCCTCTTGAACACTTGAGAAGAGGTGTATCTTGAGCAAGTGCAAATTGTTACCAGTAGAAATCAGTGACAGAATGCGAAGTGAAAAAACCTTTAAGGAATAACAAAACCTTTGAAAATAATGGAGATTGTGCAGTAATGTAAGTCAGTTTAAAATACATTTTTTTTTTTTACAAATGCATTTATTTTATATTTTAAAAGGAACAGTTTCTTCCTTTTACACTTTAGAGCAGTCAAGTATTCGTCAGGTATTGGTGCTGTCATCCATCGGAAGACATGCTGTTTGGTGCATTTATCAAGTTCACAGCAAGTCTACTGCCACAGAGCATGCTATGTTCCCAAGCAGAAGAGTACATGTTTGTTGAAGAGTCAGACTCAGTTTTTGTTTTTATTTGAGATGATAAACTACTTTTCAGAAACAAGGCCTCTGATTGTGATAGAATACCTCAAATTGTTGTAGTCATAAGGGAAAACTCTGTAGAGTTGATTTAAGATTTTTTTCCAGAACATTTTTAGAATTTCACTACAATCCGAACACTGCAGTGGAAGGAAAGTTATGCAAGTTATGCCGAGTACAAATAGAACTGGTCGTGCAATTTAGTCTTTCCCCCTCCATTTCTTTATTTCAACTTTCAGAGAACAGTACTCAGAAGAGCAGTAATTTGTCCCAAAACAGCTATATAATTGTTAGAGCTGAAGGGGGAAAAATACTGATAGACTGTCTTTCATCGGCAAAAATGGGTTTACAGAAATTGTACTTAATATTGGTTACCATACAAAAAATGTGGAGGCTTGACTAGGGCTAGAAATTCTTATATGAATTTTTACATATACATTTTTTAATCCTTTTAGTTTTTACATTTTTAATCCTTTGAAAACGAAAGGTGTGAATAAGAAACTAGAAGACTCTGAAGACAAATAAAGAGTGGGTGACATCTGAGAAAATAAGCTCACCCTCTGTGAGTCCTTATGCTGCATTCTCCTCTGGAGATGTACAACTCTGTGAGTGCGTTTGAGTTCTTCACATATTAGAAGCTTCCTTGGAAACTCTGCTGCTTGAGAGGCCATCCTCCTTCACCTCAGCTCATCTCCTTCTGTGTGTGAGGGAGCATAACTCAGCACCGTTTCCTCTATCTTCTTTTCATTTCAGCTACTGAAGCTGCTTATAGCAGAGCACACTAAATCGGTGTGTTTCAAGAAACAAGCCTCTCTTTAAGGTCTAGATTTCCTGTTTCTAGTTGCTATGACTTTTATGTAAGATGCCTAGAAAGCAACAGAGCAGGGTTTTTTCACTTTCAGTGGCTTTGGTACAAACAGAAAGACTTTCCACTAATGTGTTTTAGAAAATCAAAGAATAAAGCTGGTATTACTTATTTGAACAGCTTCACAACAATAATTACTGTTAATATGGACTGCAATTTGCCTGAGGAATAGTTCTTAGGGTATGATCTTTGTGGAAATTGGGGTGGTTTTATCCTTTTTTTTTTTTAATTTAAATTTGTTTTAATTTATTTGAACACTTTATAATGCATAAAGAATCATGATAGAATACCAGAAAGCTTTGCACAGGCTGATTCTAGAATGGCATTGTAGGTATGAGAGGCTAGTCAATGCAAGAATTTGGGTATTCATGCTGTGTTACAATACATTGTTATTCTACTTTTTTATTATCAAAACCATCCGCATTACTGTGTTCTTGTTCAACACAAATTAACTGAGGGCACATATAATTGAGTACAGTATAAATATACTGTCCAGTGTTCATTCTAGCTTTATGATCCTGTAAAGGAAGTTATAGAAACAGCAATAACCAGATGCCCAAGATCAACGTCAGATATGTGTACTCTAACTTCTAAAGAAGTGTGTGTCAGAATTACTACTGGCTTTGCATCTCAGGAGAAAGCAAGCTCCCCTGGTTGTCTTCAACAGAAGTCTCAGAGACATTCTACATATCTTCACCCAGCGTTAGATTCACTTATTTTTTCGGAGCAGCAAACAATCTTCTTAACAAGTTATCTTTGGGAAAAGTAATTAGTAATCATGCTTATGAAGTGTACCCAATAGGCAATTTCATTGTCAGAGCTGTCTAACTCCTCTCAGTCCCTGACCAGGCAAGTTGTTCTCATGCCATCCCACATGGTACTATTTACGGGCATAAGTGGGTGTTTCATACACTTTTATCTCTCTACTGAGATTGGTTAAGAAATGTCAATGGTTAAGAGCGTTTTTGTGATGGGCATGGTCATATCAACGTCTGCCACTAGATGGTACTGTGGACTAGACTCTCGTGAGAGACTGACAAGGAAAAGTTAGGGGCGTTTGGAAGGTAAAAACGATTTATAGTATATATAACGTTGCATCAACAGGCTGTTCCGAAGGAAATTTTCTTATCAGCAGTGCTGAATAAGCAGCTATGTCTTAAAAAAATGCTTATAGTTAGTTGTGATGTAGTTCTTTTTAGAAATAAGTGATCCACCAAGTGAATTTCTCGGTACTTAGAGATGCCTTGGTTGTGGAAGTGGATAAGGCACTGACCACCCTGGCCTGTTTGCAGCTATTTCTGTACATCTTCAGTATCTGCATGGGAAGAAGGAACAGAGAGGAGAAGTATGACCTCGCAGCATGGAAGGCCAACAGCTGCATCAGGCAGAACGTGGCCAGCAGGTTGAGGGAGGTGATCCTTCTCTGCTCAGTACTGGTGAGACACATCTGGAGTTCTGAGACCAGTGCTGGGCTGCCCAGTACAAGACAGACATGGGCATACCAGAGGGAGTCCAGAGAAGGGCCACGAAGGTGGTTAAGGGACTGGAGCATGTGACATACAAGGAGAGGCTGAGAGAGCTGGGACTGTTCAGCCTGGAGAAGAGAAGGTTCAGGGGGCTTGTATCAGTGTGTATAAATATCTGATGGAGGGGGGTGTAAAGACGATGGAACCGGACTCTTCTCAGTGGTGCCCAGTGAAAGAAAAAGAGGCAATGGGCACAAACTGAAATGCATGAAATTTGATTTCAATATAATAATTTTTTTCTTTATTCTTAAGGGTGACCAAGCACTAGCACAGGTTGCCCAGAGAGGTTGTGGAGTCTCATCCTTGGAGATATTCAAAGCCCAGCTGGACACAGACCTTAGCACCCTGCTCTAGATGGCCATGCTTTGAGAAGTGGACTAGGTGATCTCTAGAAGTTCTTTCCAACCTCAGCTGTTCTGTGATTGTATAATCCTGTGAAATGCCTGGAAACAAAGAGGAGACATTTAAGCTACCAGTTTCAGGAACACTGTGACATCAGAACAGGAAACCCATTTTAGGGAAGTCAAGTGTCCAGTAAATACTGAGCCTTCCAGTTCATTCTAGGTAAGTCTCTGAGGTGATGTTTCTATCCTTTGGGTTCCAATAAGGATGAAATGAGTGAAAGTCCCAATATCATTTACTGATACTGCCCTGTCCACTCCATCTTGTTCTTAGTCAGCTGACTTTGAAATATTTTCCTTATGATTTTTGTAAGAAAATTGCATATCAAAAATGAAAAGAAAACTCAGTAAATTGGAATTTAAAAGGATGTTTGGACTCCAGTACTTTTCCAACATAATAAAGATACAGCAAACACCTCACTGATACTGTGAAGACAAGCACTTTAGTTATTTTGTGTAACTCTCTCTAATAGTTAGCATCTATAAAAAATGACTTCTGCAAATCATGAGAAGACTGTATGTCAGAGAAAAAGCCAGAAAACTGGAAGTCAAAAGCCAGCCTATATTTACTCTAATTTCAGCATTTTCAAAGTATAGCCTAGGAAAAAATGTTTGTAGTTGACTTTTTTTCAGTGTGAACATTCTTCATTGGGAGGAACTGTCAGGCATTGGGAAAACACAAAATGTCCCTTGTAAGAGCACACTTGATTTTCACCTATCCAGAAACAGTTTTGTTCATCACTTTGAACACAGTGTAACACATTGGGACATCTAGCCTACGTCCCCTGAAAGAGGAGTTTCACTCATGGTTACGTCAACGCTGGGAAGAATTCTCCTTATGAATTAAGGAGGGGATGGGATGCAAAGAGATGTGAAAGAGCAAAAGTCATATCTATCATAAAAAGCACAGTGATCTGTTACTGTTTCAATGGAGTTTAAATGAAAACAGACACTGGCCAATTGTGTTCCGGTATCATCTACATGAAACCACCTCTTATTCTTTTCTAACCTTTTGCTTCCAGTTTTTCTTTCTCCTTGTTGTAGAGGATCAAGAAACTTTTCCCTCAAGTCCCTTCTCTAGGAGTAACTTCGCTGGACTTCCTGAAGCACCATCCTCACAGGCTCTCCATGGGAAGGAGAGATTACACTTTTCCTTTTGGCATCTGAGGTTAAATGCCATAATTTGTTCTTTGTTGTTGAAAATGACATTTGCACTAAAAGATCCTCTCGCACAGATAATTCCTCTTGTAGTCAGAGTTCCATGAAGAATCAGCAGCAGGAACAAGTGAGCCCCTAAGTAAATGTGAACACTGCTTTTATGCCCTTCATAATAAAAGGGAAACAAACTCATCAGTAGGATTGTTTAGGGAAGGCACTTCACTTTTGGTAATCACACCTTAAAGCTATGATTAAAATTTTAAAATAAAATCAGAAAATAATGCCATGACTGCCTCTCAAAGAATTATAAGGATATTAGTAAGTAGCTAACATCCTGTTTTGACTTCTTTATTAGATCTTTTGGAGTTGCACTTTCAGCAGCTGCACACAGAGGGGTTAACAGTCCCCGCTCCCTTTCATGTCATATGGCTAGTACCTACACTTACCCACTAAGCTACATCATATGGCAACCGACTGTCCACGTTCCTTACTCTTTTCTGTAGAAATTAGGATGCAAGAGAGTGCCTGATGCATAACCCATCTGTCTCTGCAAGGGAATGTCAACAAGGTAGCTTGGGTACAGTCCTAGCTGCCCTAGTTTAGAATTAGCCACAGATTCGATGCCTGGTTTTGGCTGAGATTGTGGAATACTTAGAAGCTGCACTGGGAGAAAGGGAACAGCATTCAGACACCAAAAATTGTGGTTGACTGTTGAGAGAGAGTGGCACAAGCCAGCAGCTTGCAGAGGCGAGAGAGGAATGCTTAGCTCAAGAATGACTGGACAGTTCTGAGTCCTCCAATAGAAGAAAGACATTGGAAAACTTGAGACAGTTCAGTGGAGGCTGCCAAGATGCTCAAAGGGCTGGAGCACATGCCTTATGGGGAGACGCTTAAGGAACGGGACTTGTTCAGCCTGGAGAAGAGACAGCTTTTCTGGGAGGGACTTATTAGCAGCTTGCCATTGCCTACAAGCAGGTTATCAAGTTCCATGGGAGGAGGACGGGGAAAGGGGATGTTATAACTGTATATAGGGAAAAATATTTTCACCATGAGGACAGTCAGGCAGCCGCACAGGTTGCCCAGAGAAGTTGTGCAGTCACCATGCTTGGAAGTTTTGAAAACTTGACTGGACAAAACCCAGAGCTGACCCTGCTATTGGGGACCTCCCAGGGTCCCCTCCAACCCGAATTATACTATGCTTCTATCTCTGAACAAAAGAATGTTGGATTAGTTACATGTTCATCGTTCCAAGCAAAGTGTATAAATTACAGTAAGAAAATAATGTCACTCTGCTCTTTCTACTTTGTGCTCCATATAGAAATGACCTGCAAGTCCTTCAGTTTTACTGCTGCCTTATAAGCTACCAACAAGTTCAGGGGTAAGTCAATGGAAAATGAAGCAGTTCACAGAATAAATGGATGAATAAAATGTAAAACCATAACAGGGCAGGCCAAAAACAATTTAGAGGGACCTCACTTAAGGCATAAAAACACAAATAAATGTTCTGAACATATCAGAAGCAGGATGCCTGCCAAGGAGAGTATTGGGTTATTAGATGACTGAAGTGTAAAAGGAGTACTCAGGGAAGATAAGACCAGAACACAAACCTAAATTCTTTACGTCAGTATTCATTTCAGAAAAGCTGAGGGAGGTTCCCACACTGGTTTCTCTCTCTCTCTCTCTTTTTTTTTTTTTTTTAAATAAGGGATGAACCTTAGCGATCACCTTAAATTGATCTGCCAAAATAAGAAGTTTTAGAAGAAACTGAGAAAATGACTAGTAAGTAACAAGTTGTCAGGGCCAGATGGTCCTCATTCAAGAGTCCTAAAGGAACTCAAGGAACTCAAGCGTAATGTTGCCTCACTACTCAATTTGATGTCTAAGCCATCATTTAAGTGAGCTGTGGTTCTAGCAGAATGAAAAATTCACTTTTTTTAACAGTCCTCCATAAAGCCTTTTTTCTATCTTTGCAAAACTGACTGAAATTGTAAACCAATAAAATTTGATACTCAACTATTTTAAAATCAAGAAAGGTCAGCATGGATTTTTAAGTCATATTTTGGAGGAACCATTTGCTAGCTGTTAAAAAAGCTTTAAACTTATTGATGGAGTCAGGAAAACAATTTGACACAGTGTACAGGGATTTGCACAATGTGGGGGAAGTTGGGAAAAAGGAACTAAGCTGTACAACAAAAAGCTTGAGAGAGAGAGAGATGGAGGGAGAAAGTGAATAATATTATGCCATTTTACAACAGCTGAGGATCTCAATTTCCTACTTGATCTTTACCAGAGCAAGAATCCCAGCCCAGGATATTTGCTGTCACTCTTCAGTACAATGGCATACTTCTTCAAGGAGAAGTCTGCATTAATTTTACTGCTTTTGCTACATTCAGGCATGCTGTCCCCAAGGGTAGGTTATCTCTTAACCTGTGTACCCTCTGTGCCTCACTCTCAGACACTGAATAATTGATCATCCTGACAGGTGGCAAAGAGGTAAACAACCAATTTTTACTTTGCAGATATGTTGCTTTGTCAAATAATTGGTGCAAAGACATATTAACAGTAAGAAGGGGGATCCACGTCTTCCTTCCTTCTTTCCTTCCTTCCTTCCTTCCTCCCTTCCTTCCTTCCTTCCTTCCTTCCTTCCTTCCTTCCTTCCACTAACTCATCTGATATCTGGTTGGCCATTAAGGTAAGTTAAAATGAGGGAAAACTTGACTGATATAAGTGTTAGGAGATGACGAAGAATCTTACCTTGGCAGTTATGATCCAGTTCATATAAAAGAATAGACTGTATCACACCTGCTTCTAGGGATCGCCTGGAGCAGCAAGAACATAATCATAGGAATTAATATGAGTAAAAGTACCCTGACTGCACTTCCTGATGGACTCCTGAAGTAACAAGGAACAGACCTGAAGGATTCAAGCTGATCAATTCATAGCACAAAGCTGCTTCTAGGAGTGAGCTGATGAGATGTGAAATTTGTATTGCCACAGGCAAGTAAAAATTACCCTGTCATATGTCTGTGATGCCAATGTAATTAATCCCTGTAAAGCTCATTTTTAAATAGCTGAAACTAGATGTTCGAAATATATTTTATTCTACTATTCATTGAATTCATTCTCTTTCATTGGATGGAAATGAAAAGGTCCAAACTGGTGAAACTGGAAACCAGTCTAAACTGAAGTGCAGGAAAGCTGACGCAGACTTCAAAAAAGCAAATGAAACATGGCAATTAACAAACCAATAAAAAGTTGATGGTAAAACAGAATAAAATTAAGTAAAAAGAAAGCTAAAAATGAAATGAAAAAAAAATAATTGAAGAATCCCAAATAATGAATCTGCCATGCTTGTTGAGTAATATTAGAGAGTGCTTCACTACTTGAATCTGATACAATTGCAGTCTGAAGACCCAGTCAGCCACTGGCATCATGCCAGCTGCCCTGAAGAGTAAAATTTAATCCACAGTATAAAAATATCAGCTTGATGAAGAATTGTATGCCTTCCAATACAGAAAATACTTGTGCAGTGGAATAAGGCAAAGATGAGACAAATTTAGGAAGCACCTGATCAGGTCTTGAATGGAAAGTGAAAATTGCTGGTTTAGATCAGGACTACGTACCAACTGATCCTGTATGCCACCACGGTTGGCCAGTGGCCACTATCAAATATTACAAAAAAAAAAAAAAGGTAGTGTACCCAACAATAGGCAAAAGCAGTACAGTAAAGCTGTTTAAGTTTCCTTCTCCTTCCTACAAAGTAAAGGTTGTCTTATTTTTTCCAAAGGGCAAATTTCATTCCCTTTCCAGGGACCCTGTGTTAACTAGTATATCCCTGAATGTTCCTGTAATGCATGTATGTACAAACCTTGTTTGAGTTGTCTGAAATTTTGAGCCTAAGAGATACTTGTGAGAAACTGGATTTTTCTTTCTAGATTCTTTACTTTATACATGTTTATGATATCCCTTCTTAATAATTTCCTCCTGAATGAAACAATCACAGTCTTTCAGAGTCTCTTCATAGGAAAAAAAATGTTATTTTCCACCTAATCATCTTCAACTCATTTTCCTAAATTTTTCTGATTTCTGAACTATCTTTTTCCCTTTTTTTTATGATCAGGCAGTCACAATGTTTCAGGTACCACCGTATCATCTCTTTATTTCATTTGATGTCCACATATTCAAGGTATGTTGGTGATAGAAGGAAGACTAGGGAAGTGCTCAAGCCACACCGCCCAAGTTACAGAAGGCAAAGGCAGGGACTGGGAGAATGAAGAACCGCCCACTGGAGAAGATCAGGTTCAAAACTATCTAAGGAACCTGAAGGTGCACAAGTCCATGGGACCTGATGAGATTCATCCGTGGGTCCTGAGGGAACTGGCAGATGAAGTTGCTAAGCCACTATCCATCATATTTGAGAAGTTGTGGCAGTCTGGTGAAGTTCCCACTGACTGGAAAAGGGGAAACATAGCCTCCATTTTTAAAAAGGGAAAAAAGAAAGACTCAGGGAACTACAGGCCAGTCAGTCTCACCTCTGTGCCCAGCAAGATCATGGAGCAGAACCGCCTGGAAACTGTGCTAAGGCACATGGAAAATAAGGAGGTGATTGGTCACAGCCAACATGGCTTCACTAAGGTCAAATTGTGCCTGACAAATTTGGTGGCCTTCTATGATGGGTTTGCAGCATTGTTGGATAAGGGAAGAGCAACTGGACTGGTGCAAAGCATTTGACACTGTCCAGCACGATATCCTTGTCTCTAAATTGGAGAGAGATGGATTTGATGGATGGACCACTCAGTGGATAAGGAATTGGCTGGATGGTTGCACTCAAAGAGTTGCGGTCAACTGCTCAATGTCCAAGTGGCATTCCTCAGGGGTCGGTATTGGGACTGGCACAGTTTAACATCTTTGTCAGCGACATGGACAGTGGAATTGAGTGCACCCTCAGCAAGTTTGCTGATGACACCAAGCTGTGTGGTGTGGTCGACACACTGGAGGGAGAGGATGCCATCCAGAGGGACCTTGACAGGCTTGAGAGGTGGGCCCGTGTGAACCTCAGGAAGTTCAACAAGGCCACGTGCAAGGTCCTGCACATGGGTTGGGGCAATCCCAAGCACAAATACAGGCTGAACAGAGAATGGATTGAGAGCAGCCCTGAGGAGAAGGACTTGGGGGTGTTGGTTGATGACACTTGGGGATGTTGCTCAACATGACCCAGCAATGTGTGCTTGCAGCCCAGAAAGCCAACTGTATCCTGGGCTGCATCAAAAGAAGTGTAGCCAGCAGGTCGAGAGAGGTGAATCTCCCCCTCTACTCCGCTCTCATGAGACCCCACCTGGAATACTGCGTTCAGCTCTGGGGCTCCCAACATAAGAAGGATATGGACGTCTTGGAATGAGTCCAGAGGAGGGCCACGAAGATGATCAGAGGGCTGGAGCACCTTTCCTATGAAGACAGGCTGAGAGAGTTGGAGTTGTTCAGCCTGGAGAAGAGAAGGCTCTGGGGAGATGTTATAGCAGCCTTCCAGTACCTGAAGGGGCCTACAAGAAAGCTGGAGAGGGACTTTTTACAAGGGCATGTAGTGATAGGACAAGGGGTAACAACTTTAAACTGAAAGAGGGTAGATTTAGATTGGACATAAGGAAGATAATTTTTTATGATGAGGGTGGTGAGGCACTGGACCAGGTTGTCTGGAGAAGTTGTGGATGCCCCATCCCTGGAACTGTTCAAGGCCAGGTTGGACAGGGCTTTGAGCAACCTGCTGTAGTGGAAGGTGTCCCTGCCCATGGCAGTGGGGTTGGAACTAGATGATCTTTAAGGTCCCTTCCAACCCAAACCATTCTATGATTCTATGGTTCTAAGTTCCATTAAACCAATGCTTCCTTATTTTGCAATTTTACTTTAAAGAAACATTGGCTTTAAATTTATCTTTAAAATACCTTTTCATTTTAAAGTTATTTTTAAACAGATCACATTTCATACCCACCTACAGATGGAACTGCTTCAGAGGCAGATGTTTTGCATAGAAATTCTTATTTTCTCTGCAAAAATACTCAGGATAAAAGAAACTTTAAATTCATAATTATTTTGCAATAGCACCGCACAGTCCTCTCTAGACCTCTCAAGAAAATTGGCTTTCCTTCAAATCTGGAGGCCTGGACTTTGCTCTTTGCTCTTTACAGAGGCCGCCCAGTTTCTGGTGGTGTAGCAGGGTCCCTGCCCTCTGTTTGCTTTGTCTGCCCTGTTCTCCAGAAGGTCCCTTCAACTACAAAGGTCTGGTTGTTTCCAAGGCGGAAGGTCCCCTCCATTCCCCAGTGGTTCCAGCTGCCCAGAGCAGGCAGACATCTTTTCCCACTGCTGCCAGGCTCCAATCTTTTAACAGAACAGAAATGGATTAACAGAGAATAAGGACAGGTGGGAGATATACTTTCTGTCAGAACTGCAAAAACATTTTATCTGTTTTCTTAGCGTATTATGTATTATCTGTTTTTAACATTATGGAAGGCATTTCCAAAGCATAGGAAGAGCCTTGTGGTGGTTTTCTTGGAAGGCCAAGAAGGGAGAGATACATCTGTTGGAAGACCATCTTTGCTCTCCGCTCAAAGTATCTGCTGCTGGTTGTTGCTGGAGACAGGGGAGGACTGGGAGGTGGCCTGACCCATTGTGTGGGTTGTTTAAACTGTATGAGATTTTACAGTAGAACTCATATCACAGAAATTGTTAGCTATATTCCATTATGACCACCTTGAAGACCTGTCTAGGGGAGCATCATTCACATAAATCATCAGAAGGGGTGGATCTAGTAAAGTGCCATGGAAGACTTGGAAAATTTACATGGATACTGCCAGCAACTGTAAATCAATGTGTCTCTGTTGTCTTCAGGGAAACTGTGCTGGTTCACACCAGCTGACAAAATGCCTCACTGAAATAATTTGACCTTAAACGGCTCTGTGCGGTGGGGGCCATGGCTGTGGTAAACAGCAGAACTTATTGGTTGGGGTTTTTTTTCATGGGGCTAATTAAGAAATTCATGCTCATTTTTTTTTCCATTGGAAAATGATGATTCATTAGAACCAAAATGCTCCTGAGAAGCAAAGTACATTGAAAACAGTCCTAAATAAAAGAATAAAAAAAGTTTTTAACAATTTAGAGTGTCCCTCTAAGATAGCTGCAATACAAAAGATTTTATTCCTCAGTTCAAAGGAATTTTCTGTTTTGAAATCTAAACATATTTCTTCACGTCTAAAAGGGTACCAAAATAAATTAAATGAAACATCTAGAATGAGCTTAATTCAGTTTCTTTTACATATTATCCAATCACAATATAAAGTGACTTCAAGTGGTTATAACATAAAATTATATGTCAAGAGAATTAATTTGCTTTGTAAACAAAGATTTGATTTAACCCAAGATACATGAGTACATTTTTTGTGGACTTCGGGGACCCATTTCTGTCATTAGAGAATTTGGTTTCCAGAGTCTGGACACTTTGAATGTACATATCATAGCCTTTCCTCCAAAACGTGACTACAATTTTAGATCCCTTCTGGATAAATTGTCTACCTGCTTATGACTCCAAAGCATGTGATGCTTGTAACTCTGTTCAGACTATACTAGCATGAGTAGTACAGTACAGCAAATCAGGCTTATGATAGGAGGTGATAGGTTATATTAACTGCATTTGTCAGGGCATGTGCCCTGGTTTTTCATACTGTTTTGTTCCTACAGATTACTACAATATTTTGGGTTTGTTCTGGGTGCTGGAACAGAAATATAAAAGATATATATTTTCAGACAAACAAGAAGACTATTAAAAATTCCAAATTCAGTTAGCAAAGTGGCTGTGTCCCACAGCACACAGTACAGAAAACAATCCTGAAACCACAGACACTACCATTTCCCTTCAGAATTCAGAATATGGGATGTGATATTTTGATAATTATGAATGGGGCTTCAGAAGTGCCTCAGGCTCAGTAATCCTTTGGAGTTATGAACCTTATGAAAAATCCCATCTTGTGCTTTTAATGATTTCATGAGGATTTGGTACTCAGCAACCCCCAGATCTCCCATGTTTTTGCTGCAGTGTTGACACAGGCTTTTACTTGGGAGTAATACGAGGGTATTTTTCTCTATACAAAATTACTCTCATCTGTATTTGAGTGTTTTCCAACCAAGTTAGCTGGTCCAAACTGGGACCAGGTATGGCTTTCACTTGGCCTGGCAAGTCACCCTCAGCTGTCAAGATGTGACCTAAAATCCTGGTGTAGCTGTTGGTCCTGGGAGCCTTGCCCCGGTTCCCCTGGCCTCCTGGGAGTGGTGGCAGGGCAGCTTGCTTTGGCACCAGCTATCATAAAACACTCCCTGTGACTGTGAAAGGTAAGCCATTATTTTGCAGCCCTATTTTTTTTTTTTTTTAAAGTGAAGGTGTAGCAGTCCTTTCATCCTATGCTAAAATTAGTATGTAAGGTGGGTGGAATGAACCATCTCTTGAACTTATAAATATTTTCCTCCATGAAGTCTTCAGTAAAAGACCTTTTTTACAGTCTGAAAAGAGACACTTCTTTCTCTCCAAGTGCTTTAGATAAAGTCTAAGTCACCAGCTATGATGTCTTGACACCTTACTTTCAGAGCAATAATTTATATAAAATGCATCACATCCATGGTGATCAGTGTCATTTACTAATTCAACGGAAACACTTTTGAGGGGACTGCTCTTCCAAGACAGTGAGTGTTTATGAAAACTGGCCTCTTGAAAGTGTGTTGAACAAAGTAACGAAAGTATTGGAAACTGTAGAAAATGTAGTCTTCTAATGTTTTTTTCTTTTTTAAATAGATAATTAGAGTATAAAATCACAGAATTTGGAGAGACACTTTAAGTAGACAAATACGCAAATTATTTAAAACTCTTTAAAAAGGGATGAAGTTTCAAGTAGAGGGTATCACTTAAAACGAGTAAGGTAGAAAAGGATGATCACCAGCTAAGAAAGCAGAGCTCAGGGTCCCCAAGTGTGTGTGGGGGGGGTGTGCCCTGGTATATACTCGGTCACTTTGGAATACAACTTAAAAATCACTGAAGACTGATGTACTGGAAATGTTAGATTATGTTCAAAAACAGTGAACTAGAGCTGTGTTAGCTCGAAGTGTGTGGGATTTTTCCTCTTTTTCCTTTTTTTCACTGTCTTTTCTGTACTATTTAATGGTTCACACACCTTTCAGTAGAGACGGGCTGACTGTTAAAAGCAAATGGATCATGCATATCAAGCTTTGGTAGTAGGAGACAGACCTTTTAATGGCTTTTTAATCCCAACATAGATGAAATTAACTGGCTTTGGAATGTATTTTCTTTAATTCCTCATGTCTAACTCAAAACTAGGGAGATCCCCATTGCAATAAAAGAAAGATTTCAGCCACACTTCATGGATTTCTCCTGGTTCTGTTGGGCACAGAGGGGCATTCTGCCAGAAATAGTTGTAAATGGTACCATCCCTATGAAGAACAGTGGAAACTGTGTTTTCAAAACCCTTCAGTTGTGACCAATTCTTCCTAAAGACCTCTTGGGTGTTTCTGTAGTAATAACAGCTGACGGGATGTACAGAAGCTGTAAAGACTCCCATTTAAACATTGTCAATGCATTAGGCTGCAGAACCACACTGGCAGCAAATCCCCAGTAGCACAACCAGACCATAAATTTTGACTGGAGTCCTGCATGGCTTAGAAACAGTAAAGGGTACAGGAAAAGGTGGAGGCAATAAGTGCTACCATTACCCATCATAATGAAAAGGAGTGAAAAGAGGCTGAGAGGCTTCTCTGAAATGTGTGCACTGAGGAATGCAAAGCATGTCAGGTAAAACCCAGTGCATGCTTTTCCTGCCGTGTCCCTTCCTTTCCAGGAGTATTATACCGTGAAGATGACTTGCCTTAACAAATTGCTCTATTGTGATGTTTTATGTTGTATTGAGTTAGATTTTATGCTCTAACTGAACTAAAATAATAGATATGGGGATTCCTGTACACGAATAATAATTGAAAGAGATGGCATTCCTACAAATAGAATACCCCTGACAACAACAGAGAGGTCTCAAGATAGAGCATTGAGACAATATTTTACAATTATTGAATAATTGTAATATACAATAATTATTAAATAACACATACTGCTGGGCTAATGCTCCATAGTGATTTTATTGGAGAAAACAGATAGTAGCTAGGGAGACTGTAAGTAAGAATACAGCAGATAAGGCCATATAGTTCTTCATCAGGCAGATGCTTTACTGCAATCATAGGGACAAGCTGAGGTCAAGTATAAAGAGGTGCAAGCTCATGGGTCAGAGACAGGGTAACATCTCACCTGCATGGCTGTAAACTGGATTAACTCCTATAGTCAACACAGTTATGCTGCAAAAATGAGATCCGACATTGGTTCTGAAAAGTTTCTGTACAATGTATTGAGCTGTACTCCAGCTAATATGAATCAGAAAAACAGTGTAGATAAGTCAGGCTGTTTTTCACCAGCAGATAGTCTGACACACTGACTGAATGGAAACTTGATGAAAAGTAAGGACTGTAAGAACAGGTCCAGTATTTAGGATAACAAAACCACAAACCACAAAATGAAAACATAAAACCCAGCAAGGCACCTTGGAGCCATATTTGCACCTTGCAATGTTGACTATTTCTGTATTATATGTCTGTCCTTGTTCCTACAGCCTCACTTTGCTTTTAATACACAAGCAAAGCAGAACAGAAATTGTATAACCTATTATGTTTGTCCATGATTAGGATAATGGTTCCCCATATTGGTGGCTGTCTAGGCACTGCTTTACTAAACAGCATTATTACAAGAGCAGGATGCACTGTTTCTCTTCTCCTATAGGTTTGGGAATACATAATTTGCTGTATAGTTGTTTGCCTTGCTCAGGATGCATCTAGTCATCTTTGCGTGTTGTGATCTAAATTCTGATCTTCCTAGCGATCGTTAAGTCTTTATCCGTGTCTGGATGATTCAATTACATTCAAGTTGCCCTTTAAAAAGCAGAAGTTAACTTCTTTTTTTCAGAAATGGAGGAACTTGATACTTGGGACAAAAATATTCATGAGCACAACTCAATATGGATGTGCTCAGTGGAGAAATATTTTTATCTTGTTAAGGAAAATGCATTAATGCAAACACGAATATGAGAAGTTATAAACATTAAAGGTAATTCCATCTCAAAGCTACTTACAGAGACAGAAAATATTACACAGTCTTTATAATGCTGTAAATTATGTCTGATTTGAACTTCATTTTAAACTCCATAGTGAAAGAGAAATCAGAATTTCCAGTTAAATACAAAAGCTTAAATGAGAATTCAGCACGCAGGAGACAGCAGGCTGACAATATACAATCTCACTGAAACTTGAGTGTGCATAGACTAGCACAGTTAATCAAAAACTCCACTCATCTGCCAACTCTTTATGCATTCATCAAAGCTCAGCAGAGAGTTATCAGCACAGAAGATTCATACATCAAGGCTTCAGCTCTGGCTTCCTTGACATCCCAAGCAGATTAGTCTCTGACAGATTTCTGTAGCCCAGCAAGCATCCCAAAGTGAAGCTACAATGGAGATGACAAGTAAATCCTTGGCATCTGATGTCATGTCCACTTGTTCCATCAAAGCCAACAAGGCTCCACTAAGGTTATTGAAGTCATGCAGGTTCAGGAGCTGTGTTTTGATTTAGACAATGTGACAGGACAAGTCCTCAGTGGCTCGATGCAGGAGATGATAGCTACCGATCCTCTCAGAGACCACATGAATAAATAAATCCCGTCCAGACTCCTTTCAAAACAGCCATGTGTCTCCCATGCAAACAGACCAAAGGAGGGCTGGCTTACGTATAACTGTTCAAAAATGCTCTTTCTGTCCTAACAAGGTATCCTGAAGGGAATCACTGTGCACTTCTCTGTGCCACAAGGAAGCAACAGCAGAGCAATCATCTCCCCACGTGTTTGTGTGCCTTATGTAGCTGATGCCAGGCACATTCTGGATGGATGCAGATGTTTTGATCTGGGTTTGTAGTCAGCCATTAAGGGGCATGTTGCCTGGGAAAATCCCACAGTCTATCTACATAGGAGGTCAGGCAGTCTTTTTCAGCATAGGACCAGGGTCTGGGGTGGAAGAAAGGACCATCCCCACCTAGGGATCTCAGGACTAGGCTCTGGGCAGGAGCAAGTGTACCTGTCTTGCTTAGTATGTGAAAACCCCTAGCCCATTCATTTTGCTTCCCTAGGCAAGAGTCTAACGTCTCCGTCTGCAAAGACACCATCACCCCCATTTCTCTGCACCATGGGCACAGAGCCACCATCCCTGGGGTTGCTTAGCTTGGAGAAGAGAATGCTCTTGGGAGACCTTATTGCAACCTTTCAATATATAGAAGGGGCTTATAAGAAAGATGGAAAGAGAGTTTTTACCAGGGCCTAACAGGACAAGGGGCAACAGCTTTAAACTGAAAGAGGGTAGGTTTAGATTGGACATAAGGAAGATATTTTTATGATGAGGGTGGTGAGACACTGGACCAGGTTGACCAGAGAAGTTGTGGATGCACCATCGCTGGAAGTGTTCAAGGCCAGGTTGGATGAGGCTTTGAGCAGCCTGATCTAGTGAAAGATGTCCCTGACCATGGCAGGGGGATTCGACTAAATGGTCTTTAAAGGTCCCTTCCAACCCAAACCATTCTATGATTCTATGATCTTTCCACTGGGAATTTGCAAAGGATTCGAAGACAGTAAATTTACATAAACTTTTTGAAAATCATTGGAGATGCTTTTTTGAGTGGAGAAGAAAGATAACCTTTGTGTATCTGGTGGTGGATATATCAAAGTGCTAAATACTGTGTCACCTCCTTCCCTTTCTAGTCTCTGACTAATCACTAATCACCAAACATTCAAGTGTTTGGTCATGCATCCTGACCTGTCTCAAACTTGCTTCAGAGGTTGTTTTCTCCGCATACCTGTACAGACCCTCTGAGTTTTTAACTCTGCCACCAAAAAGGCATATAACAGCTTTCTCTAAATAAACAACAAGAGCAAAGTACCACTGTGACTTTCTGAGGCTTATGGGACTTCTTCCTTTTTGGCATCTGTAGACTGCAAGTCCTTGTTGCTCTAGGGGTCTTGCTAGTCTTTGTATTTTCACTTTTGGGACCACGTAATTCTATTTAACTAGTTTTCCAAACACATAAACATTTTTCTTCAGTATTTGAAACACCATGTTGAAGAAAAGAGAATTTTAATAAGCAAGTGGTGTGCTCATACTCTTGGCCTTATCTAATCTTATGTCTCACTGCCAGATACAATAGCCAGGTCAGCTTAGGCAGGCTTTGCTCTTCAGTTACAAAAGCAGACCCAGATTGCATCCATTCAGTGAAGACCCTTCTTTGCGGCTGTGTTTGTTCGAATTTTCTTGCACTGGTTTGGGCTGGGATAGAGTTAATTTTCTTCATAGTAGCTTCTAAGGTGCTGTGTTTTGGATTTGTAATAAAAACAGAGTTGATAACACACAGACATTTTAGTTATTGCTGAGCAGTGCTTGCACAGTGTCAAGGACTTTTCTGCTTCTCATGCTGCCCCAGTGAATAGGCTGGGGGTGCACAAGAAGTTGGGAGGGGACACAGCTGGGACAGCCGACCCCAAATGACCAAAGGGATATCCCATACCATGTGATGTTGTGCTCAGCAATAAAAGCTGGGGGAAGAAGGGGGAAGGGGGGACATTTGGAGTTCTGGCGTTTGTCTTCCCAAGTAACCATTACATGTGATGACGCCTGCTTTCCTGGAGATGGCTGAACACCTGCCTGCCAATGGGAAGTAGTGACTTATTTAATTCATTATTTGGCTTTGCTTGTGTGCACAGCTTTTGCTTTACCTATTAAACTGTCTTTATCTCAGCCCATGAGTTTTCTCACTTTTACCCTTCCAATTCTCTCCCCCATCCCACTGGGGAGGAATGAGAGAGTGGCTGCTTGGGGCTTAGCTGCCTACCAGGGTTAAACTACAACACTTGTTCATAGTGGTCTGGATGCTGCTCAAAGTATGAGACAGCAGCCATACTCATTTTGGTATTGCCTTGCAAGGCTCATTAAGTGTAAGCTGTCAGACAGCTATTAGAAAAGGATGATAGATCAAGGTACTATAAGAATCTATAAAACAATAGCTTTCCTGTGCAGCTGACTGACCAAGCATCTCCACCTGCAGAAAGGAGAGGATTATATGCCCTGTTGCTTCCTGCAACACAGCAAGGAAGAAGTCTGGATTACATGAGTTGCATCAGTCACAGCAATCACTCACCTCACTTAAAAGAATGGTACAAGTAAATTCTCTGGAATTGATATACAACTTGTACTAAAAACACAGTGCACAAAGAAATACTTTAGATACAGGGAGTTCTGCATTTTCTTTTGGTAAAAAGAAAATGATCGATACCTAATCAATGAACTTAGCAATGCTTTTGTACATAAACTCAGGTTTACTGTAAATGCTAGAATTATAAAGAGACAAGGTTCCCTTTGAGAAAGCAGCCAGAACAGATAAACTAAAACATCCAGGTTGCCATGGAATGTTCTTTTATAGACAGCCTTAGAAAATGTCAATTCCAAATAGATATAAATATCCTATAAAAATTCTTGCAAGAACAGGCATAAACCCTCAAGACCTTCAACCTTCTTCCCTACCAATGCTCTGCAATGGCCTGAATAGTTTTTAGGGGTGCTTTATCCTCAGAGGTAGCTGCGCTTCAAGGGTCTCAGACTGGTGAAGCCCATTCAAAATGGAATTTAAATGCACATGTAATTAATGTAGAGATAATGGTTTCCTGATAGTGATGAGGATAGATATATTAAAAAAAGATTTCTTCTGGAACCATCTCTATTTGTAAGGAAAAGTCTAATTGCTGCACATATTAACAGGCTCACTAATTCAGTTAAAAATGGAAATGTAACAAGGTCTAGGATTACTTCAACCCCCTTTAGGAATGCAAAATGCTTTAAGAACATATTTTCCTTCCCCAGCTCACAGGAACCTGATCATAAGAAGAGTGGCACCTCTTAAAACCAGCAATAAATTACAGAAGCTGAGAATCTGAGTCAACTGGGCTGATAACCTGATTACCAGAAACTGGCCTTTAATGGCCTGAAAACTCATGTAAATTTTCTCTTCCTTTATGTTTTATTTCATACACACACGCACATACAGACACAGACATACACATTTCACTCACAAGGGAATTGCTTTAATGAATTTCCTTCATCCACCTGAAGGCTGCAAACATCCTAGCATGCTCAACCTGCAGGTAGTCCTGTTTAGGACCAGAGATTATTACAGATGTCCCTTTGAGAAAGTGTGGACCTCAACAGCCACTGCAGAAAATGGGGCACATGGCCAGTAGTGATACCCAAGCCTTTCTGAGCCTGGGAGCAGGGAGTTACCATCAGCTGGCTCCAAGTGATATCTGGCTAAAGAAAAATGAGACCTTCTAAATTGTGCAGTTCTTGCCCTGAAGACGTAACCATATTATCACATCTCCACAAGCAAGCGGCTCAGTTCATGTGAACTTAGCACACATCTCTTGCAAGGCAAGTTAACTCACAGGTGTAGGTGATAGCGGAATGTGGCTCCCCAATTAAAAGCAAAACAAAGGCATCCAGACTGAGCTGGGAGGAGAGCAACAACCCTGGCAGACACAAAGGGGATGGCCATGTACCTCTGGCAGGCTCATATAAACCAAACAGGAGGTGTTGGTGGCACCCACTCTGCCTGCTTTGCCTTGACTGCTCATGAGGGACAGGTTAGATGTAGCTGGGGTGTGGAAACCTCCTGCAGAGCTGGTATCCCAACTTTGGGCAGCAACTTATGCTTCAAGGAAAGACCAAGCACTCCAGTAACATGTATCAGCATCTGCTCTGGGTTCTTCAGGCAGCCATCAGGAAGGTAAATTCTTGACTTGCACCCCAGAGGTGATCAGCCAGTGCCCTCAGGGAAGGAATTTCATTACCCTTATCTTGTCTTCACCTGCCCACTTGCAAATGCTTAAGTGATAAGATTTTCCAGCCTTTCTAAAAAGCCAGTCACAGGTTAGGCCATGGTGAGTTCCTATGAACAGACAAGGTATCTCCCTCCCTCCCTCTCCTTCGTGTAGCTCGTACCCAGGCTGCCCTTTCAGCCAGGAGGAGAGGGTCACACCACATGGCCAGGGTTTGCTTTAAGGGCAGCTCTCTGAAAAAGGAGTGATATATTTTTTATAACCATAAAATACTTCCACGCTGAACAATTCTCTCATTGGGAATATTAAAATATGATCAGAGATATTTTATGCAGCTGTTGTTAAATAGTCATTAAACATTTCTGGAAATTATACTCCTATGGGATTTGACATTGAAGAATACACTCTCAAGGCCCAGTCTGAGCCATGACTTATAAAAATATAAACCTACCAAAGGCACTAAACTTGTCTTCATCATCAATTATCTCTGAATTCAATGATTTCCTACATACTACGCAGAGTTTGATCCAGGGCATCTATTTCTGTCCACACCTCACCGCAGGAACATTGTGTCCTACAGGCACGTGTAGCACATGGCTTTGCAGTGTATCGGAGGAGGCAGCAAAAAGACCACAAGAAGTCCCTTTGTCTGAGGATCTCAAGGTTGATTTTTTGATGTAAGGATAAAGTGGCATTTATCTCACAAAATTTTATATCTCTACAAGTGGGTTCCCATGCCAGTGCTAGGAGGCAGCGTTTGGGAGCTAGGGGTGGTGGAGAAACACAAACTGATTTGCGGCACAGCTTATCTGACATGTCAGATGTACTTCATGATGGTTTGACCTGTGGTTTGGTGACAACTGTTCCTTGGCCAGTTATGAAGGTAACTACCTCAGGTGATTGGTTCAGATGTCCCAACTTTGTGTCTACCAGGCTGTCTCCTTTAGAGATTCAGAGTCCCCTTCTTCTGCCCCCAAACCCAATCACAAATTCCCAGGAGCAGCTTAAAGTTTCTTCCCTGAATGCCAATGTTTTAACCTGGAGACTGATAAAGATGATAGAGGGTTTTGTGCCTCTTTCAAATTTATTCTCTCCAGATGGAGAGGTAATGATCTCTCCTGTCGCAGCTGAGGGGAGCACACAGTAGATTGTGCTATTTTTACCTAATTTTTATATGGTTTCAGGAGAAAATGTAGTGCTTCTGCCTGTCCTTTTGAACTCTGCAGGAATTTTTTCTGCAGGGAAAAATCTTCTCTTATTTACAGACTAGTCCAGATTCCCAGGGTACTCAAACTCTCATTTCCACTGCCAGAGATGTGGCTCTTGTAACCAGGCTGTTTGCCTGACTCCACTGAAAGTTTTGGTCCTCCGCTCTCGTGCAAATTGCTCTGCTAAGGGAGAACAATTCTCCTTCTTAATGAATATGCAAAAAAACAATTTCCACACTCGTAAGTCTCTCAGCTGGTTAGTTAAAAGCCTCCACTGGTAGTATACAACAGCAAGAATAACAGCTTGATTAATCCCCATCTACTGGTCTAAACTAAAAACTGTGCCATTTTGTCACATCGCAGTGACAGAGTCATCATAAAACAATAGAGCTTGAAATGGCTCTTGCAGATTCAGAAGGTTATAATGGTATCCCCACTGACCAAAAATATCTGAAGGTATGCTAATTTTTCCTTTGCTGAAATGAACAGGAGACTGATTTTGAGATTTCATTGTTATGGAAATATATTCTGCTCAGGACAATTACATTTGACTCCCCCCCACGCCCCCCCAAAGCATCAAGAATATTTAATATGCTACCCTGATTAACAGCGTTAGTCTCCTGTTTCTGGGGTAATTCTTCCAGGTAATATATGCATAGAGGATATGGCAGAAGAGAAACTACAGTGTTTCGTTATTGATCTTATTATCAAATTCACCTCAGAAAGCCCTGTTTTTCTGTTGGGAGGATCTCAAAGCATGAGTAATGGTAGCCTTATCACTCCTTTTTGGGCTCTGCTTAATGACATTGATGTTTCTTATTTACCCCAGCCTGTGGAGACACCCATGCTAAGAGCAGACCTTGAACTGCATGGTGGGATATAGTCCTGGACACAAGTTATCCGTGGAAAACTTCAGAGATCTCCTCCCAACGTGTGCACGTTCTTGGCTCTTTGTATTCATCATAATGCCTTGGGGAAGAGATCTGGATTGCTATAAAAGTCATCATGCCTGGGACCGAATAAAGAACAAGGCAGTTACTTCACCAGTGGCATATTTATAAGTTTTAACATGGCTTGGATGGGGTTTGTGAAAAAAAAAACATCAGGGACTGCTTAGTCAGATCTAGCTATCTGAAGACGCTGACAACTCTTTGTTTATTTTGGGCCATCTGCTCCAGCAGTGCAACTGGATTCTGACAACTGTACTGGAGCCACTGCTGTACCCTGGCTCCAGGTTCATGCTCTGCCTTTCCTATTGATTTCAGCAAGGCAGAAGTATCAGGACATTCGCAAATATTCAGAATATCTGTTTTAATCATTTTTACCTTTTATTGTTTTGGGTAGTATGTTTACTGTCTTAATGATAAACATGCAACCACAAAATGTGAATCAGTTTGCCTTTTGTGTGGTTTCGCAGATTCCATGTTAAGGCTGAGTTCCAATTCTCTTCAGGAAGAAAAGACAACTTTTCAAATCCCTTGTGTTTCTAAACAGTTTACCTAATTGTGTCTCTAAAACTGTTGGTTATGGAGTATATATATATGTAAACATACATATGTTATACATATCTGAACCTGAGCTGCAGTTCAATGTATGCTTCCATGTGAAAGACACAACTGCATTTCCCACCCCGAAGCTGTGTATCGCATTGTGGTCATCTCTCTTCCTCCTACAACATTTTGCTTTCAAATACCTTCCCAGAAAGTAGAAACCCACAGCACTTCCATTTAAGAAAAAGGGAAAGTGTGGCCTAAGCCTCCATACCACATCAATTACACATCAGTAGCATGTAAAATAAAAAAAAAAAACAACCCACTTCTGAATGAGAAAAAGACAACACATGGAGGTAAGGACAAAATAGAATAAAATGAAACTTGCAGTAACAGAGCATGCCACAGTAAGATTTTTTCAGGAAACAATCTTAGGACTGATATTTCTTAGGGGCAGTAGGAGGGAAAGATAAACAAGAGCAGAGAAGATCTATATGAACAAACAACAACCTACATGGCTGTGAGTAAGATCAGACAGAATAATCGGTGGGTTTCTGACTGCAAGAGCAAGGGGTCTCTGGCACACCTTTTCTCTCCAACAGGAGCATCCTTCAGCATTTCAGGATGGAGTGCGATCAGGTAAGGATTGGGATTACATGATGTAGCCCCCAGGGACTGTTGCCAACCAGAGTCGGTGACCCAGAAGGTCACCCCAAGTCCTGTGCTACCATATAGTCCACCCTTCCTTTGCTGATCCTCTGCCATCTACTATTATTCTCCATCCTGTGGCCTGGATATTATGCTATGTCTTCTCAAAGTATATAATTTTCAGATAGATTTCTCACTTCAATTCTCTAGAGAAAGTGACAGAGAAAAGGAAACTTTTGCAGTTCCCCATCCCATTTACTTTCTGCATACCCATGTATCTCCTGTTCATTTCTCTTGGCCAGACCACTGAGGCTGATGGGATGATGGGAGAACAAGCCAGACAAGGTCTGGGCTGGCTCATCAGTTGAGGGGTTTTAAAGTTCTCTGTGCCCAGTGGGGCGTGATGTATCCAACCATCCTTCCCCAGGACTTCTTATGTTACGACAATATGGGAACTCAGTGCTAAGTACATGTGTATGAAGTGCTGCAACCTAGAAAGACCAGGAAGCTTAGTGTCACCAGACACTCAGGAGCTGTGCAACCATTTCCCTCACTCTTTCCAAGGCACTGTGCCTTCCCAGGAGTGGACTGTTTTAATCACAGTGTAATAGTTCTTGTTTCTTCCTCCCTATTTTGATACAGATGTAGAGTAGATAGCTGGAATGGCAAATACATAATTGATGACTTCCTGTGTAGCTTGAAGTATTTTGAAATGCATGGGTTTGGAAGTCTGCAGTTTTTTATTCAAAAACTGGAAACATCTACACTCTAGTGTGGTGTTTCCTAAAACACCTTCACAATGAAAGACTAAAGATCATGTCCTTTTGGATCTGTACATACATTACTACATTGATAGTAATCCAGAAAAATACATCTAATTTTCACTTTCAAACACTACAGAGCTGTTTGATTTTTCCATGGACAGAACTCCCCACCTGCATTTCTGCATTCCATGATAATTTGTTGCTGTTTTGGCCTCATTCAGTGTCTCCTGGGGAAAGTGCAAGCTAGTAAGGGTTAAAAGCACCATTGATGCTATTCCCATCAGAGACAAGGTGAACTTGCTGCCCCTTCTCGGGGTGTGGGGACAGGCAGCCCATGATGTGCTGATGGGTTTATTCTGTTTGATGGTAAAGCACAAACACACAACTTTGGCCTTTTTCTTCCTGCTCTGTTCTTCTCCCTCAACCTCCCCTCCCCAGTGCCAATAAATTTTAAGTGCGATGAAGAAACAAAACACACTGGTGTATAAGGGTATTGATAGACAGGCTATTTAGAGCAGCTGTGAAATACCAACCAGGTGCCTACAGATGTATATCGGGTTACCCTGTAGTTGTAGCACTAGCCACAATGTGCTAGCTGTTTTTTTAACACCGAGGAAGGGGTGTTTTCTGCTCTGAGAGCTCACTGCCTTAGGGATAGACAGAGGAGGAGGCAGCAACTCCCAGAAGTTTATAATTTAGTCTCTCTTCCTTTGTATGAGGGGATGATGATGGCTTTGAAGGCAGCTCTGGTCTCAGCTGTAGCTCTGGCCTGCTGTGCTTCCCTTCCTCTGTCCTTTTCTCTCCTTGTTGCTCTACTTAGATCACAAGAGTTTGTGGCTCTGTGGCTGCACAGCTGAATGGGACAATGGTCACTCTGCAGGCTCTGGGCATTTTTGCAGGATGAACAATAACTTGTGCAAAATTGGAATCTCACAGAGTGGCCTGTCCAGAAAGGGCAGAGAGCTGAAAGAAGGGCTTTCATGTGAGACAGGGCATGACAGGCTGAGGGAGGTGCTCTTGTGAAGCACGGAGAGAGTCCTGGCTGTGGTTGTATGAGGGGCTGCTGCAGGGATGAGCAGCGCAGGGAGCAGGGGACTGGGTAGGTACCGGTTTGGGTCTGAAGGAGGTAATGTATACACATGGCTGTGGGTCCAGAACAGACCTGTCCTACAAAGCCACCCCTTGCTGCCTTGATGGATGGCAATCCCTGTTAGCCGATGCATAGGAGTTATTCTCTGCAGGACTCAAAGAGTCCAATTCATTATAGCAAGGCCTATTTTTTTCCTTTTTCCACTCCAGTGAAGCATAAATGACCTGAATAAATCCTACTCCTTTGGCACATGTAATGCACGGAATGTGTTCCTGGTGCTGTATCAGGATTTATCTCTTGGTGCATGTTGTGAACACACATTTCTTTCCAGTCAGTAGAATTGTTATAGCTATAGAGCTTGATTATTGAAAGGGGAGCTGGTTGGTGGAAGGAAGATATATAAATGTGATATACACAGTACATGTCAGCCACACCAGCTGGAAAAATCCATTTATTTCCACTGACTGAATAACTCACTTTTGATTCCAGTTTATACAGGTAGGAACATGATTACTCAGTGCCTGTCTCCAATAACTCAGCTAGTGTTGAGCTTTGTTTAGCCTTTGTGACCAGAGCCAGCTCTCTCCAGAGCCTTACACCAACAATCCCACTGGTGTTCAGGGGTGGGAACCGGTACAGACCTGCCCTGCTCCTGACACACAACCCAGGGCAGGTGGCAGGATCTTGTGTCCACTGGGTGAAATGAACATGTATATAAAGGTAGAAGGAACTGGACAAGGGCATAAATGGACTCATCTTGTACTTCCAGCCATACAAAACCATCAGATATGTGGTGGGATGGAAGTTGTGCCACAGGAAGAGAGCAATGCCCTTTAAGGTGTCAGAAATGGCCACTCAGTTTTGCAAATATCCATCACGAGGTCCCTTGCTTGAACAGGGGCTATGAACAGAAACTTCTGGGAATCACTAAGAAACCAAAAACCTCCACCCCAAGGCTTCAGTGCCCCCAGCCTTCCTGGAGGAAGAGCTCTGCTGTTGGCATGTGGATTTCTGTGGGGGTTTGGCTCAGTGCTGTGGCTGCTCCAAGCAGTAGCAGGCCACCCAAAAGGCTGTAGGGTACCAGGCTAGATTCTCACCTCCAAACCAGGGTGATAGCTGAAGTCTTGTGAACCTCATCGGTCACTGCTGCTGTGCCTCTATCCAGACTGCCTGTGATGTGTCTGAAGTTATTTCCACTTCATTTCTTCCTTTTCCCCACTCTACCTTTCCTCCCTGGCTAAAAAGTGACCTCCGGTTGCCTTTCTCAGCCAAGGCAGAGATACCTCCCAAATGCTAATAACTCCAATCAAGGTGATTTCCAGACAGCCAGTCCTCTGTCAAGCCCCAGGGAGTGGTCAGGGTAGAGTATCTATGCTTTACCGATAGAAAAGCTTGCACACAGCAGGTGAAAATCCTCATAAGGATTTTCAGCCCAGCAATCACCAGGCCAGGTGTCTCATTACTGTGTATAATGAAGTACTATCCCAAAGAGGTGGAAAAGATAAACACATGTCATTCAAAACTCCCCTGATTATAGGAAGTGTCCACCAACAGGGCACCCAATTAGTCTATGCAGCTTTGTATTTTGCCCATCTGTTTTTACTAATCTGGCCTCAAGTGTGCAGTTTAGTGCTGTAAACCTTGGGTCAGGACTGTTTTATTAAACTCTGTGGCTTGCGGCATCTGCCTCCAGCTAGGAGAACAGTTTTGAAAGCCTTCCAAATCGCAATGCTGGTAATTGTATTTTCTGTGCTCTGAACAACCACACTTCTGGCTCAGTCTGTGCCTCAGTTTCAGGGAAATATATGCATATATCTGCATGATCTTTTGGAAAGAGAGAGTCTACTCTGCAGTTTTGATGCACTAGGTTCTCCACCTGGTTGGATCCCCCTGCTTGGCTCTGCCCTCCATGGTGGCAAGGACCTGGGAGACCAGAGCTACCAGCTCCTCGTGCCACACATGGTCTGCTCAAGGCACCACCAGTCACCCTCCTCTACACTTTTTGGCTGCAGACAGAGGAGCTTCCTGAGAGCACCTCTTGGTGCTTCCTCTTCTTCAGTGATCTCCCTGTTGTTGCCATGACCGGAGTGGCCTCTGCTCCCAAGCTAACGGCTAGTCCTGGTCTCTCTGTGAATACTCACTTGTAAGCCTCCTCTCAGCTTTTCCCCTTCCACTTCTACTAAGTGACTAACTTCTCAGTTCCCCATTTTCTCTTATTATCCAGGGTTGTAGGCTGAGATCAGGGCATCAAGATAGGCAGTGATTCACACAGCATGGTAGAAAGATGGCTGGAAGCTAAGCCAAGGATCAGGATACCAAAATGGCAATGAAGAACGAGAGAAATAAGAAGCACACCAAGATGCTGAGGAAAAGACCGCAGCTGAGACAGCACAAGGAATAAGGCCTACAGTGTGCTCAAGAGCACTATGCTGTGAAACACTGACCTTTACATGCTTGTCAAGGCCTACTGGAGGAGCTGGTCATCAGCTGCCTCTTTGTGCCTCCAACAGCCATACAAGCTGCAGCACCCTGCTATTGAATCCTCATCTGGCCAGACTTTTGTGAGTTAATTTACCATTTTGCTAAGTGCTGCACACAAACCCAGAAGGCAATGATGATCTGTGTGTACAATCAAAGTGTAATGTGCAATTGTGTTGCATACAGATAAGAAGCATGATGAAGTTGTGAAAGAATATTGATCATAATGAACACTGCATAGGCATGGCCAATATATTTATTTTCTGTAGTCATTCATCTATGGAGAGCTTGTGGGAAGTTGATGTCATGCAGTGTTTGTGACTGGTTAAGGGGACTTTTTCATAATTTTGAGGACATGTTTGGAGAAAGCTTGAGGGTGATTGTTAGAAAATCTAACAGCTGAGAGACTTGGGCTGTCAGATGCAGAAAACAGCTTCATGATATGAAGGACGTTTTCTTGTGCTTTTCTTTTCTTACTGAGCTTGTGTCCTATAGTAATAGTAATTCTTTGCTGTCAAAGTATCTAAGGTAGACACTCCCATAAGCTTGTTAATTTGGGCAGCTGGGAAGAAAATACAGTATTGCTTTAGATAAACAGAGTTCCTTGCTTTGTAATTGAAAACTCATCTAGCAGAAGCTCTGCAGTTGCTGCTTTGCGACAGCTTGCTTTCAGATACAATGGGGATATCAGCTTTGACACGTTCATCACAGTTAGCTGTATTGCAGAGTTGCAGCTGAAATCAATGTCCACTGCTGGAGCCTTTCTGAGGTAGAAGAGCTCTTCCTTGGGAGACAGAAAGCAATTGTCTAAGTGAAAAGTCTGCTGCAGAGTCACATTAGTACAAGCTCTCAGTAAGCTTCATAGCACTTGCATGTCTTCTCTCCTCCTCTTAAGTAATTTAAGTTTTTATGATCTACTTGGTGAAACATGGTGTCACATAAAAGATTTAAAACTAAGTGTATCTTTCCTATCAGGGATCATATTAGAAGGTGTTTGAACATCTCTTTTTACGGCATTGGGAAAGAAATTGGACACAAACGCAGAAACCTACTTGGTGGTTTACTGGGTAGACGCTCCATTTGTGATTTGCTTCAGAAACTAGCCCAGAGAAACAATTTCTGGTTCCTGGATATAGCATTGCAGCAGGAAGGGACATCAGCCTTTGTCTGTGCCACTTGTCGGTCCTAGCTCAGTGCCAGGGACCAGCAGCAGTTACTGCGACAGCTGTCAGGAAAGCAACATGTGTCAGTGAATTGTCTTTATATGGCTCGTATTGTCAATAGACGGCAGGAACTGAATAACCTCTAAATGGATGTTTGTGAATAGTACTCTGCAATATTTGCTTGTTTCCAGCCTGGACACAGATGTTATGGACATAATTGTCCACGCTGAAATACTTTTCAGCACTCACAATAATCGGGGCAACAGGAAATATTTCTGCATGGAGCAAAGAGGATTATGCCTTATGGCATATATATGCATAACACATGTTCATATGCTTTTATTAGCTGTCACCCGTGCTTAAGGCCAAATGAGGCATGCCATTTTGCTAATGGACACCTGTCTTAGGAGGGAATTGTTCATTCAGTGCTCATGGATGTGAATAAACATCTAGACCAGCATCTAGGAATTTAAGGAACAAGTTGTGATAGTGCACCCAGACAGATGTCAGCTTGGATTATTCAGCTGTACTTGTCTAAGAGACGATTGCAGTCCTGGTGTATTATACACACAAGAGAATTTCAATCTGATAACCTTTGTGATCAGTATCTTCTGGAGAATTGATATAATGTACATGATCTCTTCTGTCAGTTCGTAATTATTAAATTATTTTTGCTGTACTGAACTCTTGATTGTATGTTAAGAAAGATTTAGTTTTCTTCAGTCAATAGTTTCCACAATATTTTATGATAATAACTCACTTATTGGATAACAAATGTTCAAAGACTGTGGCAGTGTTGTCGTGGAGGAAAGAAAGGTGTTCACAGTAAGACACATGTCTTTAACAAGCACCCCAGCCATTTATCTGCAAAGGGAACCTTTCTACAAGTTGAACATGCTGCCATAATAAAAGCTCACCAGCCATGTCAAGTTCATGGTAATAGTTGTTTGGCAGGATATGCAAATCCACAGAATCTGAGAGCAACCACAGTCTGCACAGTATGGGATGGCATCCCTTCTGCTCAGGGCATTGACATTTTGAACATACAGCTGTGGACCGAATTTAAAATACCTCTGACCAACCAGGAAGGACCCCTGCAGGGAGCAAAGAGGACTAAACACATGGTACTTCCCACCAGAGGCTACATGACCAGAAAAGTTTCCAATAAAAGTTGTTAAGATACGCTACCAGTTGTGAAAACTTAATTATTACAGCAAGAAATAAATAGGAATACAAGGACACAGATTATGAAACATACTGATTTTTGCCAACTTGGGAGAGAGGTGTAACAGTAGGGACCTAGCCAGGGCTGTGAATCTGTCCATGCCATGGGCCCAGTTGTGTGTAAACATTGTTGTGGTAGAAAGATGAGCTAAAAAAAATACAGGGAGCACCATGACCATATTAATGATAAGAAGCTCAGTACGCCTTTCTGGGGTGTATACCTTCTGATGGCTTCCAGTCTGCATCTGCAAGGCTGCCTGCGCTTGTGATTTGTGTTAAGCAAGTCCTGCAATGAAAAGTAACTTCCACACTTGCCACTAAGTGCTTCTGTAACACTTGCAAATTTAGTGGCTGTTTAGCAAAGTCTGAATGAACTGTATAGATCTTTTACCTTTTTGCTACTCAGGTATTGTGTGCTGTTTGTGAAGGAGAAATTCAATTTGTGATTACACAAATGTACTCTCCTACTGCTAATTTTAGTAAAAACTATTTTTTAGTAAAAAAGAAGAGTCTGACTGACCCTGTCTGGGATATTACAGTATTTGTTTTAAGAGAAAAACATGTTAAAATGGCCAGTTCTTTCTCATGAAATAGAATTCCTCGAGAAAGGGACACCCAGAAATGAACACGTAAAACTGGGATTTTTCACAATGATAAATCCAGTCCGTGTAAGATCCTCTCTTCCCTTGTTAGGACTGCTGAGACTGACCAGGAGGAAAATCCCAGGTGTCCCATGACATTGGGGGGGAACATTGTCACCAAGGACAATGAAAAGGCTGAGGTACTTAATGCCTTCTTTGCCTCAGTCTTTAATAGTAAGACCAGTTATCCCCAGGGTATTCAGCCCCCTGAGGTGGAAGACAGGGACCAAGAGCAGAATAAACCCCCCACAGTCCAGGAGGAAGCAGTCAGCGACCTGCTGCGCCACCTGGACGCTCACAAGTCTATGGGGCTGGATGGGATCCAACCGAGAGTGCTGAGGGAGCTGGCGCAGGAGCTTGCCAAGCCACTCTCCATC
>WAAD01037321.1:45254-61742 GCA_013389945.1 Fregata magnificens
GCACTGGTGAGGCCGCACCTCGAGTACTGTGTTCAGTTTTGGGCCCCTCACTACAAGAAGGACATTGAGGTGCTGGAGCGTGTCCAGAGAAGGGCAACGAAGCTGGTGAGGGGTCTAGAAAACAAGTCTTATGAGGAGCAGCTGAGGGAACTGCGGTTGTTTAGCTTGGAGAAGAGGAGGCTGAGGGGAGACCTTCTTGCTCTCTACAACTACCTGAAAGGAGGTTGCAGTGAAGCGGGTGTTGGACTCTTCTCCCAAGAAACTAGCGATAGGACGAGAGGGAATGGCCTCAAGTTGCGTCAGGGGAGGTTTAGACTGGACATCAGGAAGAATTTCTTTACCAAAAGAGTGGTTAGGCATTGGAACAGGCTGCCCAGAGAGGTGGTGGAATCATCAACCCTGGAGGCGTTCAAAAAAGGTGTAGACATGGCACTCCAGGGCCTGGTTTAGGAGGCATGGTGGTGTTAGTTGACGGTTGGACTTGATGATCTTAGAGGTCTTTTCCAACCTTAATGATTCTATGAATCTATGATTGTCATGCTCTGCAATCAGAAATCAAAATGCAATTCAAAGGTGCCTTTAAGACAAAGAACAAAGGATCCACTTAAAAAAGTATTTCCATGCAGTCAAATTGCAGGAGCGGATGATCAGATTTCCTTGGAACATAAATGAACCTTGCTAAACTCAGGATGAGGTAAAATAAACAGAATTTATTCTGAATTTTAGGTTTTTGACTGATGCCTATATACAAATGGGATGGGCTCATTAAATGTGCATAGCTAGATATTTTAACTGGAGTTTTTGGAGAAGCAACTTATTCAAAGCAGAAAGGATATTTTATTCAGGAAGGTTTGTACGCTAAGGTATTTTCTTCCAGCCAAATATGATGTGACTGAGAATTTGCTTTTAATTAATACAAGTAAAACTAGTGAACAGGGAAATTAAATTCCCCCAGAAGTAATCTTGCAGATTTGTTTAGCCTTAGGTTAAAGCTTCAGTTGAGGAAAGGGGAGGAGGAGAGGATCTATTACTGTCCATGCTCTGCTAGAATTTTGGTGGAATCTGTATAATAAATGATCTATGTCTAGTTATCCATGGGATGAGGCATGAGTCAGGATACTTCATGTGAGAGCTGATCTGAGCAGCGAGACAGAAACCAGAAAGCCTTCTGCTCGAAACAGTCATATGTGGATCAGCAGCAGCCCTGTCACAGTTCAAGTTTAGAAAGATATTCCAGAATTTCAAAGTGAATTATTTCATTCAATGCAAAGTTAGTATCGGTGTTGCAACCATTGGCTGTGTTTACACTGTTGGTTTGGACTGCTGCTCAGTTCACTCCAGGACCCTGTTCTCCTGATTGGCCATGGCCTGCATGCTGTATTACCCAAAAGATTTCTTTGAGAATGGAAGAAATAGGTAGGTAAAAACTGTGCACGGTTTGGTAGTTGGACAGGTCCAGAGACTGCTCCACCTGGTAATATGGATGGGACTGCACCATGTCCTGGTGCCTTGGCTCAGAGTGGTCCTTGAAGACTATTCCAGAAAGCCTTGCCTTTCCACATGCCTTCATGCTCTGTTGGCATTTCACCCATGTGTTATGTTATAGGGGTAACAAACACGGCAGGTTGCCACAGAGTCAGTCCGCTCATTGTTTCATAACACAACATGAACTCCAAAAGCATTTTAAATGACAAACTGTCTGTGACTCAAAGGGCCTCAAACGGGATGAAACGTGCCTTCAGTTATTGCTGGGGAGGGATCGTGATGGCTGGGACTATCATGGCCACCTCGGGATGCAGGCAAGTGGCCTCATACTGAGAGGTTGAAGCATAGTCCTGGGCTGTGCTGCTTGACATGTAAAAAGGAATGTCCATGTGGGAAACTGCCCTGATCACGTAAAACACGTGGTGACATGTTTTTCACAGTGACACAGGCATGCGACACAATGTTGTGTGTGACATCCGTTAAGCATCTCTCAGATGCACTGCAGGATGGTGCAGTCAGTCTGCCTTTGATGGCAGCATGGACACAAGCCACCCCATGCCACTTAGCCCCAACAGCAGGTACCATCCTGGAAGCAAATCACAGGGATGGAACATGAAGAGCCATCTGGATTCCTGTCCATCCTTATGTTGTCATTTAAATGTAGCTCTGAACCTCTTCTTAAGCCTGGACTATCCACACTGCTTTCCTGTGCCCCAGGCCAGGGTTAGGAGAGCTCCAGGGCTCCTGCCTGGAGAAGCTCAAGCTTTAGCACAGTCCAGTGCATCAGTGCATCAGATCTGCACCAAGCAAGCCACAGTGAAGCCTTCCTCAGCTCTTCCTAAACATTGCATGGATGAGCTTTAATCCTGACCTGCACAGTGTAAAATTGAGCAAATGAACAGAGCATGTATGGACCCAGCATGTGTAAGGTCACACTTCAGCCCAAGGATAGTCTAGTGATGTTTGCCATGGCATGGTAAAAAGAGGCTGCCCAGGAGTGATCAGGAGCAAGAATTCATCTTGCACTGCCACAAATAGAGACTTCTCAATAGTGGATGGGGCCATCCCAGGTGCTGTGCAGTTTAGCCAAGTATGCACGCAGTATCTGAAAGAGATACGCTGGTGTGAATAGGTACTCCATGGCTGACCTGCGTTCCCAATGGTCACTGAGCAGAGGTTCCCAAACAGCTGGCAGCTTGGGCTGTTGGTCATCAAATGTAGCGGGAATGTGGCAGAATATTGCTAAAAAAGATAAACTACTAAGAAAAGCAGTGGAGCAGCAAGGTGTGCCAATGGTGAGCCACCAGACCCTTCCCACCTATATGGGAAGGTCATACCCTCTATGTGCTACCACTCAGGGCAGCCCCTAGCCAATGCATCTGTCATCTTAGCCTGTAGATAACTCTGTGACAATATTCAAGCCCTAGGGTTTTTTGTGTAATTGTAGAATCACAGATACAGGCTGAAAGATAACACAGACAGTCTGTAGTCCTACCTCCTGCTTCATGTTAGATTAAACTGAGAAGCTGTGGATTCTTCTGATTTCCTTTCTGCTAGCTTTGGAATATAAATATATGATTTTTTTTCTTCTTAAAATGTTTATGTTTTACTCAAATGCTTAATTTTCTCATAGGCAATCAGAATTCAGGTCTGATGTTGACATCGTTCTTTCAGAATTGACCTATATTAAGGAAAAAAATAGAACAGTGAAGGGATTTCATCACACAAGAAAATATGTAAACTGTCAAATACCACTGCTAAAATTTGAACTTTGGTAAATAAGAAGCACAATCATCTAAATACATTGGGAGCCATCACTTTTGAGTGGGTAATTGTTATTTCTTTTATAATTCAATATTGGCTGTTACCTTAAAAGATGCAATAAACCTTACTGCATTTCAGTTAAGGCTCAAATGTATTGAAAGCATCAATCTAGAAAACGCTTTGTGTAGGAGGTAAACACCACTCCCCCTTGCTCCAAGGGGTTAAAAGCCTTGGAGAAACATATCTGTGGCCTCTGTTTTGTATAGAGATGCCATTTGTGTTTTAAAAAGCCTTTGTGAGGGAAGTGAACTTTTTTCTCCAGGGAGGAGACCAGTCAGAGGAAATATATAGAAAGCAAGTAAAAATCAAAGGAAAGGGAGAGGGAACACAACTCACTCACTTTTCTACAAGGGTCACATTCCTGAGGACATTGTTCCTAGAAATACAGTATTGTCTGTGCGAGGGTGTCTGCTGTATGAATGTTTTCCAGGGCAGGTACTCCACTGCTCCCCTCTCCACTGCCTTTTCCGCCCGTGCAAGCCTGGAAGCTCCGCCTCCAGCCCAGCTGCTGACCCCTGTGAGCCACAGTCTCAGTCCTCTCTGGGTGGCTCTGCCACATCTAGACCTTGATGCCACACACCCACCTTTTCTGGAAAGAGCCCAACTTCATGCTTATTGTCCTATGCATTCCCAAGCCAAAGTTCATACAGTTCCAAGTCAAAGTCAGGGACCCCTTGGCACGTCCCAAATTTTTTTTGGCCAGGTGCTTCCCACAGTGTTAGCTGCAGTCTTCCTCTTGCCCAGCCCTCAAAACATCTGCTTCATCACCGCCTGAGCCTGCTCAATAACCAGATGTAAATCAATCAGTTGCATTATTTAGCTCTGAGTGTTGATCCAGACGGAGCCATTACCAGACTGAACCCATTACACTGTATGACTTAGGAGGAATTACTTAAATAACAGTCTGCTACAGAAGAGATGTTTTAGTTTTTCTGATTCACCCTGTCTTACAAGACCGACTGATGCATCATTTGAAGGTTAATTGCCAGTGAAATCCTATATTAATACTTCTTTTTGAACAAAACATTGTTTTGAGATTTAGAATCATTTACCAATGAGGAAGACAGACATACCATGTATTTCATTATTTAATCTATGTCATGTAGTGTTTTAAAGAAAAGTGGTTTTTTTCTTAAAGTTTCTTGCTATAAACTTTGAAAATTTAACTAAGACCTTCATCTGCCTTTATCCAAGGCAGATCATGTGGTACACTTCTCCCTTTATTTCAAAAAGGTGCGTGCCTGAGGATATTTCTTTTAACAGACCTACTAAAAGCCTTCTCAAGGACTGAATCTTTCTTTGATACAGTAAGCAAAACATTGGAGGCCTCAGCAGGTGTAAAATAATGAGGCAGTGCATGCAAATGAGCCTTTGATATGCAGTATAGCATTGTTCCTGCTGTGTTGGAAGAAAAAAGCATGTAGATGCTTAAATTTGTAAAGTGAAGCATTCTTCTGCACCAACAGATTGCACAAAACTTATTAGTATCAAAAAACTGTGCTCTGCTAGAAAAGTCAGTTAATATTTTCTTGCAAGCCCAGCAGTCTTACAGTTGACTTATGCTGTTTGTTTTCATGAAGATCTCACCAAGATAAAATACCTGTGCTTTGATTTTTTTCTGCTGAAAAGATGTTTTCAAATGTAAATGATTTGTATTAGTCTGTTCACATTCCCATGTGCATTCATCTTGTTTGCTCAAAACTATAAACATAGAAAATTATGGACTCCAAAATCCAATTGATTCCACTTTGGCTTCAGTTATCATTGAAACCATGACTAGGATTCCTGGTTCACCTGGAAGGCTGCAGGGGAGCTTAAAATTTCTATATACCTGGAGGCTCTGCCTGAAATGGGCCTGATGACTGCCAGCGCCATTGCCAGTCCCAGTGACAGTTGCTGGCAGGGCTTGAGGGGACTGCCCCATTTCGCTGAGAAAATACCTGAAAATTTTGGAAGGCCTGAAAGGTGGTGGTGAGACGGAGCCAGGTGGCCCTGGCAGCTTCAGCCCTTCTCCGCTGCTACCACATCATTGCCATGGAGCACCTAATCTCAACAAATTCCCAAATTCTGATATTTTGTCAGATCTTTTTTTCTAAGCAATCCTGCAAAGCCTGTCTATTAAAAGACATTGAGCATCACCAGTGGAAATTCAGGACAGTTTTTATTTTGGTATGTAACTAACTGTGGCGTGTAAGTCAGATTTAGGTTGTGAGCTGTGGCCTGTGCTGTGCAGCAAATCATACTAACTCATCAGATCTCTCTTGTGACCTCTAAACTATACAAAATGAGGACAATTAATTTATAGTTTGTTAAAATAATTTATTTAAGGCTGTTGCTTCTCACAATATTTGTTCTTCCTATAGATCTATGTCTTCTGTAGGAAATGGGCACACTATTAAGAGCCTCAGAATTATAACAGACCTTACACAGGTCAGTGTTCAAATTGCAAGGGACAAGCAAATCATGTTTTGCAGGTGGTCAGACCTTAGATCCAGAAGTACAGTATGTAGAAAAAAGGTTTCTGCATTATGCAGGGTTTCTCCTGTATCATAAAATAAAATCTGCATATTCCTACCATTCAAACATTTTGCTTTCTGACATTATTAACTGTTGTACACAAAAATACTATGGAAAACAAAGATATGCTATTTCACTTAGACTGTATTGTTCCAAAGGAAAGTAACTACATTAGCATTTTTCCTGTCTTTACTCTCAATGTCATAGACTAAACCAGCATTATCTTCCTGTTTCATGGTTTTCCTGTTTCATCGTATCACAATTGCAGTATGGTTATGCTGAAAAATGTTCATTTTTTTCCCCTAAGTACAAATATTCTACCAGCAGTGCAAAATCAGGTATTGTTAACCTTCATGCTCTTCAATATTTCTCATGTCTAGCCCCCACTTTGCCTGCAAATGCACTGTAAGTAAAAATTACTTTCTTTTTATATTATCTTGATTTTTCAATTCATTTGGAAAAATATGCTGATTGTCACCTAAAAGCTACCACTTTTAATGCTGAGTGACCGATAGCAATTTCTCAGGAAAGTGAATTTGTTCAGATACACCTTAGGAAAAGAAAAGAGGAATGCAATGGGAGAGAAATCAGTATTCACAAAGTACAGCTCTCCTGGATGTGTAGAAATAGTGCTCAGTAGCTCTCTGTTACATCACAGCCTGCAACAGGATCTTAGCACAGACCTACTGAGAACACCAGTAGGCAGCAAGGTGTGGACACAGGGTACATACACGGGTGCAGGCTGCTCCCTGTCCCAGCTGAACCGATGCTCAGGAGACTAGGGAATGACACAGGCGAAGCCAGTGCTCAGCACTTAGTACTATTTCAACATGTCTTCCCACTCTTTTCTAGTGGTGACAACTGAAGGTCTTGAGAGATCTTCAGGTGATGGCATCAGATTTGAAGCATTGTGCACACAGGGTAATTTCTGGATGTACCCCTTTCATACAGAGACTTTTCTTCCAGGAATGTCTTTTCAGGTGATGCACAAGTGTGAGAGATGGAGGGGGGGTAGTTTTTTGTTTGCTTTATTTTTTTCTCAGGATCTGGTCTCAGATTGGGATTTTTTCTGGAATGAGCACAAATACGTGGTTTGCCTAACTGGCAGGAGCGGTCGACAAGCTGCAGGGCAGGTCTGCCATTCAGAGGGACATGGAGAGGCTGGAGAAATGGGCTGACAGAAACCTTATGAAGCTCAGCAAGGACAAATGTCAAGTCCTGCTCCTGGGGAGTAACAACCCCAGGCACCAAGACAGGCTGGGGCTGATCAGCTGGGAAACAGCTCTGCAGAGAAGGACCTGAGGGACCACAAACAGAACAGGAGTCAGCAATGTGCCCTGGCAGCTTCCATGTACTGAGCTGTATCAGCAAGGGCATTGCCAGCAGATTGAGGAAGGTGATCCTTCCCCTCTGCTCAGCCCTGGTGAGACACATCTGGAGTGCTGGGTCCAGTGCTGGGCTGCCCAGTACAAGAAAGACATGGGCATACTGGAGTGAGTCCAGTGAGGGGCCATGAAGATGATGAACGGGCTGGAGCATCTTACATGTGAGGAGAGGCTGCAAGAGCTGAGACTGTTTAGCCTGGAGAAGAGAAGGCTCAGGGGGATCTTATCCACTGTCTGCAACTACCTGATCAGCGGATGCACAAAAACCAGACTCTTTGTGGAGCTGTTCTATGAAAGACAATGGGCAACAGATATGAGTTGCATTAAGGAGAAAAGAAAATCTTTACAGCAATAGTGGTAAAGCACTGGCACAGGTTGCCCAGAGAGGCTGTGAATCTCCATCCTTGGAGGTACTCAGACCTTGGCTGGCCAAGACCCCAGGCAACCTGATCTGCATCGGAGTTAGCCCTGGTTTGCATGGGAGGGTTGGACCAGATGACTTCCAGGCTTCCTTCCCAGCCTGTGTGATTCTGTGATTTTAAGATTCTGCGAGGTCAGTTGTCAAATGTGAGGCTCCAGCTATTGAGGAATTTATAAGCTGAGTGTTTTGTTTTTCATGAAAAGATTTTTGAAACCGATGAACCTTGTTTATCATGTCAGAAGGTTGAGTGAGAAAACTTGAATTAATCAATACGTTTAACAGCATGTTCCCTAGAAAGATGGCTTTGGTCTGAAAGTTTAAGCAGTATGAAGCAGGAATAAATAGCCTTTATTAATCGTTCTTAGGTCAGCATTGACAAGGGACATACTTCATGGGATCCACCTTGTAATTTTTGCCAAAGCTACATCTATGAGCTTCTGTAGTTATCTTGTATAGAGAGAGCGGTGACCTTTGGCATGCTCTCTTGCTGATGTGACCTAAGAAAGTCTATTTTTACACAACTTAAGTTAGTTTTGTTTTGTTAAGGACACTTTTCTTTTCATGCTGCGCTCACCCCTCCAAGACCCATCATATGTGCATCACAGCACTGAATGACTTCTGTGGGTCTGAGATGGCTCCATTATTTTTTCTTTCTCCCAGCTTCACAATGTGGTGTCTGTTCAGTGGTGAGTAGCACATTATGTGCGTGGGACAGTATTGACAATAATCCATATGATCTCCTCTACAGTGTTCTGCCTTCTCGTGGCTCTTGACAAACCTCTATCGCTTTTTGCTCAGACGCTGCATTTGAAAAAAGCAATGTGTTCCTCTGTCACCCCTGGGATGTGCATTTGAGACACACTGTATCTTGGAGCTGACACTACTCAGGAGCACAGCTGGTCAGTCTGGAGGAGGAAAACAGGCATGCACTAGGTGTTTTTGCTGTCTTGCCATAGGACTCCAGGCTATTCTCACCTACTTCCTGGTTCGCTAATCCATTCACTCAACTTAAGCCTTTGATGTATTACAAACTATTGTACCCAAACACTGTGAGCCTTGTTAATACACACCAGCCTGAAAATAACCATTAGCCCTGTTGTATGTGGTCAGCATGCTCTTATGCTTCTAGAGTCTGAAGATTAAATATAGCACACTGCAGTGCTAGCCTCTCTCTCATGCAGCTGATGCAATTCTTCATAGCTTATTAATTTCAGGCTTTCATTTTATTTTCACATTATGAGATAATGTAAAAACTGTTGCCCATATCAGATTTTTAAAAGGAAACCTAATCAAATCACTCTGTGTTCTGCATCCAATGCCACAGTCAAGATGCTTTAGCAGTGCAGTGACTCAGGCTAAAGGCTGACATCTGAAAAATATTCACATCATGCTAATGGCGAGTGGGTAGATTGTGCAGACAGGAGAAAGCTAACTGTTGAGGGGCATGAAGGGAATTTAAATAGACAAAATCTTCTTTGAAAAAGCAGAGGACAAATCTGAATCCAAGGTGCTTCCTGTAGCTTTTGGGTTTAGAGGAAAGGGATTTTCTTTCTTTTATTTTTATTTTTTGGGGGGGCACGAAAGAGTTTGTATCTTGGGAAGATTGTGCTTGCTAGCTTTTTCCAAAGAACAATCAAGAAGTTAGGAAAATAATTATCTTGATTGCAATAACCCTCCACCTGGAGACTAAGAGAAAGCAATGTTTCTCCTTTGTTTTTTATTTCACAGTTGAACTTTACAGTTACTTATATTTTATTTTGCTTATAGTCTTAGCCTTACACAAACAAGCCAAATAAAACAAATCCCAAAGCTTATAGCATTACATCTCCCAGGCAGATGCAATTTACAGAAACAGTAGGCACACTTCAGGAGTTCACTGTGGTTTCAGAAACATTTCCAATTCCAGCTATATTTCTCATGCTTAAACTGGGGCTTCAGTAGTATCTCAGTAGCCAGAATTAACTTTGCAAGTGCATACATACTGCAGAGCAGCAAAGCTTAATACAAGCAGTAAATGTGCTGCAGTGAGGTGGAGAGATCCTGCTGGGAGCCTGACACAATGGAACCTAAAGCCTGTTTTTCTAAGCATCAGAAATTTTATATGGGTTCTCCAGGAAAGAATGGGGTGCATCTGTGTGGAGGCGTGCATGTACACACCAAGCATATGTCACATGCTGTGGTCAAAGCTTCTTGAAGCTACTGACACAGGACAATTCCCTTCAGAAAACAGGATTTTGTAACATAGGCAAATAATTTCTCTGACCAAATCTTAATTTCCATCATTTAAAAAACAAATCTGATGATGAAAACAGAAAGGGAAAAATTGGAGCCAACATTTCAAAAATGAGTAAGTCACAGGAGCACACATCCATTTGTCAGGTTCAAATTTATTTTCTTTCAACAAATGAAGTACTTTCATTTGTATTGAAAATGACAACATTTTTAGTTGGCATTTACCATTTTTTAACAGTGGCATTCTTTCCATAGATTTTAACATTCTTCATCAACAGTCTAATTCAGAGCAGAAACTCATTTCAAAATGCTGCCATTTCTCACACAATGAAAATCTTATTTCTCTGAGCCATGCCCAGTGCTCAATATTTTTCCTGGGTTTTGTAGGATCAGAAATATTTTCTTGTGGTGGCAGATCAGAGACGCCTTGTCTAGTGCAAGGCTTAAGTGTCCTTCCTAAGAAGAGCCCCCAGAACCACTTATCACTGTTCTTCTCTGAAAATTCCTGTTGATTTACTGAAGATAGCAGGAACCTGAATTTCTTACAAGGTTCAAACTGAGTTAGAAAACCCATAATCTCTTTCCTGCTGTTTGCATTAACCAGTCTCCTGTGGTCCATTTTCAGTTTTCCTACATCAAGGAGAAATGCCAACCAGTTGCCCCATACCAGCTTGGGGGATGTCTCAGGTAAAAGAGGAGAGGGAAAGGGGCCTGGCTGAGACAAATCAAAGACCAGCTTTGGGCAACTTGCAATACAGGAAAGGTAGGTGGGAATATACAGGATATGAGGAAGGATGTAATGGTGCCCACCTTCCAGAAAGTGTATGAATAGCTGGCAAACCAAATAGAAATGCTTGGCAAGAAATGTCTGCACTATCTGCTGTTGTTTTCAAAACAGGCCAACAGCATCCCATGTAGCAGACCTGTGATCCCCAAACACATCTGCATCTGAGAGCCTCTGGGGTTAGTCATGGGCCTGTGTGTTGTCTCTCAGAGCATGTTTCTACACGGCATTATTATTATGGAGCTGTCGGCAGCACAGTCCTACTCCAGTGTTTTGCCCATGGGTAAGGCTGGATAGTCAGAGATTAACAGGAATCTTTCTTGTCTTCTGAAGACATTAATTATATTATTTCTACATACATTCATATTAAATATCATAATTGATGATAAATGACCACTTTTCATTGTTAAGGAAGCTACTTTTTTCTAACTGTTCATCAGCTCAACAACCTAGCAGATGTTTAGGGTGTCATTGACAGTCAATGGATGGAAATAAACACCGGTATTAGTTTCCTATGTTTAGATATTAGACCTTTGGAGATGGTGCCTTTCCTCCTAGGCAGAGCTTGAAGGTGAAGTCTTCTCCAGAGTCCAGGGAGATGGGGTTGAAAATTGTGGCTTACCTGGCAAAGTGCGATAGTCCTAGACTGCAGCTTGATGGTGAGTCTAAAACAGATTTTATCCTATAGTTGCATGTGCATACACATTTTCCCTTTAAAGTTTCTGTCCTTCCAACAACTCCTGAGGTGGAGCATTGCTTTCTCCTCCTGAATCATGTGTGTGGACAGGAGGAAGGAGACAGGGAAGGAGGAGCTTTGTATATGTTCTGCATGGTCTCATAAACACGCTACAGGCTTTACATCCGTTTTTGCTTGTGTGAACAAGAGTTAAATTATTCAGAAGAAATGAAGTTAGAAGATGGAATGAAACAGGGAATTTAGATTCATGGAAATTTAGTTATTAAGTCTATGCTATGTAATCCAGCCCCAACAGAAATTACCACTGGCATGCTGCAAAATGTAAGTGCAAACACAGTCACAATAGAATGAACAAAAGGACGAACTCACAATGAAGTTTTATCCCATGAAATTGATTATATGACAAAGAATATGTTCTTTATTCTGCTAATTTTGAAACAAAAATCCACATTTTCATGAAAAACAAAAGACTAATAGAAGAGAATATTTGTTGTCTGGAGTCAAATGAAGTTTTGAAATAATTCCAGACTTACTATTGCCCCCAAATACTGTTCTTTTTAACAACAGTGCATGATGAAGACGGTTGGTGTTTTATAACTGTGTTTCTCTCTGTCAAGAGAAATAGCACCTGAAATAGCAGCCAACCTTCTAAGAGTACTAACACAATAAATTGATACCAAAACAGGAAACGTATGGTAGCTTTGTCTGTGCTGGGCGACATGCAGTGTGACAGTACAATAACTTTGCCTTCCAATTCTCATCTTTGCAGAATGATTGCCTTCACGTTACTGAAGAAAGAGTGCCATATGAATATCAACCTTGGTGGCCTGCAGAGGCTAGGTCTTATTTTCTATATATGATGTATTTAAACCTTCTGCAGTAAGTTCTTAGGTTAACCACCCTAGCTATCCATTCTAGTTGTTCATCTGTGATTCATGCAGTTTATAGTGGGGGAGGTCTAGCCTATCAATGGATCAGCGCGCCGGTAGGACTCCACAGCGTGAGATCTTTCTCTTTGGCTACAGGGAATGTTATTGAGCTGGCTGAAGTCTTACTCCCTCATAGTGGACACCAACACTGTGGACAGCATTTGCTCTTCAGCTGTATCACAAAACACCACTATCGTCTTCACTGGGGAAGCGGAAGATCCTGCTGGCTGGATTTAATACATTGTTAAAATTTCCTCCTTGTTGTTCAAGTCCTTTTGATGTTATTGGGATAACATCAGAAGTGTTTAGTGAAGCAAAAATATTACATGCTTTGAAGCAATAAGTGGGGAAATCCTTATGGCAGGTTTTGTTGAATGCAGGAATGCTCAAGCTGTCCCCACAAGTGCAATGCCCTGATGATCCATACTACATATATATGTTAGTTACTTCTGGACAAGGTAGCTTCTGCCAAGGGACAAACCTGGGCACAGACGCCATGCACATTATGGACTTGAGGAAGTTGACAGTGCTTACCCCAAAATCATGACATGCTCTCCACCACTGATGATGGAAGCACTAGAGATGGACACACAGTTCCTGAGAGCATTGCTTACCAACTAGACTTTCAAGCCAGCTGAAGTACATGAAGTACATGAAGTGCATGAAGTACAAAAAGCAGAGCAGGATTTGGTTTAACAAAGGTGGAACAGTTTAATTCCAGTGTAAAAAGAAAGGCTTCTCAGTGATTATAATAGTTACTTGCCATTCCCTAATCAGAGTTCGGTTACTGGTTTGATCACAGACATTCACTAGTCTGAAACAGAATCTGAATTTTACTTTGTATGATCGTGGTCAAATCAGCTAGCAACGAACCACAAAGGAACCCAGTGTTGAGGTGATAGGAAGGTCAGCATCTTCCCTCTGAAAATTAGGGTCTCTTTAAGGTTTTGTGGTGGTTTGACCCCGGCTGGACACCGGGTGCCACCCAGCCGCTCTATCACTCCCCTCCTCAGCAGGGCAGGGGGAGAAAATGAGGTGCAAAGAAACCTCGTGGGTCAAGACAAAGGCAGTTTAATAAAACAAAGCCCACGTGCGGAAACAAAAGGGAAAAGGACAACACAGACCCCACTCCCCACCTCTCCCCACAGCGACGCCCAGCCCCCTCCCGGGCAGCAGGGCCCTGCACGTGCCGCGGCTGCTCCCGAGGACAAAGGCAAACCTCCCAAAACAACGAATGACCCCCCACCTCCTCCTTCCTCCCAGCTTTATCCCTCAGCAGACGTCACACGGTACGGAACAGCCCCGGTCAGCCCGGGCCGGCTGTCCCGGCCGCCCCCTCCCCAGATCCCGCCCAGCCCCAGCCCACAGCGGGGGTGGGGGGGGAATGTCGGAGAGGCAGCCCCGGGGCTGGGCAGGCACCGCCCGGCCACAGCCAAAACACTGGTGCCGCCTCCAGCCACCGGCACAGAGCACAGCAGGCTGCCAGGGGAAAACCAGCTCCCCCTCGGCCAGACCCAGTACAGGTTTCTGAAACAAGGCATCTCCAAAATGAAGGAAGCAATAATACTTTGTCACGTTTGAAATTCTTGTGCAGCATTTCCTTAGAGACTGGAGTTAGAGACTTAAGAGAATGACAGTGTTTCAAAGTTCTTTTATACCCAGTGCATAGCTCTGAGCCTGTCTCAGTACTAAGAGGAAGCAGGGTCAGATAGCTCTGGAGCAGGTGAACATGACAGTTTTAGGAAGATCATGTGTTAAGAAACAGCTGGGTTAATACAACAGTTCCTGCAGCTCCCACATTATCAACACACAAAGGCACAGACATTTTTCTTCCAACTGGGCAGACAACACAAATTGATCTTAAAGCTTTCAAGAAGAAAAATGGCAAAAATAGCTAATTTACCTGATTTATGTGAGCCATTAATAATGTACTACTATATTCTGGTTCAACTTGGGTTGTAAATTTCACATGACAAAGAAGACAATTAAGGAAAAACAGGTAAGAAAATGAACAAATCATTATTTTACTAATTTCTACTTAGCAAAGACTTCCCCTGCACCACCATTTCAACCAAAGACTCTTTGAAGGCATCTCAGATTTCTACCTGAATGTGTCTGTCTTCATATCTCTTGCTTCAGCTGATAGAATCAGGATGGCTAGCCCCTGGAAGTGATTTTAAGTTCCCTTCTTATGATACAAAATATCCTTCCCTGGTTTATCTACCTGTTTTTGTACCAGATCAGCCTGACTTACATAAAATTAAGCTAGTTTCTTGTTATAATTGGGAAAAAGCTGCTTTTTCTTCCTCTGTTTCTTGGATGCTGGTCCTGCATTAATCAGAAGCTGCATTATGTTGTGTCTTTGGGAAGGCACCATATATCTTTTGCAGTGCTCTGCAGGAAAGAGCAAGCAAGAGCTTGGGGAAAAAAAGTCTGCTATTCTGGCTTACATTCAGTCTGTGCAGGTAAACAGAACAGGGATTTCGGCTCCAAAATGTGAGTGGGATCCTCCCATGACAAGGGGAGGTGTGGTGCTCAACTGATGCAATGGTGCTGTGCTGCCTTCTTCTGAGACCCCGTGAAAAACCAACACCAGCAAGGAGAGTAGTAGACAAGGCCCACAGCGATTTGGTTATTCTGGATGGGTGAAAAGACTTCTAGCTGGGTGAATCAGTCATGAATGTTTGTTACATTCAACAACATTTGGTACTTCTCTGCCCAATCAACAGAAATGTTTACAAGACTCCAGTTCCAGATGTAGCAGCTCATCACTGCTGTATGGAGAGCTCTGCTGACTGCCCACAGACCCCACAAGCACCTTGCATGGACAGGGCACACCCAGCAGGCATAGCCTGTGTTTGCCATCTCTGCCATCTCCCTGCGCAGCCTCGTCCTCAGCCTGGCCATTCAGAAGAAGCCAAGATTGGGAGTTTATAAATGACTGCAATTTCAAGCCATGCCTGGATCTCAAGTGAAGTTTGATACTTGCCTAAACCCAAAGTTTTAATAAAAGAGAAACCCCTCTCTTTGCTCCTTCTCACCCAAAGTTTTAATAAAAGAGAAACCCCTCTCTTTGCTCCTTCTCTTTCCACCAAAAACAAGTGCATGTTTGCACTTCTCAGTGTGTGGCTTCCCTGGATCTCTAAATGAGTTGTGCTCCGGAAACGTAAAGATGGCAGCTGTGTACTGGCAGCTTAGTTTTTGGGCAGAAGTATCATTGTTAGTCCTCATTCAATTCTTAGGCAGATAATCCTTAATTCCTCCAAAGGAAACCTTCTTAAGACCATATCTTTCTTGCTTGTTATTCTTACAGACTTTCCACTGCATATTTTATTCTGACTATTAACATTCACTGAGTTTATGAACTGGTAGAGGCAAGGATAACACCTAGCTTTTTTTGGATGGTAGCAAATGTTCCAGCAACCTTGATGGGAGAAAGTCTTGCTCTGTAATAACATTCCTGCAGTGATTACCAAACCCTCTTGGTCAGGCTCAGGAGCAGCCCTAGAGTACACAGAGTGGAAGCTGGGAGAAGAGAGTTAAACTCATTCTGAAGAAGGTGGACCATTAAACTATATGTTTCTTTTTATATGGTATTTATTTACGATTTTTCCCTTCGTCTTATTCTTACAGAATTCTGAAAGGAATTCCTCTGCAAGCACCAGACCTTTTCTCCACAGACCTTCCCTTCAGCTGTGGCTTCTGTTTAAATCATGGTACATGTGAAGCAATAAGGGAGAACAGAAGGTATGATACTGTGGTGGTTTGACCCTGGCTGGACACCGGGTGCCACCCAGCCGCTCTATCACTCCCCTCCTCAGCAGGGCAGGGGGAGAAAATGAGGTGGAAAGAAACCTCCTGGGTCAGGACAAAGGCAGTTTAATAAAACAAAGGCCACGGGCGGAAACAAAAGGGAAAGGACAAGACGGACCCCACTCCCCACCTCTCACCACAGCGACGTCCAACCACCTCCCGGGAAGCAGGGCCCAGCACGTGCCGCGGCTGCTCCTGAGGACAAACGTCCCAAACCACGAATGCCCCCCACTTCCTCCTGCCTCCCAGCTTTATCCCTGAGCAGACGTCACACGGTACGGAACAGCCCCGCTCAGCCCGGGCCGGCTGTCCCGGCCGCCCCCTCCCAAGATTCCGCCCAGCCCCAGCCCACAACGGGGGTGGGGAGGGAAATGTCGGAGAGGCAGCCCCGGGGCTGGGCA
>WAAD01037322.1:1491-16092 GCA_013389945.1 Fregata magnificens
CGGCCGGCGCCCCCGGGCTGCGCCGTGCGCACGGGAGCCAGCGGGCAGCCTCGGCTCCCGCCCCGGAGCGGGGAGGATCCCTGTTTGCAACTCGTGCCCTTTTTATGGCCAGATCTCCGCTCTCTCCCCGGGCAGGGAATGTTACTTGCTCGTCGCGATGTGTAACAAGTCACTCCTGCAATGGTGGTAGTGGTGGAGGGGGATGGGGCGAGCGGGCGGGATGCGTTTTATAACATCTCTAATTACGTGAAACTGTGGTCATGTCTCACTCTAAGAATAACTGGCACTCTTGGCATGTCAGACTTTCTGCAGAGGTGGGTTAGTTACTTGCTCATAAATGTTAGGGTTAAATAGGTGCGTATGATGGAGGGTGGCTGAAGAACTGTTTTTATCTTGTAAACCAGACTGAGAAACAAGTAGCAGATGGGAATTGATAGACTTTATGTTTCGTGTTAACTATCTTGTTTATTTATAGGCAAGATATTCCAGATTATTTTGTGGCAGAGGTTTTTACGGAGGGTTTAATTTTTACACATATTTTCATTCAGTTCAAATATTAGAAGTTGACTGAATATGGAATCTCAAATTCCGGCAATCTTTTTGTTAAGTATGGTTGTATTAGATTAGAATTTCTGAATAACACTACCCCCAATATTTCAGTCCAGGCTGAATCCAAAACTGGAAGGGGCCCTGCATAAACAAGTAAAATAATAATAAAAAAAAGATGCTTTACTTGAATAAAAGCTTTTATTTTCTTTAGGCAGCATTTTACTGACTAGGCAGCGTTTTAAAACATTGTAATTAACTTTTATTAGCAAATCACTTTTGATTGCTTGGAACGAATCCAGATTTTAGATACACCTTCAGTGGTTGAAACTACATCAAAATCCTTTGTTACTGCCTGAGCCCAGTAGTGCACTTCTTTTTATAAAGTTATGGCATGTGATAGAAAATGAGAAGAACAGTCTCCTTGACCTAAGAGAGACAAAATTAAAAATCTCTTCAGAGGTTTGGGGAATCTGAAATGGAAGCTGAATAAGGGCCTAAAATCTCAAGCAAGCCTCCCTCTAATTCAAGCCCTGATCTACACCTAACAAGTTATCATGTTCTGACACATTGCGATTGATTCTCTAGTTGTCCATTGCTTTACGGTGCCTTCTTTAGTGCATGAAAAAGGAAGAAAAACAGCCCAAAACTGCAGTGCTGAGTCCTGATATTGGGTGTTATTTTTGTGTGTTAGCTTTGAGTCAGTTATTAGGCTGGGGATTAAATACTTTCAAACGCACATTTCAGGATCTGAGGCCTGGGGCGAAGACTGAGATGAAATACAGTTTTTTAGTTTGGCATGAAGTCTGACTGTGATCGTCTCAAGTAACAAAGGCAGAGACTGAACAAAGATGCAGTATTAAAACTTGTGGCCAAAGAATGATAAGCTTTTAATGTCTGTTGTTACCTGTCCACTAGCTGTGCCAACTTCAGCAGAAAATAGCTTGCTAGTTTTCTGGTTTACAGGCTGTCTATAAAAAATGACCTGGAAGTTATTTTGCAAAAGGATTAGAGTGAAGTTTTGTTTTTGAATAAAAATTGGACCAAAAGAAATAGATTTTGGGAAGAAGTTGTGTATTCAAGTTCTGTTGATCAGAAAAATCTTTTTGATGCACTAAGCTGAGAATCTTCCAAATAAAAATGAGTTTCTTGACAGAAGATCAGAAGAGGGATAATAGTTTCAGTGCACAGTTAGTCTGTGTGCTGATGAATCGGCGATCTTTTCCAGAACATTGTTGGAAGACACCAGTATATTCATAGAGTACTTTGAAAGTTTTATATAAAGGCTACTGTTTATTTTTTTAATGTGATTGAGATTAAAGTCTCTAAAGAAATTGAGAGGTGGCCTGTTTTAGAGCTCTATTTGTGATTCTTTATGAGACTTGAACTTTGAAATGAACAGAAATGTGAACTAACATGCTCAGTTTTCCCTCCTGTTGTTTTTGTGAAGCATTGAGAAATGTGTCCGTACAATGATACTAAGAGGTTACAAAGCTTTTTATATTGATAAGAAATATAGTGAAGAGTAAATGGCTGAAAGTAAGTTAAAGTACTGAGTTGTAGGTGATAGAAACAGCTTTTACTTCTGTGTTGGCTTTAAGTGTCGGCTACATCTTGCAACGCTGGGAAAATAACATCAATTAATGTAAATGAATGGGAAGTTTTAAAAGCTGTATCGAGTATCCTTCACTGACATCGTAGTTTCTACTTAAATTAGAATTCAGGATACATATTCATACAAATTTATTTGACTACCGACTAGAGCAAAACATGCTATGTAGTTATCAAAAGAATAGCACACTTTGAAAAATCAGTGCGATAACAGTAAATGGCCATTATCATAATACATAAAAATATATTTTATATATAAATAATAATTATTATTTATTTTATAGATATAAAAGATTCTATTTTTACAGACAAAGTACTTTCCAACCTATTGTTTGGTTGGCTGCGTTTCACTTAATTGAAACTGAAGTGTAACACAATTTCTTTTTTTTAATGTAGCTGTTAAGATTCTTTTTAGACATTGAACATTTGTAGATTTTAAGGTGCCCTGTTAAATCTTAATGAGTGTAATTCTCGGCTAGTGTTTGTGGGAAGGAATGAGTGTGAGTGTCATACCTAGGGTATTAAACTATGTCATTCCTTTAAATGTTAGTTTCTAGAGAAAATTACAAGACATTGCAGATCCCAGGACCTTTTCATTGGGATTAATGGAATGCTGCACTCCGTGCTTTTGACTGTGACAGGTATTTGTTTCCTGAATGTGCTTTATGATGTTTTCTCCCTTTTGCATCACACACATGCGGAGTTTGGGATATTTAGGAATGCTACTATTCAGACTGCCATAGCAGACAGGTGGAATAGGAAAAATACTTTTAAGACGAGTTTATATGTATTCTTTCACTGAATCTTTCCGGTATTGTTTCTTACTGGAATATTACAACAGTAATTATATTACTGTTGTATTGCTAGAAGAGATAAGTAGAAATGTGTAATGTTGATACTTATTTTTCAGAAATAACAGCCCTCCAGCTAGCACACCAGCATCAAATAGGCTGAAGGTGAATGGTAGAGGAAATCCATAAAGGGTCACTTAAACTATTTTAAGGGTTATTACTAGAGAAATCTAATTAATTTAAAAACATAGGTTAAAGACAAACAGCGTGTGGCCAGGAACTTATGGGTGACAGCACTGGGTAGATTGTTCATTCCGTGACTTAAAGAAGCAAGTGCAGTCAGTTGAATTTTACACGGGCACAGTTCTGTTAAAGTAAAAAAAAAAGGTCAAAAAAAGAGAAGAAAAGTGATAAACTATCTGAAAAACAGTGTGGAGTCACAATCTGTAGTTTTTCTGTGTTTTAGAAAGTGTGGAGCTAGAGTGCTCTCTGAATAGCTTGGAAGATATCTTCAGTCTAAGTATAAACTAAGGCAATAGTTGTCTTAGTTATGAAGGCCAGTAAGGAGAGAGCTTAAAGAAACTTTAATGTTGTTTTGCTTCCATGTAAAATTTGATAATTTGGAAAAGTCAATGTGTGGCAGCCTGACCATATATTATGTTTTGAAGTTTTGGTGTCCATATATTAAACTTTTCACATATTCTATCCCCAGTGTCCACTGTGTGTTGGGCAAATGAAAACATGGACTTCAGTGTTGGATTTCCACTTGCATTGGTTTTTCATTTGTCTCTATGTTCTTGAGTAGCAATTACTAACCTTCGTATTGAATTATTTGCAGATAATGCTAATGGCTGTACCCTCTATATTCTGTCTCTGTGTGGTGTATAGAATACATAAATATCTTTGTCTTGTTTGCTATATGTTAGTATTGCTTGTATCTCTGATATTTTGATGGCAACTGAAGCTACAAATCTACCTTATGAGTCAGTGGAGTCACCGTAGTATCAGTTATTTAAGCGAATATGCTGAAGGTCCAGAAGCATTCCGGTGTGCTCTGCTAGGATCATCTAGGTTTTTCTATCAAGAATTGTACTGCGTGCTACTAGTATATATTTTGCTTCTGTTTTCTGTACTTTGCCCCCCTCCTTTTAATGTCAACAGGAAGCTTGATGAATTTTTTTAAGAGATTGATTGCATAATGAAGTTGACTGAGACTTTACAATTGGAAATGGTATTGCCAGTTAGTAATTTTTCTTAAAATTGTTTTGTTGGATTTCTGTTACTGGTTTGGTTCCAACATAGTAACTAGGTGGAAAGCTTTCTAGTGGAAGCTTGAGACATCAGCTGAAACTTTAGATAGTGATGCTGAACCCGGGTTTAGGGTATGGCTTTGTATATAAAATAATGCAGTAATGTGTCTTTGCTAGTGTTTTCCTGTTTTTTGGCCTGGCTTGAGCTGAACTGACGTTCGCAGTAGTTAGAAAAAAGCACTAAAGCCTAATGTAGACAAAGCTGGAACTGTTTTTTTCTGCTATTATCTATGTATGAAAATACTTCTGTGTTGTAGATTTCAGTTTGGTAACTGTTTTAGGACTGTTCCCCAACTATTCTTCATTAGTGACAGAGGAATTAGGCATGATCAGAGATGCTGGAAATGTTTTGAGCCTTTGCTTTTGTTGAGAAAATCCCTTGTCCAGTTAAGAGTTAGAAAAGAAATGTTATCTACCAAATTATGACGATGCTTACTGGTAGTGTTTCATTGTGAGACTTATTGACTTCTTGTACTTCAGTTTTGCCAAAGATCAGTTGTGGGCCTGCGCAAAAAGGCAAAATGTTTAGTATATGTCTTAAGTTCAGTGCCTTTTTTTTTGTTACTGGAGTGGTAGCTGGGAGGAACCTGTCCTTCCCTCTTCCCAGTGTACAAAGAATCCAGAGGTCATTTCCTATCAGGTGATAATTTGAAATTAGGCCAGAGATGTCAGATGTCAGAGATTCACGTGTGCTCTATCAATTACAGGAGTGCCATAGCTGCCCTAGTAATACTTACCAGCCTTACTTCCGGATTCTTGCAATTTTTAAACTTACTGTAATAGGAAAGTTTTTGTTTACTTCTATGATATACCGAAGTCTTTTTTTATAAATAATAGAACTCAATCTTTATACACGTGCTCTGAGTACAACATTTATATTTCACTCCAAGTTTAAAATTTTATTTGGGGAAGTAATGTGGGTGAAATACATTAGAAAATTCATAGAAGATTATCAGTGGAGGAACATACACTGGTACATTTTTCTAAAATGTAGTATGATGAACTTAAAAGGGGTTGGTAACGTTCAGTGTCAGAAGCAGATCAAAGAGCTTTCTAAATTGCATAATAGCTTCTTTATCTGTGAATGACACTGACTATTAGAGGAACTTTTCTGTTTCCAGATTCAGTTTTGTGGTGTCAAAACTCTGCTTTGAACTCAGTGTACATGTTGACTTACCTGTTTGCACTCCAAGTGTGATCTGTAAGATTGATTTAGGATCACTAAAATAAAGGCCAAACCATTTGAAACTGTAAATTTATAGTGTATATAGTTGTTACAAATTCAAGGAGAATTGGCAAATCGTGTCAATATGTATAAAATCTATTGCTTGATCAGTTGGCCAGTTAGATTATTGGAGGTTTGGGAGATACTACAGGACAAAAATTGCAGATATTTTCAGATCTGTGAGTTTTTTGTTTCTTACTTATTATTTACTGTACTTTTCTTACATTTCTTTTAACCCAGACAATGAAACTGTTCTCTCATCTGTTTCCTTTTCTTCTTCAACAGCTTTGATTTTGTTTTTCTCTCTCTCATTTTTTTTTTAATTGTTGAATCTTAAGAGGAGGGTTTAAGAATGGTGTCATTAGCAATAAAATATGGGGCCTGGTTTCTGTTGGTCCCGATTCCTCTGGTCTGTGTTGAGCTCAGACCTCATTCTGATCTTGGGTGCGCCGCACATCCAGTGTCTCTGGGGTGGACTTTGGTGGTCTGTGTGGGGGTGACTTAGGTAATCCTTGCCCCAGCCATCTGCTGAAGATGCCTGGCAGAATTAAATTTGAATTCCCTCTTCAAGTACTGCAGCTCTGAGCTTTGCATATCAATTTAAACAAATCAAATTAATTTTCTTTCTACACCAGATTGGGAAGTGCAGTGACTGAAGAGGTAGCACATTTGCTTTTTCTGCCTGTGTTATAGAGAAGGAAAGGCAAGTGGGCCTCAGTAATCTATTGCAGAAGAGGGGTGGATATCCGGTGCTGGTGATTTCTTAAATAAGCATGATATGAAAGAGAAGAGCGTGTATCTTGGATCTCTATGTGTGTCAGTTCCACTAGCTGTTGAATAGGAATAATGCTTACTTGTCTTCTTAGGACATCACAGATCCAGGGAGCATGCTGCCTGACGTCATGCAAGACTGAGAACAGAGAGCTGGTCTTGATTAAGCTGATGCCGAGAAGAGCTTAGTGGTTCTTGGGTTGAGTCAGTGTAATGTGCTGGTCCAGTGATAAAGGGTCTCCCATCACTCTAGCTGAAACAGTGGGAATCTAAATCCGGATTTGTTTCTGATGGCTAGGACTTATTTTCCACCCATAATTCTTCAGAATTTGTGAAAGATTTTGTAAGTAGCAGGCAAATTCTTACAAGATCTGGAGATGGAGAGAACTGTGTTTTGTTTTGAATTAGAAGATATGTTGAGTTTTATAGTGTAAACTGAATCTGATGTTATACGTACCCAAGTCCTTTGAGATACTTTATTAGTAAGCATATTGTTCAACCATCAGTGGAATGAAGGAAGCTTGTTTTTCTGTAGATTTAAATCCTTTTTGCCCCTTAATATCTCTTCCCTTCCTTCCCCCTCTGCAATAACCCCAGCTTTCTCACATAACACCATAATTCTGTTTTTTTCCAGAGCTGTGTGGGTAATGATTGCCCAGCAGGTTGCTGCCAAAAATACATATAGCAGCTTGCATTTCCCTCGGAGGACAGTCGTTTGGATTTGTTTTTACTGTGCAGATACTAATTTTCATGAACGTATATTTTTTTGGAAAAGATGAGCATAAAAAATAGTAAGTGAACAATATGATCCCATAATCTTCATTTCTATAGGAGATCAGATTAAAGATAAAACACTTGGAAAGTGATGGTAACTGAACACTTACCAGTACATAAGTCCTCTTCTTATTTGTGTTATTGAGACTGTGAATACTGAGTTTTCTTTGTAGGGTGGAGAAGACGCAAAAGTTACATGTTTAAAACATACTCAGCAAACCAATCATGTCAATGTAATTTTTTATTCCCTATCTGCACTGTAATGCAGATAAATGAATATTTAATATGAATTGAGATCACATAAGAGGAAAGTTCCCTTTTTGTCTATAAATTTTTGTTTCATTTATTTAGCAGCCTTTTTGAAATTGCATGTTCTTCTGCGATACTGTGGAAATACATGCTACAGCTTCCTTCTGATACTTGTGTTTTGTAGAGAAAGGCACAGGTATCTGATCTATACCCATTTTGGGGTTTATCCTTTGGTATATAGCTACTGTTTCTGTTTGCTGGCCAGCAGTGGTCAGCAGTTTCGTAGTTCAGCAGACTAGCACACAGTCCCTTCAGAAGTAAACCTGCTTCAACATGGCCTTACCCATGGCAGGGGCGTACCCATGGCAGGGGCGTACCTGCTCTGTCGTGGGCTTATCCATGGCCACACACTTTGAGGTGCTCCAGCATGACCTCATGCGGAGCCACTGATGCTTCAAGGTGTACCTGCTGCAGCATGGACTTATCCACAGCCACAGATGCCTTGAGGTGTACCTTCTCCAGTGTGGACTTACCCTTGGGACACAATCCCTTCAAAGGTACATCTGCTGCGGCACAAACTTAACCACGGCCACAGACGTTTTGAGATGTACCTGCTCCTGTGTGGACTTATGCATGGCCACAGACGCTTCAGGGTGTCCTGCTCCCACGTGGACTCATCCACAGGTCACAGTCCCTTCAACTGGAGTTCACACTGGAGTTCCAGCCTGTCCAGTACAGCAGCACAGAAACAGCAGCGATGCCCCGGCCATCTGCCAGCCCAGGCGCATGGCCATTGCTGTTACCAAAATGTTCCCAGGCACAGCAGACTGAGATGATAAGCAGTACAGCAGTACAGGAAGCAACAAAAGCAAAAAGCAGCCGCTAATGAGCACTGGACTCTAATATACAGTAAGGCAAGCAAGCCCTGTGGCAAGCACAGAAGCCTGCTGATAATAGCTAAACAGCAGTAAAAGCTATAAATTTGATCTAGCACATTCCAGTTAAATCTGTCATTATCTGGAACCCTTCAAGCCCCATTTTGGGTGCCAAAAAGGACTGTTGTGGTTTAGCCCCAGCTGGCAACTAAGCACCGCACAGCTTCTCGCTCACTCGCCCCTGGTGGGATGGGGGAGAGAATCAGAAGAGTAAAAGTGAGAAAACTGGTGGGTTGAGATAAAGACAGTGTAATAGGTAAAGCAAAAGATGCGTGTGCAAGCAAAGCAAACCAAGGAATTCATTCAGTACTTCCCATCGGCAGGCAGGTGTTCAGCCATCTCTAGGAAAGCAGGGCCCCATCATGCGTAATGGTTACTTGGGAAGACAAATGTCATCACTCCAAACGTCCTCCCTTCCTTCTTCTTCCCCCAGCTTTCTGTTGCTGAGCACGATGTTATATGGTATGGAATACCCCTTTGGTCAGTTGGGGTCAGCTGTCCCAGTTGTGTCCCCTCCCAACTTCTTGTGCAGCCCCAGCCTACTTGCTGGTGGGGTGGGGTGAGAAGCAGAAGAGGCCTTGGCTCTGTGTAAGCACTGCTCAGCAGTAACGAAAACATCTGTGTGTTATCAACACTGTTTTCAGCACAAATCCAAAACATGGCCCCATACTAGCTACTGTGAAGAAAATTAACTCTACCCCAGCCAAACCCAGCACAATTGTGAGTGCTATATTGGTTAATTCAAAATGAGTATTTTAATGATCTCTTATTTGGTGAACTTGAAAGTATGTGCAAAGCCCACTTCTTAGGTTATATTAACAGATTGCTTTAAATAGTATATATATTGAAACAGCTTCTTAACTGAAACATCAAATTGCATTGATTGTAGGAATTTCATACTGTGTTTTTGTATAAATGATGAAGGCTGAATAAAACCCCAGTATACTTCATGTATTTCACAGTTCTTTCCTGATTCTTTTGTAAATGTAACTTCAAAAGGTCGTTACTTAACTTTAAGCATCAGTCTACCTACGTACTTTTGTGCTTTCAAGTAATTATATTAGTGTACTGGCATAATAGCCTCTATATTGTATCTACCTTAGTTTTAGTTAACAAGTCACCTGTAAAATGCATTTTAACCTATTGCTGGAATTTGCAGATAGTTGGTTTTTTTTTTTTTGTATACTCCTGTGGAATGAACATGGGTTTTATTGTGACGAGAATTAGAAATTGTTTCTTGAGACTCATGGGCAATAGATAGGTGTATATGTAGTGGTTTTGTTCCCTTATTCTTTTCCTATAATGCCCTTTGTGGTTATATTTTCTCTTTTTCTTGCCATTAAGCTTCATTTCTGTACAGATGGCATGTAGATCTAGTTGTACGTTCTTCTACTTTGAGGAAATGTATAAATAGTGGCTCCTATGTAGTTAATAAAACTTCTCTTAACTAGAGGTTTCAAATACATAGATGCTTGAGGGAAGCAGGTAGCTGTGCTCATCCTGGATGTTGAATACTCAGTGTGTGTATGTGTCAAAAATTGTATTGCACAGTCTAGAAGGCTGAGGGTTTAAATGAATTCATGAAGGAGCCATGGCAACAGTAAACAATGATGAGCATAGGTAGAAGGCAGGTTGACAAGTCATAATGATGTCTTATGTTTTGACTGTTATTTTGGCCATGTGGTTTTTCTCTTTTTCAATGGCTGTTTTGTCTAAAGACTTTTATTTATGTTTGCAAAGTGGATGCATCACCATTGCTATTGGGTTTGTTCCCACCATTCCTAGAAGAGAGGAATAATATTGTGTGGTTAATAAGGTCATTTACAACTGGTTTATACCAGTGGATCTGAATAGTGATGTTGAAACATATGGGGCTTCTTGTTTTTTTGTCAGAGGAGAGAGGAAGTATGGGTAGGGAGAAAGAAAAGGTACGCAGGAAGAAGTGAATGATGAAGGAATGTATTTGAGATGGGAAAAGAAGACAAACAGATGAAGAAAATGGAACACAAGGGTATACTACAGTCTAAGAAGGAGAAGTAAAGAAAAGAGGTAGGGATTCGTGGCTGAGCAGAATCAACCACCATGTCAGTGGACAAAAGAAGTGGCTGAGCTTTCTCAGTTTTGGACTATCTGAGAAACATTGCATCTGAGTTTAGGAGGATTAGGTGTTCCTAGAGCTCCATAAGGTTTCTGAAAACTATATTTTGACTCATTAATAATGAATACTTTCAAATTTTTTTGTTTTTATCTGTTACGCCTTTATTTCCTGTGACTGCCAGCAATGATACAGAATTATGGGCACTTAGTTTTATAACTAAGACTTTTCTGAGTCTTACATAAATTTTAAGTAAATGTCCTGATTGGTATATTGCACCACTGGAGCAATGAAAAAAAAACTTTACAGCGAATCTGAATGCAAGTTACTCACTATTTGTTGGTTAGCTCTTAGACCCTTCAGCACTGGTAAAAGCATGTTAATGGACCTCAGCGGAAATGAGAATCGTACTCAGAAATAGCAGTTTCAGTGCACACTGTTGCCATGGATGTATTGAGTTGTATTGAGTGAGTTACTAGTTACAGATGACTTGAGACATAATGCACCGTGAGCATCAGCAATGTAGTTAGATCATGATCATAAATGTGGGAGTGAACTTTGCTACATTTGACAAGACAACAATATTTTATAATGTGTTAGTGTGGTGTGTGTGTATATATATATATATATAAAAGTTTAATCTTGGCATTAAACTAATAGAAAGGTCAACACAATAAGAGAAATAAAATTGCTAATGGAAATTAAAAGTTACTTCGTTTGAGGTAATTTCAGGTTGAAGGGAGTATGAGATAAAAATTCATAGATCTCTGAATTTATTTTCAGGGTTGTACAGTAATCCAGCTCTACATTACATAGGATTTGAGAAATAGTAACTGTTTGCTGTCTATAACTATGATATTTCTTACTAAAAGTGTGTGTGTGGGAGATTTTATAACACTGTTAGGTTACATAGCTATCAAATGAGTAAAAATGACCACAGCACCGTTGGAAAGAGGATGTATCCAAGTGTGTTGATAAAGGTAGCTTTAGTAGCTGATTGACTGCTCTTCAGCAGAAAGTGACTGTAGACTTTCAGACTTTTTTTCTGTACAGATTGTCCTTTCTCTAAAGAACAGCTGAGTGCATAAAGTGTGTCACTTCTAGCAGCTTCTCTCCCCAGTGGGTACAACTCAGAACTGATGGGCTAGTAAATGGTAGCAAAGCGGTTTCCCTCTTTGCCCATCATCCTTTTCACCTGTCCCATTCTGGTTGCGTGGCAATTCTGGCTTTTATTATCAGATACAGATTTTGCTCACGGCACCTGAAAGTATCAGCCCCTCGTAGGTTTTATAAAAAGGACAGTTCCTTGGCAGTTGTAGGCATTTAATTAGTGATTCTAGGGGACCTTAGTCAGTTTTTCCCATACTGCCCAAATCTAAGAAATGTCTGAAACAATGATCAGTGTATTTGGGATTCAGTCTTGTTTCCACCCTACATTAGAAAGAAGAAAAACTCATAAAGTATTAGAATACAGGAGTAATTCATTCTGAGATACATAGCGTGTGACTTCAAATAATTTTATTCTTCAAATCTGTTAAACATTGACTTCTAATACTCAAACCCTTGTTTCTCAAATACAGAAACATAAAAAGTCATCTCATAAACCTGTTTATTCTATATGTTTTACTTTAGTTTGTATTTGAATAAACTTAAATAACAGCTTCAGTATGTTAAATGTATTGATTTTTTTTAAAAAGCACATTGTTACATTGATGACATTACATGGAATCTATGCACAAATTAAGAAACATGATTTCATATTAAATTTATGTTTAATGCACTGCGCATTGACTTTTTTGTGGTTTACAATATTTTAAACTTGGGAGTCGTATGAAACAAAGTGTTATAAAACATCAGATTTATAAAACACTAAATTTTGAAGTGTGCTCTGTGAGCATATGGGTAAGCTCAGGAAAGGATTTTTCTCTTTTTTTCCAACTGTATTCCTCTGGAAAAACTTGCATTGAGGGCAGCACCGTGGTGTAAACCTATCTATCTGTTCTTCTAGAGAGCCAGGGATGGATGCTTTTCAAGGCAGTCAAAAGTAGTTATATAAGAAGGATGCATGGTTCCTGTCTCCAGGTGCTGAGGGCCCTGCCTCTGCAGCGTGATGAGGAAGTACGGGCTTTTTGGCAAGGCTGTTTTTTCTGTCAAGCAAATAAATCAATTTCTTTCTCCTTGAAATAGTAAAAAGGGTAGGAAATGGAATTTATTTTCTACTGTAAACGGTTATAAAGCAGGTGTCCTTTTCAGTTGGGCTGCTTTCTCTTATTTACTAGAGGACAAAAGTTGATAACGCTGCTATAATTTTTCTTGTCTCCCTGTTACTTTTGATGGCGATACTTTCTGTAATGCTTCTTTGAAGTTGCTGCTCTTTTGACTGCCTTACTGCTGCTCTGGCATGCGTGAATGTCTCCTTATGGAAACTTGGCTGGGGACAAAAGTAAAAATAATAGCTTTAAAATGGCATGGGGAAAAGTCAAGGGAAAAGATGCAAATATTAGTGAAATAATTAGAGACTGTATTCTGCTTTAGGTGTTGTCCATCTCTATTTGTGCAGTTGATTGGAAAAAAAGACAAACCACTGCAACATTGAAATAGTTTATCTTTTGTCAGCATTCATGGGTAGTGAGCTGGTACAAAGTGTTGTATTACACAGAAATAGCCTGCCATGCCCCAGTCTACTCTTTGGTTAATATACGTTGAGTACTAGGAACATCAGCGAATTACGGGAAATAAAACTGAAGGATACTTGGTCATCTTGAGCTTTTGGTGCAGGAAAAGGATTAGCAGCGACTGTATCTTGTTTATACTTTTTATATTTCATCTCTTGCTGCTGTTTTTAGTATTTCTTATTAAATGGGTTTATGGTGAGTTTTAACGGGATTTTCTAATCCTGAACTGTTTCTTGGACAAGGTATTTTTGAAAAATTCTGTTATTTGCTGAGTCTCCTTTAATAAATTAGAGTTTTAAAACTAATTATTTTCTTTTTTTTCTGGTTGCGTTGCATGGCTGCTAGTTTAATTTATTAATAGAACAATTCATGTTGAAATGTTTAATTTGGGGCCTAATCCGAAGTCCTTGCCATTGCAGGCATTTACATGTGTGACACAGATATTGCTACTGCTGTGTCACAAACATTTTATAATGCCTGCCCTTTCTTTTGTTTGGCACGCATTAGGTAGCAGGAGCCCCGTACTTTGTACAGAATGAATAGCTGTTTGAGAGTCGATGTAGTGTTCAGGAAGATAACTGCAATGGAGAATGAAGCTTGCTTTCATTGAGTTAGTGTGGACATATGCTGTCCATATAGACTCCAGGTGTTGTTGTGACAGTGTATCCTGAGACAGGTCTGGAGGACTGCCTTTGCAGAAGGAGCATTCCTGTGTAGTATTTAGTCTTTCTACTAACATTAATTCTTAAAAATAATATAAACACTTGTTCATGTGAAACTTGACTGAAAGTTGCTGCTTCATTTGAGAGAGGCCAAGAAGAAACCATTATGAAGAAGCGACAAATTGTTGGGCACATGGTAAATTACCATTATTCCAAGCATTTCATCACTTGAGTGAAGAAAACCCACCTTTTCCACTTGTGAAGATTTAGCTTCCAGATTAATTGATCAGCTAAAATAATTCATATTGTGTAACTGATGTGTGTCCTGAAACTTGCTACCTGTTTCCCCTCTTGTTTAAGTACACTGTTTACCTATTAATGTACCTCCCTGCTATAGTATTTCTTCTTGTAGTTTTTATTCTTGCAAAGTTGGGACCTGAATATGTCCCCTGTCTGTAGTCTCTCTGAATCTGCCATCTGATAGTTCCAGAGTGTAGACAAGCTAGGAAGCTAAGATACCAGCATTGAAATCTGGGTTTGCATTTAAGATAATGCCTAGTTCAACTAATCTAGCAATAATAAAGTGCCTTAAAATGGCTGCAAATGTATTCCTGCCTACTCAAAGACATCTTCTCACTGGCACATTATAGAGGATCTGTAGTGCAGTTAAGAGTTGGATCCTTGCCAGTAGATGGAAGCATTTTTTAGCATCTCTTCATGCTTTGAGCTTTTTCTGCATTTTTTTAACATAGTATCAAAATTGCTTCTTTTTCAGTCTCTTTCCCTTTATTATAAGCTATTCCAATTTGTGCTAGTTCAGATTACTTCAGTTTGATGTTGTAAACATTTTTTACATTCTTTTTTGTGGAAGATATTTCTAATTTTATATTTTTAGAGCTCTTTTCTTCTATTCTTCATCCTCTCTTTATTCTGGGCACGTCTGTGCTTGTCAAATTC
>WAAD01037323.1:0-10639 GCA_013389945.1 Fregata magnificens
GTCCCTTCCAACTCGGGACATTCTATGATTCTATGGATGCAGTACTCCAGATGTGGCCTCACTGAATGCAAGGTTATTTGGCAAATACCACAATTGTAGAGGTAGGGCATACTTGGACATTGATTTAAAGCAAATGAAGGAGCATACTTCTACACAGCACAGTGAGCTTCTGGAACTTGTTACTGCAGAAGGAGGTAGAGGCAGAGAGTTATCTGTGTACTCTCAAAGGGATTACAAATTCACAGGTAACAGGTCTGTAAATAGCTAATAAAAGAAGAGATGAAGATGTGCATTCTAACATCCTTGTTCTAGTGGGTGCTGGAGGTGTCTTGAGGAAAGAAAGGATCACTGAGAGGAGCCAGGCCTAAACAGCATCTCCAGTTGCCACCATGCTAGGCAAGCGATTGGGCTACATTGACCTTTGTTCTGACCTAGTGTAGTATTTCAGTGTAGTAGTTCAGTGTTCCCTAGGGCTCAGTTTTGGGGCCAGTCTTGTTTAACATCTTTATCAATTACCTGGATGAGGGGATTGAGTGCACCCTCAGCAAGTTTGCAGATGACACCAAGTTGGGCAGGAGTGTCGATGTGCTTGGGGGTAGGAAGGCTCTGCAGAGGGATCTGGGCAGACTGGATTGATGGGCTGAGGTCAATTGTGTGAGGTTTAACAAGGCCAAATGCAAGGTCCTGCACTTTGGTCACAACAACCCCATGCAACGCTACAGACTTGGGGAAGAGTGGCTGGAAAGCTGCCCGGTGGAAAATGACCTGGGGGTGCTGGTTGACAGCTGGCTGAACATGAGCCAGCAGTGTGCCCAGGTGGCCAAGAAGGCCAACAGCATCCTGGCTTGCATCAGGAATAGTGTGACCAGCAGGAGTAGGGAAGTGATCGTGCCCCTGTACTCGGCACTGGTGAGGCCGCACCTCGAATACTGTGTTCAGTTTTGGGCCTATCACTACAAGAAGGACATTGAGTTGCTGGAGCGTGTCCAGAGAAGGGCAACGAAACTGGTGAAGGGTCTAGAGAACAAGTCTTATGAGGAGCAGCTGAGGGAACTGGGGTTGTTTAGTTTGGAGAAGAGGAGGCTGAGGGGAGACNACCCTGGAGGCGTTCAAAAAAGGTGTAGACGTGGCACTCCAGGGCCTGGTTTAGGAGGCGTGGTGGTGGTGCGTTGACAGTTGGACTTGATGATCTTAGAGGTTTTTTCCAACCTTAATGATTCTATGATTCATACGTTCCTAACTTTTGAGTCCTTTTCTCCCAGGTAGTATGTTAATTTTCTCATCTTTTACTGTCCTCCAAGTGTTGTTTGACTTTTTACTTGGATGATGTGGGTAAGGGCCTGTGAACTTTTTGGTATAATTATGAAAGAACTGGTATTGAAATGAGTTGAGAATTTCTAATGACCTTGGGGATATTGTATATAATGAAATGTGCACTTATTTTCTGTCGGATCTGAGAACTTCCTTTGTTTTCTAAGCGGAATGGAGGTTACTTTCTAAATTTTAGGCAAAAAGCATCATCTTGCTATATGTCCAAGCAGTCAGTGGATGAAAGGCTTAGTTTAGAACATTTAGACTCAAAGGACATGAATGCTCCCTGATTTGCGTGGCACATCTAAGCTCAGCATTTTGTTCGCCTCCCATGGCCCTCACATGTTCATGGCCCTTTAACATCTGGCGAGTAAAGCTCAGGATTAGTAAATGCTCCCATGAGGTCCTGAAGAGCAAATTCTGCTTTCATGTTAAAATACTAGCTGATCTGATTACAAGAAAAATGTCCCATTATGGGGGAAGATCATACTTCTATTAACAGTTTGGATCCATGCCGAAGGTCTTGTCTTGGTTTAAATTTCCAGCCTAGTCTCATTACTGCAGACTACTTTGTGTAACTTCAAGTACAGTCAGTGTGAGAATCTTTTGTATGCTCTTTTGGATATTTGGTGAGGAAAATTTAGGTCAAAGGGAATTGCTCGGATGCCATCCAAAGGTTTGGAGTGTCTCTTAAGTCCTAGCACTGGGGAAAACTCTCTCTGACCACAGGAAATTAGTTAACCTTTTAACACACAAGTTTTTGGGCTGTTTGTCAGGGGTTACCAGTTCCTCCTTTCTCCTGCTTTTCCCCACTCTTTTTTACCATATGTCTCCTGGGAATGGGCCATCTTATAATATGTAGTGTCTAGCATGATGTAGTTGACTCCTGGGCTGCTTAGGTTCCAATTAATGTTTTCTAAAAAGTGAGGAAGCATGTGGGAGTGGAACTTGGATTGGGAAGGATTGTCTGATATGCCAAAAAATTTTGATTTCCCCCCCCGCCCCCCCTGCTGCTCAGTGACTCATCCAAACCACGTGTTGCGTGTCCAGTTGTTACTTGATTTTGCAATAGTTGATTTCCATGGTACAGCCTTCTTAAATGCTAATCATCTGGGGGCGTTATCTAGGCTCCTTCTTTCATGCTTTTTGGCTGCCTGTCCAGGTCTCAGCTGGTTTAAGGATTCAGCAGAGCACAGCTGAGCTTTTAATTGATTGTAATGAGATTTCTTTGGATGCTGGAGGTGAGCACACCTTTGGGAACAGAAAAGAGAAGTTTTACTTTTTTAATGTACAAAGGCTAGCTTGGAGATTGTGGTAGGAATGGCCTGAGGGCTGGGTAGATGACACATAGTTTTGAAACGAAACTGTTAGCTAGTTGATGGTCTGAGGTTGCCTGAAGTGTAGGATGAAGTGGGGAGGTAATTTTCTGCTCTTTGAGAACTGCGGGGAAAGCTTGTTTCTCATTCAACAAGAATAGGATTTGTCTTAACTGCCTTTAGGTATGTGCCAGAAAAGCTGCTAAGACCACCAGCAGTACTAGAAGTGAGTGGAAGTTCTAGGACTCTGATTTGGAGAATAAATCTTGGAGGGTTATTAACATGGATAAGCCTGTTGGCAGGTATTTTTGATCTGTCTTTCAGTTCAGATACATCCTTGCTACCTAGAGAGGGAGAGATGCGTTCACCTTATGTGGTTACTGAATGGTTTAATTTTCCCCAAAGCTTAGTCACAGTGATGTTTGTCTACCATGAGGTGCATGCATCATCACTGTAGTATCTCCTAACTAGCACCTTGGCCCCAGCTTGGAGTGTAAAAGATGCTGAAATCAGCCAGCCAGCAGGGAAGAAGAGGGTGACAGTAAAGATAGCTTGCTACTGTGAGCACTTGAGCAGTTTGTAGGAAGTCTCTGACCTGGGGAGGGAGATGTGCTTTACTGATCTCTGGAAGGTGAGAGGCCTAGGCTGAAATTTGATTCAGCTGAAGACAGCATCTATGGTTTTGCATAGCTTTGGTTATGGAGTGCAGAAAGAATATCTATGACATTTTTCCTGTTAGCAGTATCGATTCTCAGCCAGGGAAGAAGAGGGGGGAGCTGTACTTCATTGGCCAGTCAGATATCTTTGTACCAGAGGGATGATTAATGTTTTTGCAATATACTTATTTCAGTTTGGGGTGCTTTTGTAACACTAAGTGAACTTTCATCCCTTGAGAACTTTTTCCCTTAATAGAATTTGTGATTGAAAACAGTTTGCAAACCAAACACTGCCAAGTTTTGCTTGATTTGGAGGTTAAAATAATGCAAAACAGGTAGCTCTTCCTACGTTCATGACCTGCCCAAGTACCATAATTCAGCCAAGGCTTTCAAAACTCAGCAAACTTCAGTCTGAATTTGTGAATCTGAAAGACAGATGACCTTCAGCGCTTGTTGCAAAAGACTGAAAAAGCTCAAGTTCTTCTTGGCTGACAAGTAAACCTGGTAGGGTTGCACTAAATGGTATCCTGTCAAATTGCCCTGCAGAAGGGTCAGTGCCTGTGACTGCAAAGCCTGGGGAAAGGCAAAAAATTAACACTGTTCTAGTAGCTTGTGAGTCTGTATGGTCTGCAAATAAATCCACAGGCCCCAGAGAAGTGACAAGTGGTGTTACCAGCAGCTTTCTGAGTACCCTCTTGAGGCTTCACCTTTGCACATTTTTTGTTAGATGGTGAGAATGTTCTATTTCCCCCTCATAGAAGGGCTAGCTGTGGAGTGGTTAACCACCTGCCTTGATGGATCACTCCCAGATGGCCTTGGAGAGTCTGGCTATTTGCATGAAGCAAATGGATGTTGAGTTATGGGCCTTAACTGCTCTTCCATGTCTTTCTGTAGCATGCTACCCCTTGCACAGAGTGCTTCCCCTTTCTTGATTTGTGGGAGATTGCAGACATGTGCCAGCTAAGTACTATAAATAATATCAGCTAGTCTGCTCCTTCAAGGGAACTTCAGGCTTTCTCTTGAATCAACATTACCTTTAAGCAGCATTTCCTTGAATTTGCAGAGTATGTATGCAGACATCTCAGGGTGGGGATGCGTTATTTAAAGCTATGATGAGGCAAGGCGTGCACAGGATGGTGAGGCAGAGTGATGCAAACCATGGCTTGCAAAGTTTATTTATTACCACCTGCTTCCTTTTCAAAGGAGTAAGAGCTGAAGACTGGGGAAAGGAGGGGTGGATTGAAGTTTAGGTTCTCTGCAGTTGATGAATTGCAGATGCTCATGATGGGACAGAAGGTCTTGCCCCCCTGAGTGTTACAGAGATGCTGTTGTATGTTCTTCCTGGAAGATGACAGAATAAAGGAAGAGGAACTTGGGCAACAGCGCTATTTCTGTTGGAGGGCATCTGGTAACCTGAAGATGTGAGATATCTGCAGCCTCACTGAGTTTGGTGTAGTTAGTTGATTCATGAGTAAGTTGGCTTTTAAAACAAAACCCAAAGCTGTGGGTTTTGAATGTCTGCCTGAAGACGAGATCAGTGAATGTTTGGCTTAGCCTAGGAGCCAAGGGAACAACCAGATCTAATTGCTGGAAGCAGGCTAGGCATCAAATGGGGTTTATGGGGCTTTTTCCCCTTAAGCTCTCAATAGACTTCAGTGCCTATTTTAGTGGTAGAGCTGTTACTGCGTGTTGTTCTGTAGATGTGCTGTGGCACAGTCAGTGCTGCTGGACTCGGCATGGAAAAATGTCCATGCCAGAAGAGATAGGCTCTTGGCTGTGTGGTTTTTGGATCTCGAGTGTTTTATACCTCTTCAGGATACAGCATACCTCTCTTTTTACTTTTGAGATCTGAGTGAATGTAGATGTTCGCATAATCAGAAACCACAGATGACTGGCAAGTGCCATGGTATCACCTCTGTAAATGAGTATTGCTCCAATATCAAGAAAAGTATCTTTGGGTGACAATGTGATCACACCACTGCATCACTAAAACTATTGTTTGAAAGGTCATGCTCTAAATCTGGTTTCCTCAAGTACTGGCTTATACTGGTTGTTTCTGAGTGTCAGCAGATGTTTATCCATGTTCTTGTGGAGTGAGAATGTACACTCACTACTCATTTTCCCCTTCCGGGTAATGATCAAAGTTGGTTTTTTTGATTGTTGCAGTCAGTAGTTTTATAGCTAAGGCTCCGTTTCTTGCCATCAAGTCTAGTGCTTATTCCTGCTTGATGTATGAGCAGGACAGAAGAGAAGGTTCTATGGTGGCTCTTTGTCACACAAGCAGTGATTTTTGTGTGGACTGAGAGGATTGCTATCAGCAGCCAAAATGTCTCTCGCTAAATATCTGTGAAGACAAGCTTGGAGGGGGAAGTATTGTTCTCCATTTTTGGACTCTCTTTCCTGACAGAACATGCTGGGTGATCATAATGAGAGTATAAGCATCACAGCAGACCCTTTTCTACTCTTGTTAGTTCCTGGATGTGCAGACATGGATGGAAAGGATGTGCAGAAAAGGCATGGGTGGGAGTTGCAAACTGACAAGCCTTTTTCTGGAGCAGCTCCAATGTGTAAGAGCCAAGATAGCAAGATTAGACTCAGAAGAAGAAGTTTCGTGGTGGTAGGGAGTTCATTGTTTCCATTTGGATGCTGCTAAAGAAGAGTCATGGTATAGTTGGTGAACCTGAAAAGGAAAAACATGACAAGAGAGTCTGTATACTGACGGACAGAGAGGGGGTGAACTTAACCTGTTGTCTTGTTCAAAATTCTGCCTGTTCCCTCAAGCAGCCCTTTTTGGAGTAGTTATGTTCAGCTCAGTGGACAACAGGTACCCAGATACTTGTCTAGGCAAGAAGTCAGTTCTGAACCCTCAGTTGGATGACGGAGAGTTTACCGCAAGGACCTGACTTACTCTTCCCTGTGGGAAATCTTAGGGGCAGCCAGATCTTTGAGTCCTCATCCATCCTGCAGCCTGTGCATTCACACTGCAAGAAGAGGTGTTGAAGTAAAAGAAAACCATGCTGAGCTGGAGGAAACAAAGGGAGATCTGGCCTCGAATGAGAAGTGAAAACATGTTGAGTAGAAAAAGACTGAACACCAAATCAGTGGATTATAGTGTGGTTTTGGCAATGCAGTTAGTTTATAGAAGCAAGACCTAGCTTGGCTATATTCAGAGCAACCTAGTTCTATGTAGAGCTTTTTCTCCTATGTTAGCACATGAAATGTCACTTGCTGAGATTCTCCGTGTTCCTGTGCAGATAGGAAGGCAGGGTCCTGTAAGAATTCATTATATGCTTTGAGATTCAGATCAGTAGAGTTAATATGCAATCTTTCCAGACTTCTTTGGAGAGCAGCTTCACATGCTTGCCTTGTTCAGAGTCAGTATGAGAAATGGGAAAGATTTGTATTCAGATCTGCATGCTCGTCTGGCTTTTACTTCCATTTTGAGATCCCTTAATATTTACTTGGAGATTTTGTTGTCACTGTGTTGATGGAAACCCTCCATTTTTTGTTCTTACAAGATTAGAAGTCTTTCAGTTTTTCTGAAGTGAAGATAATTCCCCACAACGTAATGCAAGTGTGGAGTGGATGTTTGAGAGATTTGAAACCCTTTTTGTGAACAACAGATTCACATAGAGCATTAGGGATTTCATTCCCAGACATGCTGCAAAATACAAGTTTTAATTTCTTCTGTACTATCAGCTGAAGCTGGAAATACTCTGCAGTAATAGCAAAAAGTCAGTAGGATATTTCAACTGAGCTAATGTCTGGGGGAGGAATGGAAGTCTTTTCCTCTGCTGTCTTAGATCCATGTTTGTTTTAAATTTTTTGGCCTCAGCAAAAGGCAGAAAAAGAACAATGTGTTTCTGTAGTTTCCTAGGACTGTCTTGCCTTGGGGGCAAGAGGTCTCTCTTTAAAAACCATTTCCCGTTCAGTTTATCTCTTAGGGTTTCATCCAGTTCCCACTGTAGTCAGTTACAAGTCTTCTGACTTCAGTGCAAGTTGATTTCAATCAAGATACGTGATTTTAGCAATGTGGAGGAGTTTAATGGAACTGGCTAATTAACACTTCAAAACAAGGGCCATGAGGTCTTGGCTGCTGCAAGTAAAATGGAATTTTTTTCTTCCAGCTGCTGCAAACATGAGCAGTAATGTTGACTCTGAAACTTTAAGTTTCACTGTTGGCATTTCATCGTCATTAGAAGTGACAGATAATCAGATTCTCAATTCTTGGTTTAGTCCACTGGGAAACTAATAACTTCCCTGTTTTTTTTCATGGAAGGGTATAAATTGTTACCACAATGGTCTATTTTTTTTATAAGCAATTTCACTGCTTTACTTTCTTTGGGAAGAAACATTTCAGGGTGAGTTGAATGATCCCACTATGAGGCACTGCTCCAGAGCTGACAAGCTAGGAAGGATGTGGGACTCTGGTCAAGCTGAGAGAAGTTTTTTCCCTTTTAGAAAATTCTTACTGTAACTTGTACTTATCCAATTTTCTGGTCTTTGTTGGTATCTGAAGAGCTTTTAATGAAGCCATAACTGATTCTTCACTAGAACATGACTCTTTGCAGCATTTATAAAAATGTACTTATAGTCTCAAGAAAAAGCCATTTAGAAAGAATTTCCAGTTTACTTTAAATGTATCCACCTTCCATAGTTAGTATTCAGAATACCAGACTGTAGGAAGGACACTGCAGTAGCTGATCCATGTGAAGAAGGTGGGAAAGCCTTGGGAAGTGTTGTAGGATGTCTGGTGAAGTGCTTTTGAGGGCAAGGTGTTTCCCTGTTAGCAGCATCCCCAGACAGGGTCTCTAAGACCAGCTAATAATGTATGTATCTGAATCTGCATTTGTGCCTGCTTCTTTGTATCCATCAGCACTGAAAAACATCCTTTCTCTTTTCCAGCATTCACCTATAAGCTTTAACTTGTATTCCAGTAAGTGATAAAGTATGCAAAGCTGCCAGACACTTGTATTGCAGGGTGGCCGTGGATTCACTAGGGGGTAGCTGGAGGGTACGTAGATCTCAAGCCAGTGTGCTCTGGGTAGTTGGCTCCTGCATTCGGCTCCAATGTCCTGTTCTTCAGTTGCTCCACAGGTTGCTGTGCTCTGTCTTGAGGCCAGAATGACACAATTATGGTGGAAGTGCACTGCATCTAGCAAGGGGTTATGTTTAAAAGAATTCAAAGAGGAAGGCGTGCTTGTAAGCTGTGAGCCCAAGTGTGCCTGTCCTCAAAGGCACTGAGGTACCTTGGTTGCAATGCCTGTACCAGATGGGTGGGCACCCCCAGCTGCCAAAGTGACCCAAGGCTGCTTTGATTTCACAGTACCACCCTGGTAAAGAAAAGGAATGACAGTGGCACCAGTCCTAGCTATGCAGCCTGTCTACAAGCAGAGAAGTGTACTTATGTGTACGCTAAGGTCTTCAGAAAGTGAGGCAGAGCAAATGGGAATCTACAGAAGAGGGGGAAAGTTACATTAGAGTGATTAGTCTTTGTTACCCGGTTTCTTCCCACATCTTTGCAAATATTGACAATGAGTCATTCTGAAGCCTTGTCATTTTTCCTGTGGTTAAGAGTTCCCAGACTTTTGTAAGATGTGTCCCGTTAGAAACATGGATCTTCTCCAGACTCTTTTACAGTGATCTAGGCTATTATAAACAAAAGTCAAGAAACCTTAGCTCAAAGCTTTTTTTTTTTTTTTTTAAATGCATTAACACAGTCAAGGTAAGTGTAAGGAACAGTATCCTGATTTATGCATGGACTTAAACCAAATCCTGTTCTTCCTAGACAGGAATTAAGGAATGTGTGTTTAGCTATTTGGATACTCAGCATCAACACTTTAGAAAAACAATCCAATATTTACTTATGCTATGATGTTTGTAATAGATGTGCTTTGTTGTGCCCCTCTTTTTGGGAAGGAAACAGGAATTGGAAGTTGGCTTCACCATTTATATTTTGAGACCCAACCAGATAGGAGGAACAATACATCTTGGAGAGTATGTGAGGCAAAAGACGGAGTCCTGTTCCCACTGAAGCCCATCGGAAATCTCCCACTGACTTCAGAGAGGACAAGATCCCACCTCAAGTCTAGTACAACATCTACAGAACACATATGGCCAGGTGGCAAGAGGATAACTGTGGTAAAGAACTTTGCAGGCTCTGCTTGGAAGCCACTGAGAATAAGACTGCCTAAAGCATAGAAAACAGCAGAGGGAAAGGGAGAAGGAAAAATAGATATGGACATGTTTAGTCTTTAATTCAAATTTATTTCTCTATTTTTCAGTACCTTTCATATGAGGGAGAAGGTGGTGCTGCTTTCCCCTTTGCCTCTAAATTTCATGCTGTCTTTAGGCACCTAGTACAGAACTTAAATTCTACTAAATGAGTAAATTTCCCAGATATAGGCACCAAAAATATTAAGCGTGGGAGGCTGAACGGCAGAAATACTGGCATATCCATAGTCTGATCAATTTAACAGCACACCACCAGACCACTTTCTTCCCTGTTGTATCATATCCAACACAGGGGCAAATGATGTTTTTCCCAGTAATAGCCTTCTTGGGTAGCAGTCATGCAGTGGGAGGGGGGACTTAAAAAAAANCCCAAAGAGTCTTCCTACTCAGAGTTATTGGAGGACTCTCCTTGTATGTCACAGATACAGTTGGCAAACCCTAAACAACTCTTGGCTTCTTCTCCCTGTAGCATTTGTAATAGAATTTGACATGCTGCTCTGATATCCTTCAACATGTGTGTTTGAAAGTTAATGGTTTTTTAGTTGTTTGTATTCTCCTTTGTTTGTTGTTGGAGCTGATATCAGCCCTTGCCACTGCAACATTTGTTGTCATGCATGTGTTGGAGTGGTCAGATCTATAGTAGCAAACTCAGTAGGAGGAACAACTGGGGAAATTAGAGTCCTTGTCACGTTTGAAGCATTATAGTTTTAGTATTTTGGCCTGGCAAATCACTTATTCAGGCAGCCCCAATTAACTAAAATTCATAAAATGTAATAGTTGCAGACAGAGGCAAAGAGATAGGGACTTTGAGGATGAACTATGATACTTAGTAGTATTTTCACAACTGAAGTATGTGATTGGGTGAAAGAAGAGGCAGAAAGGGAGACGTTAAGAAATCCCATATTTTGGAGCACTTCCCCCACATCCCTCCCTGCCCTGTTTTTTTTAATGTGGTATGGCACATTTTTGTGTGGCTAATTGCTCTGGAACCTATGGAATGATGCACCTGAGATGATAGGTGAGATGGTTTTAGCCAAAGGATCCTGGGAAAGATGCTCAGAACTTGAAAGAGGATAAGACAGTATGTACCCAGAGTCTCTTGGCAATGTTATTAACTCAGCA
>WAAD01037323.1:10740-218764 GCA_013389945.1 Fregata magnificens
TTAACTAGGGCATGAGGATCTTTGCAGTTTTGCAACCCTCCCAGGTGCACATTGTGGACCAAATAGGAACCCTTTCAGTTTAGCAGCTCAGGGATACTTTGTCATTTTTCCAACACACAAAGAAACATGAAAGGCAACCTTCTGTTTAAAACTCTAGATCGTGCTTGTGTTCAAGTAGAGAGAAGGCTGGCTGTAGTTTGATTACCTATGGCATCCTTGTGTCTGTGTAGCCCAGTAGCATGTTGGGGAATGAATCAGTGGGGAGAAGAGCTGTAATAGGTTATGGTGGACAATTTTTACCCAATGCAAAACAGAATAGCTCTTTCAACTATTTTGGAGCTGTGTTAACTCATGCCAGGAGGAGACCTTTCTCTAGTTTCCCCTGACTGTCTCTTGGGCTCATTTGTTTTTGTTATAGTGGTGGTTTACGCTGTATGGACTGCAAGCAGAGAGCAGTTTTCCTCTGACACATCTCTGCCTTGCTCCCCTCCTGTTCCTGGAGACTGCCACTGGCACCAACCCCTCCTTGAAGAGGTTAAAGAAATGGCTGTATTGGATTCATTGCAGGATGGGGCTGGTAGGAAATTGAGTGGTGTTCAGTGCCAAACCCATGATGTGTGTGCTCTTTCCATTGGGAACACTGAGTCATAAAACGAAATAAAAAGCTGTTACATTTCTGCATGATGAAAAAAACGGGCCCCAGTCTAGCCTCTCTTATGCACTCATGCAATCTCTGTCCAGTGAACGCTTTCCCTATTATAGGTTATGAAACCTGGCTCCCCTTGTAGAAATTCAATTTATTTCAGCTGAAAAGAATTGGGCGTCACCTTGGATGGACCTTCTCCCTCACCCCCAGTCAGGGCCAAGCACTAGTCTTGTGACTTTCTAAATACGATCCATATTACTTATTTGCTGTTATTTAATTCAGCTGAGAAGAGCTTAGCAATGTCTCCATTTGGCTGTGTTGTCAGCCGGTTGCATTGCTGATCAGTTGTCCAAGGTATGCTTGGTAGAAACTAGAGAAGGAATCACTTCTAATAGCCGTGGTTCCTATTTCTAATTCCTGTTTCAGGTGCAGAGCAAGAGTGTAACATCAACAGGAGAAGTAGTATCAGATAATTAGAAGCAAGGAAGCTTAGGAGAGGATGTCAGTATTCTCACTTTCTGTGTCCAGGATAAGATGCACTAGTTAAGTACCAAGTTTTATTGCATGGTCAGTTACAAAGTGATTTTGATGTGGTTTTAAGTCTGCAGTTTTCTTCATAAGTAGGTAAAGCTTAGGCAAAAAAAAAATCTAATTATTGCAATTATGAACTGAGATACACGGTTACAGCTTATATCACTGTGACCATAGATGAACTGTGGTCTCAAGCTATCTGAGATTTCTGCAAATGCCTCTTTAGGTTGCCTCAAATATGAACAAATCCAGTATAATTCAAATTGTGTGACAGAACTCTAACTGCCTTTGGTAGAAGCAGCATAGTAGTATTAAAAGGTGAACAGACAATCTGACAAGAACAAATAAGGAATGTTTTGCTTTATGTTAGGGCATGGACGCAGCTGAAGGAATCGCTGCTGCTCGTGCACACCATAACAGTTGATAATTGTGTGAGTTGTCCTGTGGCTTAGCTGAAACCTGTTACTTGTGTTTTGTCCAGTCTAGACACGGATGCTCAGCTACTGTAGTTTTGCTGGTGGGGAGGTAAGTTGTTGAAACATGGTAACTTGGATTGTTTGGACACTAAATAGTAGGATCTCCCGAGTGATGCCGTTTTGATGAGGTGGGAGCATGACCTAGTTATACAGTAGCTAACTAGCTGGAATACTTGAAGTCCAGCTACTGTCTGTCAGAAGCTTTCATTTGAGGAATAACTTCATGGCTGCAGACTTGCAAAGAAGGGTTTCATGCTTCAGAGGATGCTGGTTTTGGTTAGGTCAATACTGATGAAGCTTGTGGATGAGCAGGAACACCCACTTCACAACCCTGTCTCCTTGGCCCATGCAGGAATTCAAAAGAGCAGCTAGCTGCATAGCTGAGAAGATAATCTGGGGAGCCTCGATGTTAGTACTGTACTCTGGCCCCTGGCTCAGATAGCTATTAGCTTTGTGCGTTTCCACTCCGCTTGTATTAGCTAGATGATGTGAAAGTGAGGCATGGCAAAGTCCTTCCTTGTCTGAATCCGAAGTATCAGTGGCAATTGGGTGCTTGCTTCATTTTGTGCTGCTGGTTCTCATCAGCAGGAGCAACTGCCTGTTTGCATTTTGGATATTTTGTGAGCTAATGGAAATGAAATCTAGGTGATGTGAAGATGGCATTGCTGTTTTGGCAAGGCTGATTGTTCCAAGCTGTTCTGCTCTCCAATGGGATGTATAAGCAAGATTACAGTTACTTGGTGACCATTGGATTTCTCTCCAATGTCCTGTCTGGGCCACTAAATGCGCTTCTAGCTAGCTTAAGTTGTGCTAGTGAAAAAATTCTTGCTTTGATTGGACTTGACTCTCTTTAACCAGTGTGTTTTTCATGTGCTCTGGGAACGCATCCTTGCTTTTCAGTTCAGCGTTCTGGATAAAACACTGAAATTATCAGTGCGTGTGAATTTCTGGAGGCAGGGTGGTTTCCTGCTTGCAATGGGAACAGAGTTAAGAGCCAGGAACTCTGTTTAAATCCTTTTGTTGTTAGCAGAGTGCACTGTGGCCTTTGGCATTCCCTAATTCTGCTTCTCTATCTGCAAACTGAAGGTAATTATAGTACCTACCATTTGCGGGAATGGGGAGGATTACTTGAGATGTATGCAGCCTCTTTAAAAATGTGAAGTGATACATCTGTTGAGTATTAATGGTTTGTTAAATCTATTGAGTGCTTTGGGGTTGTTGAATGAAAGACCTTATATAAATGGCACTTAATTATTGTTATTACTAGAGAAGGACTAGCACAAAAGCAGCGGTTATCTGGGAATCCATGAAACAAAGGTCTGGAGCATACTGCCAACATCTGCTACCACTTAAAACTTCAACCCACTTACAACATGAGGCACTCTAACTTGGAGACCCACACAAAGCAGTAGTTTTGCGATCACTGAGTTGTGGCAATCCTTTGGTTCATATGCTGAATATATTCTGTATACCTTACTCTGTGGGAAGTACTCTGCCCTGGTAGGATTGTCACAGGGATTGCATGATACTCTTACCACAAGTCTGCTTTAAACATTGCTTTTTGCCTCCTCACAGAATTGAACAGAAGTGTGCACTGATGTTTTTTCTTTCATGACCTCAAGTGTCCTCACAAACATGGCCAGGACTGTACTGTAGAGCACAGAGCAAAGTTTTCCAAGGCAGGTAATGAAGCTTTCTTTTTCTAGGAGCCCTAACAACTCCTTCAAACTGTTGAGTTTCAGCATGTGGAAAAATTCATTAGTATGTGTTGTTTGGCTCTGGGTGCACCATCTGCTTTGATTCTGGAGCAGTGGGAAGCTTAGGAGAAGCTTTCCTTCGGTTTGAAGAGAAACTGATAACCTTGCAACACCAATCTACCGTGAGGCATCTACCCAGTGGCTTCAGAAGAGAAAGGATAAAACCTTCTGCCCCTAAAGTTGACTGCCAATTACTGTGGCAGTCTTATTAGGCCCATTTCCTAGTAATTTCACTGATACTATGATGAATTCACTGACAAGCTTGCTTTCTTCTAGCCCTTTCTGTGGGGTAAGAACAGCAGAGGAAACAGGGCAGGGCAAAGGGATTTATTTTAATGGTCCTATTTGTGTACATATCGGGGGCCAATAAACCATTAACTGGCTTGTGACTGTGAGCAAAGCTGTTGGTCACAAGGAGCAGGAAGTATAACTAACTAGTGGAGAGGTTTTGTATGGTGACTGAACTGAAATAAATTCTTCCCAAAACTTAGCCATTTTGAGAGTATATCTATCTAAAAGCAAAGCCCATAATTCATGAAAGAAGGTGCCACTGCTCTTTTTAACCTACTAGTTAAACATAGTCCTGGGGTATGGGGATTTTTGTACTGTATAGGACCAGGAGCCTTAGAAAGAGACCCTGGCCAGAATATCAGGCGTGTGAGCAGCCCTTCTAGGACACACAAGATCCAGCTTAAAGTTTAGTTTTATATCGGGTTGAGGAGGAGTTTGCATCTGAAAGGTCTCCCATGTCATGTGGACTTCCTAAACACAAGAGGAGGAGAAGGGAGGGTTCCACCTCCATCCCCTCTCTGGTCTCTCAACCAGCCTCAAATTCCCTAGGATGCTTCGTTTAGATCCATCTGCTGTATTTTTTCCAGCAGTGGTCATAATGGCATTTTAGCTCCATTTTATACATAAATACTTTATTATTCAGCAAAGCCTTTTGTTTGTGGTTGAGAGGAAAGAGAAGGACAGATGCTAAAATCTATAGGTTCTTTTTCTATGAGATCTTTCTTCTGGCTTTAGCAGCTTAGCTACAAATGGAGGCAAAAAATAGAAGCAATGAATAATCTAAGTACTTTTACTCTTGTTTGATCTTTCCTGCTCTTATGACATTTTTGTTGCTCTTTCCACCCTGCATAGATGTAGACGGATGTTTCCTCCAGCATCTGCCCACCTTTGAATCAATACCAGGAAAGGCTTGTGGTTGCTCAGGACACGTGCATCAGTAATACTTTGGCTAAGAGTAGTGCCAGTCACAGGAGTGCCCTGTGCTCAGGACGCATCTGATTGCTGTTGCGCTTTCTTTGCCAGAATACTAGGAAGGAAGATTGCCTCAATAGTTCATAGCTTCATGGCTCGGGAGAGAGAGGTACCATTCACTGTTCCTGGACTCATCTCTTGTGCTGTAAAAGCTGTGTAGCCTTACTTCTCCGCTCTACAACAGAGAGCTGTGCAGGAGTAAAGTATGCCAAAGATTAATTGGTTCCCAGATAATCTCATGGTGACAGGGGCTGTAAGTTCCACAGATAAATCTGTGGGTTCTGGTTTTGACCATGAGTCTGTGGCTTTCCCACTTGCATGCTGGACTGTAAGGGTCCACAGTAGGGGATATGTTAATTTGGGCATGGAAGATGAGCCCTTTTGCCAGTGGCTTAGGAGAATGGAACTTAGTATTTGTGCATCGATGTGGACTTGTGTTTTGCAGAAGTCTTTTTTTCTTTACAGAGCAGTGGAAACATATTTCCTTCCAAAGGCAAGCAAGAGAACATTGCACTTACGACTTGTCGGTATTTGACTAGATTTCGAGAACAGACTACATTTCAAACTGTGCTAAGTAATGCGTATCATGTACCATTGCTAATTCAAACTGCTTGGTTTCACTGCTTCATGATGTTCTACGCAGTTATTGATGTTTAATGGGATCATTCCCTGAGTTAATAAGGACCTATGTTTTTTTTCTTCCTAGTCCCTTAGGAACAATTAAAGCTGACTCCTGATATTTTAACTTTGACATTGCCTTTGATACTTTTCTAATCAGACAAGGTCTTAAGTAAGTATTGTTGGTCCCTAGTGGTTTAGAAACCATAAGTCAGAACCTCAGAGACTGACAAATTAAAAGAAAATTTTTTTTTCTACATCTTCTGTTCCTAAATCTTCTAGGGCTTGTTAGTTCCCATTCCCAAGGCCTTGCTGAACTATAACTGCTAAATTATTTTTTTCTTACAAAATAACTCGACTGCCAGAGCAGCATCTTGAATAAAGTATTAGGTATTGCAAAAACTGACAATGTTGATTGTGCAGGGTACTGCTGGTTTATTGTTCACTGTGCCAATTCCGAACATGCAGTGATGTTGCATATTGCTCAGAGGCTGATTAAAATATTAACATGTTCATCCTCAGATTGTCTACACAAGAGAAAAGTACCTTGGTTGAAGTTCAGGCAGATGGGATGGCCCTGCTGTGAGCTTCCCAGTGTTTAAAATCTAGGCTCGATGTGGAACACACTGAGGGTCCCCCTTGCATGTGCATTCCCTGGCAGGGGAACTGAGGTCAGGACAAGTACCACTGTGCCTGGGAAAGATCATTTCCAGCCTTATGCTGAGGGCATGTCCAGCTATGGTAGCCCATGATGTCAGGGATAAATAAATTCTGTGCTCCTGCAGCTGTTTGCACACTAGTTTTCTAATGGCTGACATGTCTCAGGCCCAGCTACTGCTGAATTTATTCCTTGGGACCATTCAGCAGGTCCATATTGGGGATTTTATTTGGAACTGGAGGGAAAGCATGATCCTTCTGCATTTTACACCCTCTTGGATCAAGGGCTGGATGAATTTTCTATCTATCTTTGCAGTAGTTTCAGGAAATGTTGTTTTGTTCCTGGTGATGCTCCATCAGAGTTGCTCAGAGGAGACACTCTGGCTGACATGCAGCTCAAGCCTTGGCACTTGCTCCAGAAACGCTTCTGCCAAATGCCTCGCCACTGAGTTACTGCTCCCGAGTGCCAACTGTTTGCTCTTTGCAAGGTGGGGAACTGCTGGGGAAGGGAAGCATTTGGTGAATCACAGCTCCCATGCCTTTGCATACCCGCTAATTACCAGTCAAAATACTTTCACCCTTATTCACACCAGATACCACCTTTACTCCAGAATCTTTTCCATCCCTCTTGTAGGCTGTTGTGCGTAAAGGAGATGAGAGACTCTGGGGCTTCCCTGAAAAAACAGATGGCTGACCTGAAGCAATAAATCCGTGTGTGCCTGCATCAGATATTTGAGTTACCTTAGTGAGTTCTGTTCTCTTCTGTTGCTGCTGTCAGCTGCCATCCCCAACACAGGGATGACAGCAGAAAGAGGACTGAGTTACCCATCAATTTGGCTGTAGGAATATCTTGCAGCTTGACAAGAAGCAGTATCAATTTTCTAAGTGGGTGCTTTGAGAAGCTTTCTCAGCTCTGCTGACTTTCAGTGGGCCTGTGCTAATCCTTCATTGGATGTATATTTGATACTAAGCCAGAAAGGATATTTAGCTAGTGGCAGGGATTTGTTACAGTATGGCCTATTTTAAGCAGCTTAAAGGGTGCGCTGACTGGTGCAAGATACTCTAAAATGGCTTGATTTTAAGATTCATGCGTGGTGATGCCAAATTCAATCATTTGTCTGAACTCTTAGACGCTAGAAAAATTGTACTCAGTGGAACAGATTGTATTGTGTTTGTACTACTGGTGTTAGTGGTTAAAATCCAGGTTTCTTAAAGATAGGACAGGTCTGAGAGAAAAGTGCTTCCTTGGTCTGCACAGAACTGACTATCAGAAGTGACATTGCATAGCATGCAGTAAGCAAGTCAGCTTCTGTGGCTCCTGGGGAAGTGAAGGGGGTGAGGTGGGTGCTGTTTGTACCACTGAGATTTGAGGCAGCAGTACAAGGTCCAGGGTGGAGGCAACACGTGTGGAGACCCACAATCTGGAAACACCAAGCCTGAAGTTACAAAGATGGATCTGAACCATTCTGCTGGGCCAGACATGAAGCATGTTCTGGCACAGGGTCAATGTCAGAAGATGGCACCAGTCTGAATCCATGATATTTCATGGGTGGTAAGCTCAGCCTCAGAAAATAGGGAGCATGAGGTCAGATATTGTCCTGTCTTCACAACTATTTATGAGCTTGCTCAGCCTCAGAAAATAGGGAGCATCAAGTCAGATATTGTCTTGTCTTCATAACTATTTATGAGCTCACTGTGTAGAGCAAAGTCAGGTGATGGTGTTGTTACTGGCACAGAGCATTTGAAGGACCTAGGTGTGAGTGTCAGGCAACACCTGAAGCTCCTGTGATCTTCTGACATTAGCAGAGCCTGGAAAGGAGAAGATTGTGCTTTCTTGCTGGTGTGAAAACTATTGTTGCAACATTAATCATGAAGGTATAGGTCTTGATAGCCCTTTCCACCATATGTTGAGGTGGTAAGAGTGGTGTTCTTGCCACAGTCCATTTCTTCTTTCTTTTCCTGTATCTGTGAAATGAGGATGGGCTGCTTGCTTGTTAATCTTCTTAGATGTAACGGAAGGATATTTGTCCTATACTTCGAGTTGGTATTTGGATACCCGGTGAAGTGGATAAGCATTAACTGTCCAAATCCCACTAGGCATATCTTGTCCTCAAAGAGGGCTGAATCTGCTAGCTAAAATAAATATTGCTCAAATATGAATAGAGCAACATCAGCTGGGTTGATGACGTTGAAGGCTGGTAGAAGTGACTGCAGCTGGCTCATGCTTTGAGGAGGCAATGCCAGGCAGGAGTTTGTCACTAAATAAGTGACTGATACTATTCCCTCCACCCTGCTCCCCTCCCTCAAGCTAAAGCTTTCCATGGAAATTTTAGCTGCGTTGGCTTTGGCTGAGACTTCAGGCTTAGAAACATCCTTGCACTTCTGCTCGCATTCAGGTCTTTAAGTGAGCCAACACCTGTGAGCTTACATTCTGGTTAGCGTGGCCTTCCAGTGATTGATGGATAAAAACCTTGGCCCCCAAGATGGTGCTTATTTTCTTTGTGATTATGCCCAGTAATCTCCAGGGTTTTCAGGTTACAGAAAGGGGGTGACTCAGCTATATCAACATCTGAACTGCCTTACAACATTGTCTCTCTTCATTAACCACGTAAAGAGCTTGAGCAAACTGGGAGCGGAGCTCAATGCTTCTGGTTATCTGGGTTGAATCTTGGCCATGGTGAGAGGTGGCAGCTTCTCCCTAACTCGATGATAAACCATTGACAAGTTTGGCTGGCACTAAGGATTAGGAATCTTTGTTTTGGAAAGCAATTTCACATTAGAAAACAGAAAGAGTCAAGATGCTTATTTTGTTCAGAACTGAGATACAGAGAATTTCAGGATATGGTTCTGACTTTTTCTCAACCACAGAGTAGCATTTTATTTTACTCATAGCTTTATTTAATGTGATGGGCTACTCAGGCTTTAAAGCGTTGGTTCAGCCAGAGTCAGGTCTTCAAGAATCTGCAGAAGTTCACACTGGCTATCTGTGGCAGAGCTAGAAATAAAACCCATGTCTCCAGAAACTTGGTCATCATCACTGTAAGGCAGTTACCGAGGTGCTTTGTTTTCCTTGTATTATATGAAAAGAAGGCTACACTAGAGTGCCTGCCTTGACAGGGTTTTTCCTTTTGCAAGGAATGAGAGGAGCTTCCCTTCTCCCAGTGGCAATGAGAATTGCCTCTGTGTTAAAGTCCATAAACTGCAAGAAATTAAGCTGAACATTGTGTACAGATTAGAAATGTAACTTTGCCCAAGAACTAAAGATGCAGGAAAAACAGAGTCGTGGCCTTGGCAGCAGCCTGGAACATACAGCAAGTACTTATGTTGGGTGTGGGATGTAATGTCAGTACTTGCTACCATTGCAGTAAAGACTTTGAGTCTGTCTTGCAATGATTGCTGGAGGCTTCCTGGGAGCAGAGGACTCAACAAGGCCATGGGTGAATACTGCAGGATTTCTCTAAACCAAACCAGCCACTCCTTAGCCATTGCCTTAAATCTCTAAACCTGCTCTGGTCCCCAAGCTGAATGTGCTCCACTGCTCCAGGCGAATCATGCGGCTTAGGCACTTGAATTAGAAAGCAGGAGGCACTCTGTTTTTTGTCTGGGAGACAGAGGTACAAAAACACACCTAGTACAAACTGGTTTGTTTCTCTTCACTGTGTCTGGGTGGGGAAGAGTTTAATAGGAATGAAAAAAGATGAGCTGTAATTCTTTTTCCATTTGGAATCCAAGGGGGCAGAAATCACACCTCTAAATAAAGGAGAAAAGTATGTTATTGGACCTGTTGAGGACATGAAAAATTTCTTACATTTCAGTTCAGCTTCAACAGCTGAGCTTGGAAAAAAAAAAAATCTGTAGAAGAAAGAAACATTGTTTTAAATGAAGCCATTTCAGGCCCTAAACTTGGAACTTTTCCCTTGAAAAATGTTACAGTGAAACATCTTGAGAAATTTGAAACTTAAGACTCATCTGGAATAACTCTTTCCTATGAATATTTTCATTTTTAATGATGTCTCTATTTCCTCCAGTGTTTTAGTGAAATACTCCTAAATAACTCTTATGCCCCTAAAAAAGTGTCTTTTCCCTGCATTCAAATCAACTGTTATTCAAAGAAGGTTTTCTATGAAGGGAGAAGATATGTCAAGGTATGTTTGCATTAGGGAGCACTTAAAGTTCAGAGCCCCATTCAGTCATTCTGATCAGCTGGGTAATCCTATATTCAAAACTGCAGAGACCAGCATGCTGAAGGCTCAGTGCTTTGTGGTTTTTCCTTCTGTTTTTAAATTTCTGGCTATAAACATCACAGAAATTGCTGCCATGCTTTGAATATTCTTAGGTATCAGAACTTGATCAAACTTTCCCATCAGTCATCCTCAGGTACCCAAGGTACTTCAGGCCAGTGTGAGGAAAGGTTCCTGGCTAGGGCAATTTGGAGCGTCTAGAGTAGGTTTCTGCTATGCCTTGCCCTCTGGAACTATCTCTTTCTCTGTTAAGTGATTGGAGAGAGATTCTGGCTGCATTAGATCCCTAGATGAGTGTGGTGATCTCCCTGTGAAATCCTGGCTTGCTGAAGTGATGAGAACGTCCCTGTTGACATCCATGCACCCAGGGTTTCACCTACAGTGACTGAATGTGACATTTTTATTCCATCCAATTCTTTTGGGGGCTCTCTTTGTTAAAAGCACAGCCACAAGGAAGATGTCTGGCACCACGCCTCCTGGGTGACATCGTGGACTGTGATTCTTAAAAGGCTGCTACATGCATGGGAAAGAATTTGATCTTGTACAAACAGGACAGCCACACGCAATTATTGTCAACTTACGTGTTCTGCTTCCCAGTGAATATACCCTCTTCAGCTGAGAAGACGTGTCCCTCTTGGTTTCATTTGCCAGCAGTTTTCAGCTGACATTGCGGTTGCACGAAGGCAACACCAAGTAGGAACTGTATTAACCAGTTCCTTCTTTTTTTTTTCTCTGATCTTCCACTTTTATCCCTTTCTGTTCCTCTCTGTATACTGTTTTATATAAAACACTTTGAGTGGAAGCATACTGGGAGGTGAAGACACTGTAAGCATGCAGGCAGAGAGAGTAGGGTTCTGAAAGGTGGTGCTGGGGATGCTGGGACTATGGTTCTTGAAGTTTTTAGACTAACCATGGTGCTGTCATCTGTCTAACTTCCCCCAGATTGCCATTGAGCAAGGTGTAGAAGCAGGACCCTGTGAGACACTTGATGTATGCTATGAGACCAATCTGGTCACACAGTTAAGGAGGTGACTGTAAAAATCCCTGATGAATTGCATCCTTTGCTGCAGAAGAGCCTGTGCATGTCCCAGCTGCCATAGAGGGAGCAGTGCTCCATGCAGCCCGGGATGCTTGGTGTCCCGTGGCTTTCTGGTGAGCAGGTAGCGTGCTCTTGTCTGGGTACCAGTGGTGGGATATTGATGGAAGCTCCGCAGATCACAGCTTGGGTAAGGCTAGATTAAAGTACTAACTTGCAAATGCTGTGAATTCCATTAGTCAGGCTCAAAAATGCAAAGCAAAAATTAGCTTGAACGAATAATAGGAGAAAGCAGAAACTTCTACATTTAAGAGCATACGAATGGCTCTGCTGTGTCAGATCACAGGTCTGCCTGGCTTGATATCTTGTTCTTAGAGTGGTCCAGGGGTAGAAGTCTGGAGAAGGCATAAAAATAAAACACATATGTAGCAATACTTCCCCCAGATACTCTCCAAATCTCCAGCAATTGTGGCTGGGAGGCTTCTTGAGCCGGAGATGGTTTCTTTGTGTTTATTAATTCTCATTTTGATTTCAGAAAATATTTATGCTCTTTTCCAGTATAGGGAATTGCAGAGGGTCCCGGGCTGTAGAAGCAGCAGTGTAACTAGCCTGCCCGAATGCAGCATGACCTCCTGGGCAGGACTGCTAAGCAGTTGTTCTGCATGCAGGTTGGCTTGGTCTGGTTGCTCTTCCTCCCTGTGAGGCTGCTGTTTGCCTGGCAGCCTGACTGTGAGGACAGCTTGTGATCAGAGGGTGTAGGAGGTGCCAGGCTGCCTTCATTTCCTGCCTGTGGTGCCAGTGCAGGTCTGAAGGGTCAGTGAGGGGGGTGGAGAGGAGATGCTTCAGCCTCGTTCAGGAATATCAGACAGGGAGAGGGCAGCGCTCTCAGCTCTTAAACTGGTAAGTAAGGAGACCCAGGCTGTGGTATATCTATCACCATAATTAAAAAGACTGCTCTCTGCAGAGGCTGACTTAGCTCATGATTTAGGAAATCCAGTTTACTGCTGCCACAAGCAGCCATGTGTGTGCTGTCTCTTCATGAAGTTACCTTGGATGCCCTGGCTTTCCATGTCCATAAGATGGAACGTGACCAGGCTTTGGCTTTCAGCAGGGCAACATCATCCCCAGCACTTCTACAGGCACTTTGCAGTTCAGACCAAGTCTAATTTACATTACGTATCGCAGGCTGAAGTCAAACACATGTAGAGGTAATGGCAAGCAATAACCCTTGCCATATCCCTGGACTGCACTAGAAGTCGCTCTTATTCTGTACTGAGGCTGTTCCAGTAACTAACTGGCAGTTAGTAAAGAAATATGTCACCATTAAAGATGCCACTAAGCCTAGCCCATTTGTCTGCTGATGGAGACATTCCTGGTCTGGCTTCCTCGTGAATCACAGGGAGAGTGAAAACTTACTTGCCAGGCCTCCTACTCAAATGTTTCCTGAGAATATTAATCTAGGGTCCTGACGCTGTTCTCCAGAAGCCTCCTAGGTAGCCAAGCCAAGAGAACAGGAGGGACTTCAGGAGCTGGTCCAAAGTCCTACAGCTTCCAACCTTGTTTGCACCATGAAGTTTCCATTGCGGCTTTGCAAGACCAGAGAGAGAGTCCAAACACCAAACTGACTAGTGTATAAGATGGAGTTCACCAGTTTCAGTGCATCGCACTGAGGTCAGCAGGATCCAGGTAGAGAGGCACACTTTTCCTCTGTCCAAACTGTGATATGATGCAAGGAGCTTCAGATATGATTCCCAGAAGCACTGTGTACCACACTTTTTCCAGTGTAATCACTGTGAAATCAGCTCTATTTATTACTCTGTTTATCTGCCTCTAAAATAGGTACTGTAGTATTTACTTCCCAGTATGAATTTACAATTGTTTTATTGCTTAGGAAGAGTGGATAAGGATGCAGATCTGAATGGATAGAAAGGTCTTAGGATCAGAGTTTGAATCCGGTACTCAAGAGGGTGACGTACATTTTCCGGGGTGGTTCTAGGAAGATTAAAGTACTTTTCAAAATGAGTGACTTAATCTTTTGGGATTTTTTTGTGTCTTGGTGAGCTACCATGCTCATAGGAATACTGTTACTTTAAAGATTGATGCCCTCCTTTCCTTTTTGTGCACTGAACTAAATACTAGAGCCTCAACCACAAGCCTTGCTTTAATTAGGTCTGCTTCAAACAGCAGACATACACACATGCTACAAAGAATTATGGGCTGTCGCTGCCAAGGATGCCATCAAATGACTGAGTGAAAGGGAACATTTACAAACAAATAAAACCTGTTATTAAGGGGATTATTAATGAAAGGCCTTCAAACAAAATAACACCCTCCCCCTCAAAATGTTTGAGGGGTTTTTTTTGTAAGGTCTTTTTTTTTCTTTTTAGTAAGCTTCATGGGAAGATAAATACCACACATTTCCTCCAAAAGAAGTGACTGAAGAAGCAGTCAGCATCATATGGGTCAGTTCTTGGGACCTGGAGGTTTTGCAACAGCTCATGTCATGTGTCTGTCCACCCCTGCCATTTTGCACAGATGTAGTGAACTTCACAGTCTGCTCTAATTAGCACCAGGCCTGATGAGGAGCTGTTGAGTGGGAATTCAGGAGTGGGGGGGACGGAGAAAAATAAGTCATACCATTATTATTTGGTTTTGGTTAACTAGGGAAAATGTTTGCAGGGCTGTAAAATATGACCTGGCATTTAGGGTTTCATTTAGCAAATGGGGGTGAATAGCTGGGAGACAGCAGAACTGGTCTGTTTTCCTGGTTTTCGGGTCATGTAGGCAAGAGTTTGCCTGTCATGTCGTCTTTGCTTGCCTTGCTAGATATTAAGGCCTTGCTGTACTGAGCACTGAGCTGACAAGGTGAGAAGAGTGGTTGCTTGCTTTGTTTTGCTGCTGGGAGGTCACTGCTTCCTGGCAGAGCATCAGCAGTGTGTGTCCTTCCCCAGCAGCTCCAGTTCCTTATCCAAAGTAATTGGTGCTATTTCCTAGTGGATGTAACATCAGCAGGTCAGCAACACCTGGTCTCTGTGCCCAAGAGAGCTCTTCATACACTAGGCTGGCAATATCAGTGCCTGAGGAACAGATGTTCTCTCTTTAGTGTGATCTTTGCTGTGGAAAGAGCTGGGAGGACAGCTCTCTTAAATCACTGAAGATCTTACTTCCTGTGAGAACCAGGTCCTGGTTTGGAGATGGCTAAACAGATGAGAAGTGCCAACAAGAGGAATGAGGAAAGAGAAGCCCTGAGAAAGGAGCTGATTTCTCCGCAAGCCCTCTCATGGGGCAAGTGGCAACGTGGAGAAGAGAGCCCACATCTTCTGAGGGTCTACCTACCTTTACATTTGCTTGGCCAGTTGCTCATAGCCTGAGTTACAAGGTGAATCTACACTCCTTGTCCCTGTTGCGGGACTCGATTCCTGGTGTATATCATCTATTTTGAAATGAAGCAGGGCTGTTGGACCAAGTGCAAAGACACTTTTGCCTACAGTAGCAACCTACAATAGCTTATGTTGTTGCTGAGGAAGAGGACAGGTCTTGCTCTGCAATTCTGACAGTCCAGGGGTGGGGTGATGTTCTCCCCTATGATGGTGTGCTGTAGGCAGGGTGAGGGAACCACATCTCCAAGCTGGAGACTAGCTGGGGCTTTCCAGGGAAGCCAGGGCTTTGCTGGGAAACTCGAAGCAGTTTGGCAGATGCCTGGGGGCTGGAAGAGGTACCCAAAGGAGAAAGGCAGGAGCTGATCAGTGTGGAGAAGAGGGAGGGCAAGGCCAAAGTACCTGGGATGGAGGAGGCAGCCTGTACTCCATCAAGGGACCTAGCTTGCTTGTGCAGCAAAGGGAGTCAGGGTCCTACAACTCTCTAGTATTGCTTCTGGTCCAACTCTGATCATGAGCTCAAACAGCTGGTAGAAAATGGGTGATGCAGAAGAAGCATCTTTGGAGTTGGAAGCAGTAAAAGGCTTGGCTTCTTCCATAGCAAATGTTTCTGGGGATGAGGATGGAAAAAAATTCAGCTGGATTAGGAGTGTGCAGCTGGGAGCAGGGACCCTGCCAGTTCCCCCCTACTTGCTGTAACTGCAAAGGAAAGCAAGGGAATGCGTTTAAAGGGATTTCACATGATGCAGTTGCATCTTTCCTGAGGTTTGGGAGACAGAGGCCTTGCTGATGTCTGTCTTGTTTGCATCCGATGCAGATTGCCCTTGAGGGCCACATGCTGCTTGCTCTCTGCCTATGCAATCCAGCTGCAGTTTGCTCCAGATAAAAACCTCTGGTCTAAGGAAACCAAGGAGCTGAGCTGCTGCTCTGATGAATGAAGCACCTCTCTCATGTGTGGCACTGGACAGCTTAGTGGGAACATGTGAAAGGGAATAAATGGGATTTGCTGTCTGTTAGCGCGCACCGCTCTCTTCCTGCCATCTCTGTAACCTGGTAGTGCCCCCATGAGGCCTAATTCAATGCACAGTCCTCTCAGCCCTTCTGAGTACAGATGTCCTGTGTCACCTAAGCCGTGCAGCTCCTACAAATGCCTGCAAAATGCACCTCCCGAGTGTGGCTGAGCTGGCATTCATAAGAGCACTGTGTTCACCAGCAAGCAGCTTGCAACATTTAGACCACAGTCTTCGGTGACTGAATACAAAACTGAGATCCTTATCAAGTTCTCCTGTTCAGGAGCTGCCTCACATCAGAAGCATGGGCTGATTGCAATACTTTCCATGTTGTACCATTATAACCCTTCCATCTGATGTGGCATGTGCCCAGCACAGCTGCTGCTAGGAAAGGAGGCCAGTGTTTAAGGATTTGGATGCAGCTGTGGCAGAAGAGGTCCCAAACCTCCACAACTTGGCTCCATCCCTTGCTGGACACAATAAGGCAAGCCCAGAGCACAGGATTTACCTTATGGCTGAGGTCCCCCACCAAATCTACATAAGAGAAGGCAGCATCCTCCCATTATTAGGTGGTTAGCTTATTCAGAGATGGAGACAGGCCTTTTGCCTTTGCTGCTCAAACCCTTCCCTTGCTGGGAGCATGCCCAGACAGACTGCAGAGCAGCTTTAGCTCTTCCACCCCAACATTTGATGTGTGTGAGAGGCAGGCAGAGCTCAGCCCTGCACCTTGAATGCCTGCCTGGTCTGAAGGGAGGACTCAGTCCCAGCTCCTGCTTCAGCAAAGGGACTTTACCAAGTCTATATGTTTGAATGAGAAGCACCAAGAGCAGCCTGCCTGCCCTTTTCATAGCCTGTTGCCTGGTACTTACTGCATGCTCCTACCATGTGTGTTTAAACCCTCTCTGGTGAAAAAGAGGATCTCAAGGGAGGTGTCAGAGCAAGCAGTATGTAAGCATCTTCGCCTGGTAGGGCTTTTGACTGGCACAGGGAGCTGGGGGTAGGTGTCTCAGGGATATGACGCAGTGAAAGATGTAGACAGAGATCTGTGAGTAGCTAACTTGTTTGGAAATGGTTTCCTGGTTGCTTGCTCTTGAAATGACTCTGTTGGCTTAGAGGGGTCACTGCCTTCTGTGCTGGGCGGGAGGGGAGGATCAGCAGCACAGCCTGCATCCTCTGAGTGACGAGAAGGAGCAATACTCCAACAGACATCTTTCCCTTCTCTCTTAATAGTGTAAGATGATCAGGGCAGCTGTGCTTTATAGCTTCTGGTCTAAACCCATCCCACATTTATTTTGAAAGCTTTCCTGTGTTGAATGCTTGTGGTCCCGCCTGTAAAACTGTGCTTCCTGAGATCCTTGCTCATAATAGCCCTCTGTACTTTCTTTCCTTGGTGGTTGATACTCTCCAGTTTTGCTTCTAGGTTTGCTTTTACTCTCTCCCCTCACTTTCTGCATACCCTCATTGGTAGCCTTATGTTTGCTTGAACCTCTCCCAGCTGTTAGTATGACTGATGTCTGAGCAGTACGCAGTTTCATGTGTGACTTTGGCACACAGTCAGCTGAGGGCCACATGCCTGCAGCACTGTGTGACTGAGGCTCTTTAAGTCCACTATTTAGTATTCCATAGCAGGCTGGAAAAGAAAGCAAGCGTTAATGTAAGGCCATAGAAAAAACATTGCACTCAGATTTTTTTTTTTTTTCCTCAGGTTCAACCTGTCCACTATTTCTCCCAGTCTGCACGTGAAGAAAAGCCCTCCGTGTCAGTGGGTACATAGAGCGACTCTCTCAGACAGATTTAAGTTAGTACACAGGAGATCCGTGGATTCCTCTTATGTCTGGGCCTGGTTCTGCCACCTGAGGTGACACCGCGGTGGGTGCATAGCTAAGCAGTACCCATGGACTTACTCTGTGTAAGTAAGGGCGGCAGAAGGATGGAGGCATAGTAGGCAGTAACTGTGCCATTAAACGTTGAGTGATAAATATATCCATAGGGATATACAGCTTTGTATTGTAGTCAGATGTGTGAAGAGGAAAAAGTACTGACGGAGAATGTAGAATTTGGGTAATTTTTTTCCCCAGATATGGTTTCTTAAGAACTGTTATTTGAAAACCTTTAGATTTAACAAATCAAAACAAACAAAAAAAGGAAATAGATTTTTTAAAATTGCATTTAATTGGTAATCTGGCTGCTTTGGAGAAAAATAAGTCTTAATGTGAAAATACCTGATTTTGTCAGAATAAACATTTTCCACTGGAGTAAAGACAGATGGAACGTTTTGACCCATTCCTGCAGCAATGTCTCACTCCTGACTGCATGTAGTTAGTTTGGAAGAATAAGCTTATTTAAGGGTTCAGACTATTAAAAACATCTGCTTTCCCATGTATCCTGAAACATTGCAGTATTTGAAAATGGAGAACATGTATCATGCTTGTCCTAGCCACCATAAAACATTGGCTCCACAGTTTAAATTGTGGGATTTTAATTATGGTGTGGATATATTATTCAGTCCTATGTAATGCACTTTTGGTTATGGTGCTGTGATCTCTTTTCCTTGGTTGGAACTGGGCCAGCTGACCATATTTGCAGTGTGTGGCCAAACATCAAATGCGTCCGAATAAGCAAAGTAATCACTTCCAGACTAAACAGATTTCAAATTTGTTTAAAATATTGAACAAGCTTCATCACTGGGAGATGTCTATTCTGTGATATCAAGCTACATTGGTGTGCCACTGCTGATGCCAATCTCTTTTTCTCATGTTTAGGTCTAAAAGCACTGAGTCCCCTGAACTCCACTGAACTCCACTCCTTTGACTGCGGTAACTCTTGGCTGAGGGCCAATCTCTGTCTTACGCCTGAGCACCTCTGAGTATTAATAGCTACATCTTCGGTGGCCCCTGTAGAGCAAAAAGTTGTAACAGTTATCCTCCTTTCAGATAGGAAAACTGGATCATGAACAGACAATAATCCTCATCTGTTTAGCTTGGAATGACCTGGGGGAAGCTGGTGACAGTGCTAGAGAAAAGCAGAGATTTGGCATTAGTTGAGTTCACTACAAGACCCTTTTTTAGCAAAACTGTTTGCTGGTGGTCAGAGAGAAAGGGAAGCAAAGATGCTTCAGATCTTAGCTGTGCTGGAAGAGCAAGTAGAGCCCATGTACATGCGTGACTTCTGTCCCTTCCTACTGATACACAGCTTCATGGTTATGATTTTTTTAGGCTTTTTTGTTTTGATGTTTAGTCCTGATGTTATCCTGACAGCATGCTCTTCACTTGCTTTTGTTATTTAATTCTCCAAAGCACTGAGGTAGGACTCTCTGCGTTTATATTGTGTTTTGGAGACAGAGCAGTGAGCAGCAGCAAGAGCTTCAGCTGAAAGGCATGTGTTCTATATCCATTCAGGTGCTGATCTGATCGTGTCTCATACTGGTATGTCTGGCACCAAAGGCAGTGGGGATGTCCAGTGCTTCCAGGGTCTCTTGCAAGTGGTCCCACAGCAAGAGGGCAGCAGTGCCACTGTAGATGCTGGCTGGGAGATGTGATGCTTGGCTAAAGATCTGCTCACGTTACAGAAAAGGGGTACAACAGTACGGCCCTCCCGCCTACATATATGCCTTTTTGCTAATTTGGCTGTCTTCCTGCTGGCTACATTTCTGCGGTTGTGGAAAGAGTTTATAATGCATCTGTGGTCCTTAAAGTTTCTCTGGCTCCCTGTTTCTCTGGAGTGAAGGGTGCTATTAAACATAGCCTCCCACCAAATTCCAGTGACTAATCACACACAGACCGTAGTCCCAAACCAGCCATGACTCAGACACCAACGACCCTCTGAGTAATGCTGCAGGAAGAGCTAACGTGCTTCTTCCCTGGCCTTGCACAGGCAATGGGAATGCTGAATAAGAGCAGACGAAATAACAAGGCTGGTTCCTGAGCCAAAAAAAAAAAGGCACCTGCAGTCACTAGTATTGTCCAACCTTAATGCTGAGCTTTCACATGGCCACAGCTGAAGCACGGTGAAGGGGCTGAACATGGATGCTGTAAAGGTCTGGGGCAGAGTCAGCTGGCTGGCAGGGTGATAGGAGAAGTTTCCATTGGGAAGCTTTCCTTTGAGTTTAACAAGACATTTAAGCACATACCTCAGGGCAGAAAGAAGGTCTTGTGCCTAATGACACTGTGTTTAAGGTTAGGCATAAGTTTGAGCATGCTACTGGAGTAATGCCTTGGATGAGAGTTAAAAGATGAGTTCCTGATCAAGCTCTTTCCAACCCAGAGATGCAGTTTTCATCTTAGACTTCTGAAGTTCTTTACAACTGAACCCTGCCTTCCCCTTGTAAAATAATCTATCTTGAATAGCAATGTAGTCCGTCATTTCAACCTGCTCCTGTAATGTTTGTGCTTGCTGCAATTATTTTTGTACACTCACAAGTGTCATTTTTTTTCTCTGTACCTATAGTAAAGGACACATTGAAATGGATAGCATACAGGTTTTTTTTCAAAATCATTTGCATACAGGAATGAGGATGAAGAGTTTGTGGCAAGTTGCTGTGTTTATGTTATGATGGGCTCAAAGGAATTAGCTTCTCAAAGCAACTGCAGCCGTTAAAAAGTCCTTTGAAATGTTTCTAGCTTTTCTGAACACATTCTTATCAGTATGTTTAGTTAGAAAAATATTTTTTTATCTACTGAGAAATGTCTATTCTGTTTTTTTCAGAACCTGAAGTTTTGAAACTTAAAACAAAAAAAGCCTCCGTTTATATTGCATGAACAATCATGATTTTCTTTAAGATGCTTTCCTCAGAGTTTTTATTTTAAGAACGGGGCATTCAGAGATGAGGCTGGATACATAGTTTTGTCATGTTTATGAAGTCATGAAAGCATCTGGATACAGTATGGAAACCCTCAACCAAAAACTTTTTGAAGTCTCTTTTTAATATAATCATCCAGGCTTACTCCATTAATCTATGTATTTATTGGATTTGGATGGAAGATGAGATAAGAATCAAACTGATACTGTTAAATTTAAATATATTGTTAAGATTGCATCGCTTTAGGGATGTTAAATTGTGAATGTTAATTGTATGCCCTTTTCAGTACCTAATTGCTACTTCTACAATTGATTCACAACCATCATGTGTATCAAACAAATCAACTAGAGCACAATGTCTGTTCAATGTGCACTTAAAAAAACATTGTGGCATGCCCTTTTCCTTTCTTAAGTATCAGGGAACAAAGAAACAGAGTAAACTGTGTGCGTGGCCCTGAGTTTGCAATGCATCACTCATGCTTCACTTCATTGGTATCAGTTCCTTAATTACCAAGTCGGAATATGTTTGTAAAAGGAAACATAAAGGTTTTGTTTCTGTTGAATTTTTTTCAGAAATTTAAAAAAATTTTCTAGTGCTCTCAAATACCCTCATCTTTTTAACACCCTCCTTTATCTCATTATATTCTTCAACTTTGGAAAATTATAGCCTCTTGAGAGTTAATTTAAAGAAAAACTCCCCTTCTGCTTTCAGAGATATCAGAAATCTTTGGAAAGACACTGGACAGCACATCTGTACAGACCTTACTGATTCGTTTGCCACTAACTTTTCAGTGTTCTAAATCACTTCTAAATAGCAAAAGGAAAAGTCAAATAATTGTAATAAAACCTGAGGCACCACTTAGAATGCATTGTCCCAGGATGAAGACCCTCACCCTGGGTCTGTTGCTGTGTATCTCTATTGCTGCTAAACACCAGTGTATGGAATAATTCAACATGTGGTGTATCAGTGACCTGCCTTTATTGTCATTTACCTCTCCCCAGTCTTTGTCTCCTATAAAATTATTGATAATGTTTTTAACTGTTCTTCTTAAAGTCTGATATGTTGTAATACTGTTACTTGCAGATGTGATGATACCCACTCTTATAAGAATAGCTGTATTAGATGGGCCCAAGGGTCCATCTTGCCCAGTGTCATGTCCACAGCAGTGGCCATGAGTGGATGCCGGAGAAAGATGAAGCTCAAGGTTGGTATATGTGATATTTCCCCCTTACACTCTTCTGTCCTTCAGCAATTTTCAACCCAGGAACCACCTGAGTCTATCTCCAGGTTCTTATATGCTTTCTTACTACTGTGTCTCTGCCTTAAAATTTTTCAGATATCACAGATACACCTAGGAGAGTGTATATTTCCAGGCTGAGCAGAAGAGTTCAATTAAGCTTCTCATTAGTGTGACTTTCAATTTTCCCACATAGCAGGGTCACAGCTGCTTAATCTGTAATGGGAATTACACCTCTGTAAGTATTTCCAAAGAAGCCCTTGAAGTAAACTACTTGAAATGATACAATGAAAAAGAGTATGATAGCTATCATGTTTATTTCTTCCTGCTTCCAAGGCCAAAAGAAGCTGGAAAAGAAAGAAGGAATGCAGTCAGAATTATACAGGAGTGTGACCATTGTAGGTAGTGACTTTGTTATTCATGTTGGGAGTTTTGTGCTATCAGCCCACTTCAGGATAGCTGGTGACGTCTCATGTTCCCTGCATACACAAGCCTTTCACTGGACTCAACACAATGAGTGAGACCCTCAGTAATCAGTAGAGAAAGACTGGTAGCAATGAAATGGTGCCAGTTTACACCAACTCATCTTTGGTTCTATGGTTGGTCCCTGCTTTTGTTTCTTTCCTGAGCCAGTGCTGAAATTGCCAGTCAGTGAAGGAGCTAATTAGTAGGACAAAACACTTGCATGGAGCAGTTATTTCCCCACTTTACTGCTAGTGTTGGAGAAGGCCATATTTTCTGTGTGTTATACAAGTAGCACACAGGTTTGAAGTGTTTCAGTTTCATACAATCATAGAATCATTAAGGTTGGAAAAGACCTCTAAGATCATCAAGTCCAACCATCAACTAACACCACCATGACTCCTAAACCAGGCCCTGGAGTGCCACGTCTATACCTTTTTTTGAACGCCTCCAGGGTTGACGACTCCACCACCTCTCTGGGCAGCCTGTTGCAATGCCTAACCACTCTTTCGGTAAAGAAATTCTTCCTGATGTCCAATCTAAACCTCCCCTGATGCAACTTGAGGCCATTTCCTCTCATCCTATCGCTAGTTTCTTGGGAGAAGAGTCCAACACCCGCTTCACTGCAACCTCCTTTCAGGTAGTTGTAGAGAGCGATAAGGTCTCCCCTCAGCCTCCTCTTCTCCAAGCTAAACAGCCCCAGTTCTCTCAGCCACTCCTCAATCTTTCTTGCAGTCCAGACATACTATGGTGTAACTATTTCCAGTTGCACTCTGCAGGGAGAAGAGGTGGTCAAAGAGTAGAAATGCATTCCTTGCTACAAGATGGGAAGTAACCTGGGATGCTTTCCAACTATCTGTGCCTGAAACTGAAGCCAGCCAACGAATGGAGGAAAGTTCCCAGTCTCTTGAAATCCCCCATCTTAATCTAGGCTTGGGGGGTTGCTGGACTGTAACAGGTAAGGGACACCAGAGCAAAGGTAACTACTACCTGCAAAGCTGCTGTGGGAGAATGGCTTGTATCTGAGCTGAAAACAGGTCAGAAACTGGCGGATCAGTGCCCAGCAGCAGCCATGCCGATGGCCTGGAAGAAGCAGCTGAAAGCAAACAAACACTGGTTTTGTATTGTTTCCAAGAACTGGCTAGGTCACCTCCTTATCTGTGATTTATGTATCTTGTGAATAGGCAGCTCAACTATCTGGATGAGAGGACTCACTGCCTTGGAATTAAAGCTGGGAAATGCTTTTGGAAAAACAGAAGATGTGCTAGATGAGAATAGTGTTGTCCCTCTGGCCTGGCAGGTTTGTATGGGTTTTTTTTTCCATTGAGGAGAAATTGATTATATTATTTAGAGAGAGGTATTCCTTGGAAAAATCGTGATTTGCTTACACACCATGTGTGTGATATCCTGTTGCTATGATCTCAAAAGAAACAAACAGTTTCCTTGTCGGAGATCTCCAACTCTCTTCAGCAAGCTCTGTGCTCCAAAAGCTCTGTCTGTCTTCCTCCTTATACAGGCGTGCCTCCCACTTCTTCCTTTAGGCTCTCCTTCACATTGGTTCTTGAAAGACATGTTGCCTTGCATTTATCTAGGTCTGTGATTTTCTGTGGATCTCAGTCATTACCAGCTTCCAAAGTAATTGTGTGTTTATAATATGGGAGGACAGAGATTTAGCCCTGGAGTAAAACAAGGAGACATTTCTACTAACCTTTCTTTTGCATTTGACTCTTTGGACTGTATATAGCTCCTTTACTTTTTACCAAATGGTAGATTTGTCACCCCTTGCAGACTTTAGTATAAGATCAAAAGATAGGCATGATGAAGGATAATTGGATTAAAACCAGTGTTTGGCTGAGTTAATGTGATGCTTCCTTCTGGCCTTAGTCTCTGAATTTATAGCTGAAGGACATGCCCTGCCTAGTGTCAAGGCTGTAGTGGAAGGTAGCCAAGTGTGGAGGACAACAAGGATGTAGCACTGAATTGCAGGAGAGAGACTATCCTATAGCAGGATGGGATAATCTGGTCCAGGTGGGAGCACATGTGCTATCCACAGTGTCTCAGAGCACAGTTATTGCATGAATGATGTTACATTACATTATTGCATGAGTGGACTATGCTTATTCATTTCAGCTCTCTTCCTAGGGCTGACAATAGTGAGAAATTTTGTGCCAACCACACCTCCTTGGGGATTTCATGGATGTTTGTGTAATCCCTTATGTGCTGGAACAGGTGATCTCCAGCAAAGTGGGGCCTCCGCTTCCTATGGCGGCTGCTGTTTACTCTGGGATTTCCCAGCATATTCAGGCAGCAATGAGTCTACTTCTTGCCTGGAAGGCTCAGATCTACTGTGGATGCATGAATTGATTGTATGGCATATGCACAGCCCTCCGAGAGCTGGCTTTCACTGAGCTGCCATTCACCATTGTGCAGGTTTGTCAGATACTTGCTGAAATCTTTGACTAATGGAGAAAATCTTAAATGACTTTCAGACTCAGTCTGTGGGCAAGAAAAAAGCACAAATGTAAAGAAATACGACCATACCTCTTTAAATCCCACAGACTATAAATTGCGACTAGTTAATATACTGTGGTGCCACCTGGCCCTGCCGGAGCTGCAATAGAAGGAAACTTGCCTTGCAATCAGACTTGTTATATGTGTATCTATTTCTGTCAAACCAAGTGGGAAAACCTTTGGGTCCCATTCAACAGGTTGAGAGACAGATGACTCAGTCACCAAACGTAGGCTCCCAGCTGAGTTGGTCACCCTGCCCCAGTACATACAGTATTTGACACAAAGATTGATTTCTGCTGGCTCAGTTACTGGGAATTTTTTTGCTGCATGTTGCAAAATCATGTCCTGTTAATCCCCTAACAGCTTCTATTCTCTGCTGTGCACCATAGTGTGAGCTAGACCTTTGTTAGTTTCTAGCATGTGATGAGGAATGGGCAGTTTCTAACCTAACTGCATGATCTCAGTCTCCTCCTTATCATTCCCAGGTTCCATAGGACATTTTTCCAAACATCTCATCTCTTATGTATGGCCTGCAATGGGGGGCAAGATTTTCATAAACCCTTAGCAGCTGTGAGACGTAAGATGGGATTTTTCCAAAGCACTTACTCTATGAACTCCACTTCTTTTGAAATTAGTGGTGAATGATCTAGATTTCCGTGGGTCAGGGTTAGAGCAACAACAGGAGTTTTGTAAACCCCCACAGATGCAGCCAAGATTTTGGCATTCACCATCCTTAATTCTCTTTAGAAACAAGAAAGAAAATCCCAACAAGAGACCCTAAATGAACATAAAACTTTCCCCATTCATTTCAGCACACAACATGGGAACAGAGAGCTCTTGTGAGGTTGCCTGAATGTTCCTGCCTCTGTTTATCCTATAAAACAGATACAAAAGAAATAATTTGAACAAAAGTTGATGAACTTTTCAGATAGGTTAATGTGCAATCTTGAGTTAAATGAAACTTGGCCTTGAAGTATCAGGACTTTTTGTGAATGGCCTCTGCTCTAAAGTAGAGGTTGTGACATTAGTCTTAGGGGAAACAGGTTTCTTCTAAAACTATCACCAGTAGCAACCATGGCCCTGAAATCTCTGTCATTAGGCTGTAGAGTTAGATACAGAATTCAGGTCACTAGTGGGTATAGTATTCAGTGGATTATTCACCAGTTCAGTGGGTGTAGTATCTACAACCTGTGGTCTAGACTCCCACCAGAATTCACCTCAGGCTGACTCAGCTGCCTGTGGTTGTCTTCTCCATTGGCTTGAGGAATGACAGCCAGCAGGGTATGATGCCATATCACTTCCTTGCTGCTAGCTAGCCCAGAGGGCCATTAGGCATGTTTGACTGGGCCCAGTTCTTGGGGAAAGACTGAACTTCAATTTCACTCTCCTCAGGCCTGTTCCTTGAGTTGCAACTAGAAAATGTTGTGTCCCCTCAAAAAGATGCAATGCAGCTTTTTCCTGTAGCTGATTAAAATAATTCAGTATCCTCAATATCACCTGGCTTGGCAAAACACTGAAGTTTGAGTGAAAACTCCATTAAAGCCGACTTACTTAAATAAGTTCTTCATCTCCCAGATTTACCACTGTAAAGACTCCAGCTGTCTAAGCAGGCAGAATAGAGCTGCCGCTCCCTGTCTGTGTGCAGTGTGTGTTCCTGGCTCTGCATGTCTGTGTGGTAAAAATAGCCATATTTTAAATCTATTGGAAATATTAAGGGCTTAATTATCATCTGCTTTGGAGCTTTTTTCAGCTGAGACTAAGGAGATATGAAGAATTTGGCTGCTGTTCTCTGCTCCTGCACCACCCAGCCATAATGAGAGTTAAACCAACTCAATGGCTACTGTATTTTTAGTGGCCCCTCTGGCAGGAAGAGATTAGAGGGGCTGCAGCTACTTCAATACCCCTTTGTTCCAGGCATGTGTCTGTCTGTCCCCAGCAGACCCCTTGGCTGTGCGTAGCTGTTGTAGGAGCTAGCTTTATATGAAAGAGGGAAAGTAAAATCTATTTATAGACAGTCTGAGCGGCACATTATTCAAGGCTAGGTTGTTGACTCATGCCCATCTGATATCACTTAAAGGGTTAGATATTGCCAGCAAAGAGAAATAAGTGTTGTTACTCCCTTCTAGTCAATAGAATTAACTGTTCTTAAGCTGATGTTTGCTTTTATGGCAGAAGCAGCATTGTGTCTCAAGGGTCCTGTTATAAATGTATGCATTGCTGAAAAGGTGCTAATCTGGATTTCCTTGGGATTATAGTGATGGAAATGGAAATATGAGGGCAGCAAAACCGGTGGAGAGCCTTCAGCTCTGTTGTCTGTAGCTTACGTTCATCTCTGTTAAAAGGACCTGCAGAAATCAAGGGGGAAGGAGACAAAAAGCAGCGCTGTTAACACCAAGGGTTCCTCCTTTTCCACGGTAGAGTCTTGGAAAGGCCCTTCCCTCCTCCTCCTCATCCCAGTCTGTCTCAGGAGCGTTCTCTTTGTTAAACAGAAACTGTTCTGTTTCCTGTCTGTCTTGAGCCATTGGCTTTTGGTGTCAGTTTTCAAGCCCTGAATCACTCTCTGGGGATGCGCACTGGAAAGCTGATGGGAACTGATTGCCTATCAGCAGCTGAGATGCAATTCTTGGCTTCACTCTTCTTGGGAATCACAGTGTGCAGACCTGGACAGCATCATGCACATAGCGTAAGAGACCAAGCACCTCTCGTGGGCTGAGTGCATGAAATCCTGAGGCAAATGCTTATTGCAAACTTCAGGGCACGAGGGAGGTGGGAGGGAAAAAATCAGCTCATAAAGCTTTGCCTGCTGGCTCAGGAGCAGGAAAGAAATACAAAAAGAATGAATGTAGTTCCTTTTCTTTTTCAGGTCACAGCTGAAATAAACCATGAGATATTTAGCACTGAAGTGGAGGAGAAAGCTGAAAAACTAGGAGAGCAACTGCTTGAAAACTGGTGAGCCAAATGTCTCTTTCCAAAGAGAAGGGTGCAGGATTTGCTTGGTGTAAGGTCACGCTTATCAACAAGATCCTCGTCTTTCCTTCCCACAGCTGGGATAAAGAAACTGTGGCCAAGGCTCCAGGCATCCTGCTTGAAATGTAACATAAAGGGGAGATGCAACAGGCATGTGGGGAAAACTGGCTGTGAAACAGGCCTCCCATATACACCTTACACTGTGGCTGCTCTGGGTCAGGTGGGCTCTGTGAATCCAGAGCAGCAGCCATAGAGGAGAGAATGAGAAGGCAGAGCTGAACTCCTCCTCATAGCTGCTTTAATTCCCTTTGCTGCCCAAGTCTGAGCATGATGGCCATCATCTCCCATTGAAGGGATGCTCTTAGCTGCTCTGCAGAAGGGGTGCACCCTTTGGTTCAGAGTAGTGGCAATGGTACCTTGATTGCACTGTTGTAATCAAGGCTAATCAACACCAAATGGTGTTTTGCCTCTAGAACAGTTTTTATATATCATGGTAATAATAGCTATCTAGAAATATTCCTGGAAGGCTTTGTTTTTCTCCCAAATGAGGATGGAGGCAGAGAGAATGGCATTCATAAGAGTCAATATCCTAGTTGATCCCAACCCTTTGTGGGACCTGGAAAGACTTCTTCAAAGTGCTGCTCTGTCTAATTAGATGTATTAATCAAAATTTAGTCTGCTGTTCCTCAGGTTAGTACTGCATACTCTGGGCTGTGCTCTTTCTATCTAACTAGGAAACTTATCCTGGACCTGAAAAAAACCCTTCCCTGATATAAATAAATTCCTTTCTAATAAAAACACATTTTCTTTTTCTGACAAAACAAGGTTTTTCATGAGGTGAGTGGGAGAAAACTGCATCCAAAAACACACAGCAAGAAAGCACATCACAAGAATATAGGTGAAGTAGTTATCAACAATTAGAATAGCGTCTTGGAGAGGGGCCTGAAATAGCAAAAAAGCTGCTGTATTTGTGATATGTTGATTAATGATGTGCTAATAGCTGAGACATGTCTGTAGTAAGTAATTGGTTTTAAAAAAACCTAAGCAGAGCCAGGATCCTCTTTAGGGCATTTACAGTTTGCCAGCAAAGCAGACATTAGGATCGTACCCAGCAGATCTGGGAAATCACAGCCATGGTTCAGCAAAGCCCAGAAAGCACATGCCTAATCTTACCCTTCCTCCAAAAAAACTTGTGATATATATAGACAAGACAGAGCAAAGGAAATATTGCTGCCATTGGAGAAAGGGGGAAAGATTAAGTGAGTTGGCCAAGTCAGGCAGGAGGCCTGTGTCAGAGCCAGGAGCTGAAATCACCTCTGCTGAGGATGGTCTTTAATGTCATTGCCAAAAGCAGGCTCCCCTCTAATCAAGAGCTGACCTCCCCACGGCTCCTTGTGCGAGATCACCGTGCTCCACAGGACCTGCCACTTGGATCCAGCTTCTTACTTTTACGTCTTTTGCTCATTTGCCCTCAGTTGGCTTTCCGAGTGGACCATACTAGAATAAGCATCACCAGTGAAAGGCTGTGAGACGGCTTTTCCTATTGGAAAAAAACAAACAAACAAACCACAAAAAAACCCCAAAAAGAACAAAAATACCCAAGAAAAAACCCAAACCACTATCAAAAACCTTCTCTGAGGTTCTTTTTAACCCAAATTCCCAGAGAAGTTTAATGCCATGGTGGAGGACTAGGTTGTGCAGTGTGGTCCGAAAGGTGGGGAGGAGAGGGAGAGCAGGAATTAACCCTGTGGCATGTGGTGAGCAAAGACCCCAATGTAGGGCAGGGACTGCCAGGATCTGCTCTGCAAAGCCTGGGGGAAGCAAATGCTCAGCCCTGACTGCAGGCAGGAGGGATGGAGTTAACCAAAACCAGAATTTCACCTCTTTGCTCTTCTGCTCCTCCCTTTTAGGAAATCCTCGGTCTTGAAGAAAGAAGCTGGTTTTATAGAAACAGAGGTGACCCTAGGAGTTTGAGGGGCTGCTGGGACAGACTGCCTGCCTGCCCATCTGCCTGCTGCACCAGAGGCAGAGGCTACTCCCTGGAGTAGAGGAGGTGAGTGAGCAGGTTGAGTTAATGCTGCTGTATTTGATGGTGGTGAGGGGCATGTCAGTGACAAATGGGGTGGCTATGCCTGAGCAAGCTCCCTTCCTGCCAGCTCAGCTGTGTTCAATAGGAGGGGTGAGCTCAGGCCCCTGGTAGTGAAACGGGTGCAGGTCTGCACCCTGTAGAAGCAAGCAGGTTTTGGTATGTTGGCAACAGACTCCATTCACAGACCAATTGGTGAGAGCAAGAGGCAGAAGGAGCGGTGCGAGAGGAACTAGTTTAAAAGGGAACATTTTCAGAGGAGCTAGTCCAGTCCACCCTGCCCCAAGATGTTCACCTTGCAGACAGATGCTTTTCAGCAGTTAGCGGGTATGCAGTCCCTGCCTAGTTGCATTTGCCCAATCCCTGACCTTTTAGGTCAGTGGGAAGAGTCCCAGGCAGTCAGCAGGCTTGGGAAAAAGCCCCAAATGACAGAGAAAATTAGGCTCTGGGATCTTTGAACTATTATTGCTATTTGACTCAGGGCTGTGGGTATTTTCCTCTCTGTGCAGCTGTTGGGAGAACTGGGGGTGGCTACTGGGAGATGATTGAATACATGTGACATCCCTGAGGTAAGAGAGCTCTGTGGTGAGGCCTTAGAATGTTATGGCAATCCTAACAACCAGCAGCTCTGACAGGCACTGCTGTCTTGCAGGACTGTATCTGGGGGAGCAGACATTGGCTCTGTTGTGAAATTCCTTGAGTTATTTGTGCAGTGATAGCACCCACCACCCCCAGTGTTATGTGAGCAAGGTCAAAGGGATGGTCAGTTGCCCCCAAGAAACATAGGGCTTGCAAAAGAAATGAGAAATAGAAATAAAGGGGCTGTTGCAAATTTGAAATCCTAAAAGAAACAGGAGGATTGGTCAAATGTGGGTGCTGAAGGCCAGGGTCCTCTAGCTGCTTTTAGGTGCCTTCCCAAATGGAGCTGGCGCTCTAAGAAGGGTTTTAGTGAGGTGAAAAGGAGCTTGTCTGCTCTAGAAGTTAGGATTGAGGATGACTGCATCCTTGTCAGCCAGGTCCTCTATCAGTTGTACAGAGAGAGAGGCACTTAGCCACTGACTGCTGTCAGGCTACAGCTAAGGAAGCCGCATGGCTGTGCTGCTCACAGCTGCTGGCTCCTCTCTCTTCCCAACTCTGCTTCTAAGAGGGGTCAGAGTCAGGGCAACAGTCAAAGTGCCAGGGAAAACTTTCAGTGGTGATAGCTGTAGTTTCTCCTCCATCTGCAAAGCTGAAAATGGAGAGAGACCAAGAAAAAGTCTGAAACCCCACAATGATGATAATAATCCCCAATTCCCTCGTAGTCAGTCTCATCTCACCCCACCCTTTTTCTTCTCCAGCAGGAAAAAGTTTCCCCAGCATTGCTGGCACCCTTAGCAGGACAGATCCGGTGCGGGAGTTGTGCTGGGGGTCAGGCAGAGAGATAGCATGAAGGGCTGGGACGGGATGCTGGGTTTCTTTCAGGACAGTGAGTTCAGATCATTGCTCTGCCAGAGGTTTTTTCCACGTGACCTTAAACCTGCCTTTTAAACCCCTCTCTGCCTCAATTCTCCAGCAGTTAAATGGGATAGTACTTTTCTCCTTAGCTGTTTGGATTGTAAGCTCTCTAAAGCAGAGGCTGTTCCTTCTTATGCTTGTGTACATCTCCTAGCATCCCTGGTCCTGGCTGTAGCTGCTCCTGTGATACCCCTTTTAATGAGAGAGAATGAGCGCATGTCCTCCTCTCTCTGCTCAGGATCAGCCAGTTCTTCCCCTTAAGGTTTCCTATCACAGCAGTTGCACCAGGGTCAAGAAGACACGATTTGACTCTAAATTGTCCAAGTGTGAAAGTGCAGCATGTGTTGTACCAGTCAAAGCATGAAGCAACCCTGAACTTCACACAAATCCATTGCTTGAGCCGGAGAGGAACACAGCAGCTTCTCCAACATATGTCTAAATAGCATTGCTGCACATCACAAATTAGCCAGGTGCTTTTGTAAAAAAACATGGGACAGTCTCTGCTCAGAGGGGAAGGTCCCTGAAGGTTGTGTCTCAGCCCACAGCATGCCTTGGTATGCTGAGCAGCTGGGTCCCTCTGGACTGCTGGGCTCTCACTAGCAGAGCTGGCCATAGGACTCTGAACAGGTGTTGCAAATTTTGCTCCTTTTTTTTTTTTCTTACAAGCAGGGCAAGACCATCTGTTGTGCTCTAAGATCATTAATGATTTTCAGGATTGCCAGGAAATAGAAAATATTTCTGCAGTGTCCGATGTGTAGTGCAAACAAATAATATACATATATATGCAAGAAAACAGACTAGGGTGTAGTATTTTATGAAATATTACAGTAGAGTGGCTTCCAGCGGTTTTGCCTTAAGAAGCTGCACAGCTGTTTCAAGCTGTTGAGCACTTGGGGAGATGATCTGTATTTGCATGACAAAGGGAAAAACAACATAGTTGCCTACATTACCTCTTTCTTTGTGTGCCATGCAGGGGTGCCTTCCAGCTCATTGCTCAGATGGGGGATAGGACTGCTTCCGCCTGCATCCAAGGATCTCAGAGATGTTATCTTGTTGCTAAAACCCACCTCTTATCTGGAGAACGTGGTGTTTTGGGCTGTAGCCCAAAAAGCCAAATGAAAGCGGGCTGAAGCCAGTGGGAATCTTTCCATGAAATGCTCAAGGGTTTGCCTTGGATTTCATTTGCTTTCTGCAAATCTGACCCAAAGCCAGTGGAATGACTCTGTTTTGGGATACTCACGCTGTCCCTTTGAGGAGTGTTTCGGAGGTTAGGAAGAGCTCGCCTCCAGACGGGAAGCAGGGCCCTGATACACCATGGAGCACATGGGGTCCCATGGACCTAATCATCCCTGAAGCCTTGACGAAGCACTCATATCGGGCAAGACCACTCAGCACTGCTGTCAGGTGCTCGCATACAACTTGTCCACTGCCCTCAAGGCAGCTGTGGGTTCTCGAAGGTGGGCTGTGATATGCTCTGCTCGTGTGATTTTGCAGCTGGCCATCAACATCTGTTTCAAGGAAGCTGTTGACTTCTCTGGGACAGGCAGGATCAAGCTGTACTCCTGAACCAGTTATAAGGAGTCTGACTCCTTATGAGTGTAAGGTCCTGCACCTGGGGAGGAAAAACCCCACGCACCAGTACAAGTTGGGGGTTGACCTGCTGGAAGGCAGCTCTGCTGGGAAGAGCCTGGGAGTGCTGGTGGACAGCAAATTGACCATGAGCCAGCACTGTGCCCTTGTGGCCAAGAAGGCCAACGGGATCCTGGCGTGCATAAAAAGGAGTGTGGCCAGCGAGTCGAGGGAGGTTATCCTCCCCCTCTGCTCTGCCCTAGTGAGGCTACATCTGGAGTCCTGTGTCCAGTTCTGGGCTCCCCACTTCAAGACAGACAGGGAACTGCTGGAGCAAGTCCAGCAGAGAGCTACGAAGATGATCAGGGGACTGGAGCATCTCTCTTATGAGGAAAGGCTGAGAGGCCTGGTCTGTTCAGCCTGGAGAAGAGAAGACTGAGGGGGGATCTTATCAATGCTTATAAATATCTAAAGGGTGGGTGTCAAGAGGGTGGGGCCAGACTCTGTTCAGTGGTGCCCAACGACAGGACAAGGGGCAATGGGCACAAATTGGAACACAGGAAGTTCCACCTGAACATGAGAAAAAGCTTCTTTACTCTGAGGGCGACAGAGCACTGGAACAGGCTGCCCAGAGAGGTTGTGGAGTCTCCTTCTCTGGAAATACTCAAAACCTGCCTGGACGCGGTCTTGTGCACCCTGCTCTAGGTGTACCTGCTCAAGCAGGGGGGTTGGACAAGATGATCTCCACAGGTCCCTTCCAACCCTTACCATTCTCTGATTCTCTGACTCAAGTGGGAAGCAAAAGGCTTGTGATAATGTCTGGATGTTTCATTTGCAGCCAAGAGCTTAATTTTCTTAGGCTGGCATAGGTTTCCTATGCTTTGATAGTACAGTTTTTGTTTTGACACTATAAAAACATTTCATTTTTATATGCTACTTTGCCTTTTTGATGGAGAACTTTTTATTAGAATATGACTTAAGTATGTTATATACCGTGTTATTTTTATAGTATATTAATAGTCTGTTCTATTTTTTTACTGTTATTGCAACAAACTATTTCTACCTCATTGAACAGGAGAGTGTTTATGTTATCAGAAAAAAAATCAGCATTACTAAAGCAAACTATACTGATATTTCTGATTATTTTTTTAAGCAATTCACTGGTAAGTTTCCTCAATGTGCAACAGCACCCAGGAGCTTTAACTGATCCTGAGGTTGGACGGGGTCAAAAAGAGTCCCCACCTAGTGTAATGGCATAAAATAGCCAAGAGAGATATTGTTAATCCTCCTGTTTTACATCTGGGGAATTTGGGAATGGAGAGAGGAATTATTTTCCAAAGGGTTGTGCAGGGAATCGGGGAGACATGAAACCATGAATGCTGGTCCCAGGGCTTCCACGCCGTAGCAGCAGGACCTCCAGCAGGTGCTACCAGTGCTTCCCATTCTGTCTTGCTGATGGTTTCTCCAGATCCCAGCCTCTTGTAATGAGAGGCCTTGTAAAGCTCTTTCAGGAGCAACCACTTTGTCCTGTTTAAAATTTGCTGTGTCCTTGAGGAAACAGAAGTGTTCCTCCCTCTCTTGAAACGTACCTTCAGCTGTAGCATCACAGGAAATCAATTAATATGATCCTGCACAAAATTGTTTTCTTAACAGCTTCGTCCCATCCAGAATTCTTATTTTCTGAAGGTTATCCCAAGAGTGATGATTAATACATGCATCTTTTTGAATTTGCTTAGAGTTAGTGGCTTACCAGGATTGTTCCAAACTTAAAAGCCAAATTTGGGAGTAATAAAGTGCTTAAACAGATTATTGCAGTTTGATGGTCCTAGTCAGGTAGATAAGTGCATCTTTGCACCATATGTGTGGCCTCTACTCCAGTTCATCCAAAGGGTAGACTGATTTCACTGCCAGCAAACTTTTTTACTCCATCTGGGTGAAACTGGATGAAATGGTGAGGACTGGCTAGTCAGATTGCAACACAAGGGTAGGGGTTGCAATATTCGTGTTATGCTGAAGTAGAAATCTGGTGCAGTGGAGTCTGGCTTGAAGCAGAGACTGCAACTCCTGCCTGCTCTGGAGACATGCCTACAGTCCCCTGTAAGGAATTAGAGGGTGCGTTACTCAGTAGATGCACAAGACTGCTAGTGCTTTAGGACAGATTTATGCATAGGGTGATTGGAGACAGACTACCCTGCAGCATAATTTGTTTGGGTTTACAGATTTCAAAGCGTTCTAATTGCCTTTTAAACAGCTATTCCTTTATTCAAGGAAACCTGCCTCAGGCTTTCCCAGTTTAAATTCCAGATTCCCATGGAAATCCAGGAATCTGGGGACATTTCAGGCTGACATTTATGCTTTGTGATGTCTTGCCTTTGTTCAGAAGTGTTAGACGCTACATGTAAAGCAAATGCTAAAGTAAAAGGTCTTAAGAAAGGGTTCGCCTTTGATTTTATTTACAAGATGAGAAATACGGTCCAGCCTCCAGCCTTTCATCATGTTGCAGTTACCCAGGCTTAGAATAAAGAGTCTGTTAAGATAGCACGATAGCATGCAGCTTGTCAGGGGTCTGCTTCATTCAAGTCTTACCTACCAAATGTTTGGGCCAGGCCAGCTCCATTCTTTATGTATTTTTTTTTAACATTCTGTGAGCTTTCTAGGAAAAAAAGTTTCCTGTTGCAAGGTCCTGCAACCAAATATAGTTCTAACTCCTACACTAACAACACTTTTGATGTGCTGTTCAAAGCAAACCCATCAAAGCAGGATACTGTTAATAAAACTCGGGAGAAACAAGAGGTCAAGTGACATGAGTAAATAGACCTTTCAGTCTCTTTGGAACTCCTATCGAAAGCCAGGAGGAATTTATCCTGACAAAAACACTAGTTTTAACTTTGGAGATTGGTCTTCGAACTGGAAAGAATTACTTCATGCTAGTGGATTGTATAAAGACACTTATCCACATCTTTCCAGTGCTCCCAAATGTATCCAGGGACAAGTCCTATTTTTTGATATACTTTTCCATCAAAAGAAATAAACCCCAAACAAGTGTATTTAAACCTTTGGTGTCCTCTAGACTTTGTGACAGCATTTTAGCCTGTGAGTAGCAGAATCATTTGTAACATGAGATGAATTGTCATTGTTTATATTTATCACATAATAAAAACTTATATTAGACAGTTCTTGCGGTAATACAAGCTCTCTCATTTAGGCAGTAGGAAAATTCAGTGAATTTAAAAGAACTTCAGCTGGTAAAAATTGATTCTTCCTGAAGTCTGTCTGGTTTCACCTCGCAACCTTTTGTGAGAGTATGCAGATATCTTATGTGGCACCTGTGGCTTCATACGGAGGTGAGTCTCAGTCAATACATAAGTCCTAGACCTTTGTTGTTGTTTCTTAGGTTCATACATCACTTCTGGATGGAGTCTGAGGTATTTAATCTGAGGAAGAGGTGCTGGTGGTATGCAAGGGTTTACACAGGATGGCAACTGGCCAGGGCTATCTTTACCTAAGGAACCTCTGTTTCTAAAATGTGCTGGGGTTTTGTTGGTTTTTTTTTTTTTTTCCCCCAGAGAGAAATCCATGGTATCACTTTCTTTTGCACATGGCTTTAGCTGACTTTCCACCCTCCCCTTCATATAACTGAGATAAAGCCAGCATGCAAAATACCGCATGTCTTACAGAAAACTTATGCCCCAGACGTTTTATATGGGAGTCACACATGTGAGGTTCTTATCTGGAGAAGCTGCTGCCTTCTTTGGGTTGTCTGCCCTGTATATTTGGTAGCCAGGTAGGACTTGGCCCACTGGGCTGGCTTCCCCTCCTTGAGCTTTTCATCAGCTGTATCTCTGTCCTAGTTTCAGATCGGTGCCACCAAGATGCACATCTGCCTTAGCTGATGCAGAGAGCTGCACACAAGGGAACAGCAATGACCTGTCCCACTCCCTCTTAATGCAACACGTTGTGGGAAGCTGTTTACTGATGCTGTTACACCCTTGTTTTCACCAGGATGGGAAACCAGAGGTAAGGAAGATGACTGTGGCTGAAAATTTCATTTCACATGGCCCACCCAGCTCTGTGGTTTGTCTCTCCACATCTTGTCATTCAATAGGCTTGAGCTGCTTGTCAGTGTGGGGACCACCAGTGGTGATGGAGAGATGTGTTCAGCTCTTGGCAAAGATGTTCTTCATGTAGCCACAAACCCAGAGCACTCCTGTAATGCTCGCTGCTCCCTGCCACTTCCTGCCTGCTCCCAATGCCCAGAAGTGACCTTGCAGAGGCTACTTGCAGGTTTTTCAGCCCTCCTGCAAGGTTATCCAGAAATAGAACTTTAGTGAAAAAAGCAGGCCTCACCAAATTTGGCTCTCTCTCAAAGTCTAATTGAAATAGCTCAGCATGGGCGCCGTGTCAACCGTGTGGGCTAGCAGCCTGGCAAAATACATATTGTGTGCGAGCTTCTGTGTGCCCTGAAACCTCAGTCCCACTATTTCCATGTAACCTGAACTTATAATTTCTGTCAAGGGAGATTGAATTAAGAGAAGCCTGTGGTATTCTTAAGGGAAGAAAAGGAGCATATCGGAAAACCTGAGCTAGCCCCAGCCTGTTGAATGTCCAATAAATACTTGCCGATGGGAAGATAGTACGTGGGATATACTCTGTGGGGACTCTCTCTTTTCTTTCCACTCCTTGGGCTCTGTGCCTTTTGCTAGCAATTTCCATGGCTGTCATCCTGGTGACATTCTCGTCAAATTCCTCCCTCAGCTAATGGACTTGGTCATCAGACTCGCTGAGCAAAAATCATGCCCTGGTTTGGCTTGGGACCTAACTGGTCACCATTTCCAGCCCTCCCCAGCCTCTGCGTGGATTTCTGTGCCCACAGATGACTATGGCTCTTTCAGACCTAGGAGGAGCCCTGTGAACCAGTTACATCCGCAGGTCCAAGGGGCTTCCCTTTCCTCCAAATGACTCATGGCCTACGTGGATAGAGGCCCTTTCTTCCAGAATGCTCCCAAAGACATTGGACATGTTGCAAAAAAGGGCAAAAGTCATTTGGAAATTGCTCTATTGTTGGGATAAAATGTAAAAAATTGCAAAGTGGGGTTTGCCTTCCCAAGGGAACTGCAGGCTGGTTAAAATATACATCCCTCCCACCTATTTTTGGACAGACTGACTCACCCGGTGTGGCTGCTTCTTTCTCTTTCCATCGGCTACAGAGCCCTACATGCCTAGCTTAGGTGGGCGTTTAACTTCCAGGATCTTTGCAGGATGCTATATTATCTTAATTTCTCTTTTCAAAGGAGTTTGGTGCACTTTCTTAGCAAGTCACCAGACAGTGTGTCAAAAGAGTGTTCAGAAATACTGAACCATAGCCTCAGCTCAGTCTAGCACAATGTACAGAGAAATAAAGAGCATTAGGAGCTTACCCAGGCTCTTTTTAGGCTCCTGATCTTAGTGGGTGAGGATGGAAAGAAAACAGCCACTGCACGGAAAATGAGCATCCAGGGACACTGGACATCCCTAGTCCCCCTCTGGGGGGGAAGTACAGGTAGTGGCTCCCCTGGTTTGTGAAACTCCAGACTTAGAAGTCTTCAGTTATACTGCAAAAACTGTTATATCTGTGAGAAGTCCCAGAAATGCAAATATATTCTCCTCTTATAGGTCTTTTCACTGTCAAGGCAGGATAAAGGGACCCTACTTCCCTGATACCTGTGTGGGCTGGTAGTAGCCAGCCCAGCTGCTGAGCAGCTGGCTTGTGCTTTAATGCAGTACAAGAATAGAGTAAAACATGTAAAACTTATTGTTTTAAGCCAGGCACAATTATCTGGGCACATACAAATGATGCTTGCAAGTTTTGGTTGATGTTGTGTGTATCTGAAGGCAGAATTTGGATTTAGAGATCAATTTTCTACAATGCTGAGTGAGAGGAGGCTAATTTTAACAAAGATGCTTTTCCCATGATTTTTCATATTTCTGTGACTGCACATCCCTATTTACTTAAAGTACAGCCCTCACCACAGTTATTACACCATGAACTTAATATCTCTCCCTGGGAAAAGAAACACTTTTTAGGAAAAAAAGAAAAGGGAGGAAAAAAAAAAAGGGAGGAAGTGTTCGAAGAAGTTCAGAAAGCCTCAGATTCCTCTAGGGTTCCCAGCTGTGCTGTATGTTGTCCCAGCTGAATGCCAGATATTTCCGCTCTGCACATTAATGCATTCAAGGAGAAATCAAAGCGGCTGTCTTGAGTGTGCTTTGGGCCAAGTGTGTATGGCCTACCTCAGAACAGCTCTGATCCCTAAGGTTACAGCCCTTTATTCTTCCCTCCTTATAGGCCTGGGGCTGAACACGAGCTCTCTGGAGCTCATTATGGCTACCTGCCTGTCAGTGCGTCGAGTGATAGACAAGTCTTCAGATGCTTCATGGTCCCAGTGGCCTGGAAGCCACATCCTCTGCTGGACCATTTCTGGTGATGCAGCAGTCTTTCCTTCCCTGTTGAGGGGAAGAGGAGCAGTACTTCTCTAATGGTCTCATCGCATCACATGTTCTGTTGCTACCACTTGTCACAGAGGTGCCACCTTTGGAGGCACATGCTGGTGGGTGGCCAAGCACTGATGGTGTTGGGGCAGCCATGGGTGCTGTGTGTAGTGTGGTAGCAAGGCTCTGCCAGATACGTTGCCCCATGGGGTTGGTTTATTGGTCTAATGTTAGGTGGGTCCAGCCGTTAGCACAAAGCCAGGTTTTGGTGAGTCATATCTGCAAGCAGAAACCCTTGTCACAGTCCCCCTTTCCTCACGCCCCTGATGAAACTCTGTGTTGGGGTTGTGACCATGCAGCAGTGCGGAGCAGGGCTGTGTGCTGCAGCACCCTCAGTCGGGAAAGCTGGCTGGGGGCTCTGCAAGGTGGCAAGTTCTGTCCAGCCCCATGGTAGCATCACTGCAGAAGCATTGCAACGCAAAGCAGAAGTGCAGTAAATTGACTATCTGGCAAAAATTATTTGGTTGACTCCTTGATGAAGTGAAGATGCCAGGGACTGGGCTGACCTGGACTGGTCATGTACGTAGTTTGCCTGGTTCATATATCTTTGAGTTCAGAACTGCTGCAGCTGTAATTCAAACATATGCTGCCATTGTGTTATTTACTGTCCCTCGGCCTTCAGTGGGATGGGTGGGGTTTTTGTGTCCTTGTTGAGGGACCGTTTCCTCTGTCCACTGTGTCTTGTGATTGCTTGCTTAGATGGTATGTTATGCAGCTCAGATCAAAGCCATGTCACATACCAGCTAGTAAATGATTCAAAGCAGTATTTCACATCTTCACAACAATTGTTCACTCTAATTATGAAGAAGATTGTTCCGAAATCAGTCCTTGCATCTGTCTTTCTGTTTGTAACCACTCTAAGCAACCGTCACTGCGTGCAAAGGAGACGGGGAGATCTGCTGAAAATTGAACGTACTGTAGACAGTAGAGTGTGTTGTGCAAGGGCTCTGTCCCTCATCAGTGTCAAATTGCGTAAACCAATGTTGGCCAGATGAAGTGAAATAACATCTCACTTCCTAAAATGGAAATATCCCCATATCTTGTTCTTGGCCGAGGACTACTCTAGGGGGCAAGATCAGCAAGCAGACGGTAGTGACTGCAGCATGCCCCTCACCACTGCCGGCCCCCATGGTGCTCAAGGGAAGAACAGCACTATTTGCCATAGATCTGATGAGTAGCGGGAGACTTTGCACCCTATAAAATCCCCTTAATTTAACTGTGACTGCCCATAAATTGACTTTAACCTAAATAGTGTATCTTTCTTGAAAAGAAGCTACTGTTCTCTGGGATCCAACCTCTGCTGGTTAGTCTGTTACTGCTCATGTCACTCCAATATTCCCTAGGGCTTAAATGTTTCGGGCATGTTGGTAGCACAACAAATTAAAATGGAAACTTGGAAAATCCTATACTGGGAGTTTATTTGCACAGTTTGGTAGCAAAAGACTGTTCTTTAATGGCAGAGAGCAGTCAAGGGTCCATCCGTGCAATGTGGGGAAAATGACTGGTAGGTGACAGTGGAGGCAACCCAAATATACTGTAGGACTCCTCACCCTGGAAATGATCCATCAAGGCCAGAGGAGCAGCTAACCTCTCTCTCTGCTTGGGATCACAAGATTGCAGGTCTTTTTTGATTTTAGTTTTAACTACTCACCATTTTTAGCCCTGCCCCGAGGCTTTGGGCAAACTGACCTACCTGAAGCCCGAGGTCCTGGTCATGTTCTGCCACCACCGTTTTTACCTCTTGTTTTTTCCTTAGATGGCTGCAGCAGGATTGTATGATGAAGGTATTTACAGGTAAGATATTAAGCCAGATAGCATATTTGTTTAGCAGTAGCTCTGGACACTAGTTCCTTCCAGATGTCCTAGAAGCTGGCAGAGTGTCTTGCCCACAGCTGTCTATCAATCGTGCAGTCTCTGCCTTGCCAGAGCTTGTGGACAGCATTTGTCATGATGTTGCTTCCAATGTATCTGAGCATTTTTATCCATTTAAGGACTAGGGACTTGAATTGCTTGTCCTTCCATATGAAGTTCCCCATAATTTAGCCATTTGACCAAGGCAAGCTCATATTTTGTAGTTAACTTCTCTCCACATTCATTCCCCCATTACAACTTTGTCCAGCCCTTCCTCTCTCCAGAATTTTCTCTCTCCCATGCATTTTCTTCCCAAAAGCTCCTTGACGGTATCTGCAGACCTGTTGTCTCGGCTTTCTGGAGCCCTCTGGCAAAACTCATCTCTTTTGTGATGCATCATGTGGAGTTTCACTGGTTGCCTCTGCAGTCTGGCTCAGCTTGGCATTTCGTATGTCTTTGTCACCCCAGCTCTCAGCCTACTTATTATATCTCCCACCTATTACATCTCCTAGAGTCTGACCCTCCACATGGCTCAGTGGAGATCTTCAAGACCTTCAAAGAAGGTCTGGAAAAATCAGTTTTTCTGCAGAATCGATGAAAATTGCATCCAGTCCACAGCTTCCTTCCATAGCTTAGTTTCAGAACCAAATCTGGCACCAGCACAGCCAAAGCTACACGTCATGCTTCCACGCAGCTGTTCCTACTGGCATGTCAGGCATGGCTGTGCAACTAAACCAAAGCTAGTTAGCAAGTCACCAAGCTTCATCGTTCTCTTGCACGGTGCACAGTCCTCGTTTACTCCTGTCCTGAATGTGTGAGCAAATTACAAGCAAATTAGAAGAGATGTAGATCTAATCCAGGTCAGGCTGCTGCTAGCAGGATGCAGGCAAGCAGCCGCTGCAGCAGCACCAGGGATGTCAGGATAAATAGGGAGCAAATGACTGCTTTCACCTTATTGTTCCACTTATTTTAAGATCAGGGATCAGGAACGGGGATATTTGTTCCAGAAAAAAAAAATCAGTGGAGTCATTTATACACAGCTGACCCTGATTGCTGAAGTTAGTCTATGGATTAAGAAGTTATGTGTGTCTAGCTTGTAGATACATACACACACATTATAAAGTCAGTGTGGTTTTTCAGCAGAAAAGAGGGGCGAAGTCTTGCCCTGATTCATGTAATGGACACTTGCAGCCATGTCTTCCAGCAAGACGACTTGGCCAAGCTGGGCATGGAGCTGGAGGGCAGAGGAGTGAGGTATAGTGTAGGGAGGTCTGAATTTCAGCTGCCCTTGCTTCGTGGCAGATCACTCCATCACCCTCTTGAGCACTAACTGCAACAGAGACTGGTTCAGATGGTATCAGCAGCCAAACTAGAATTTCTGCTTTAAAAACAAGGGAAGCATTTCATGGGTTTTTCTTTTGCTTTGTTTTTTTCTTTCTTTTCTTTCAGAAATAGCAAAAATGAGAGTGAAAACTGTAGCAGTCACTAGGATTGTGGAGCTGCCTGGTTTTAATATACGCCTCATAGGTCTGGGGTCTGCCCTGAAATCCCAGCTCATGGGGAGTCTCCAGTCCTCCTGGGGAAGGATTTGCAGATAAGCTTCAGTAGGAAACACCTAAAAACCACAGGAATAAGTGAAATAAAGATGACACAAATTATTCTTTAGAAATCCCAACTTTTAAGGTAACCTCAGGATTTTCCCGAGGTTTGACTCATCTTGTTTCAGAGGGGCTGCAGCCAGAGATGGAAGCACAGCTTCCCAAGGGGCGGTGGCAAGGCTGGAATGGGAGAGCACGGAGAGACGAGGTCTCCAGCATTGGCTGCTGTGGGGAGAGAGAATCGTTTCCATTTCCTTGAGGCAGAGCTCAGCTCTCCTGTGCTTGGGAAGTACTTGATAACACAAACTTCTTTTCAAAGTCCTCACCTTTTGGATTTTTCCTATTTGCTCATTGGCCTGAAAGCTTAAGTTTTTTTGGAATTGGAGGTTTCTTTTATTTAACTGAGAAGGTAGCTGTGTGGCTAATGCTCTCTTGCCTAGGGTAAATTCCTAGGGTAAATGTCTCTCTAGCTTGTTAGCTCTGGGCTGGGATTCAGTCCATCGACGGGCTCTGAATGTGGTTGTTTTCATTTCTGTGCTCCTTGGCACAGGAGGAACACAGGCCATGACTAAACTTTTCTGGCTTTGGTGCCAGTGCAATCGTGTGAGAGTTTCAGGGGCTGAAGAAAATGCTGAAGAATCATATCTGAGAGTTTTTTGCATGTCAGGCTGCAGATGAAAATGAGCAACCTTGGGCAAAATTCAGGCGAAAGCTGTTTCTCTTCAGCAGGCCAGAAACCATCCAGCACTTTCCAGTACTGGTCAAAAGGAGCAGCAAGAGCAAAGGGCAAATGCATAGGGCATTTGCAGTCTTTCTCCTGGGCTGGCCCAGAAACCTCTGCCCTGATCCACCAGCCCTGGCTGGCCCATCGCTGGAGGGTGGGAGCCCCGAGAGATACAGGTGGGCAGTTGTTTAAGGACTGGTGCAGCGAGGCCATGTGGGCTTGGGGAAATGTCTGTTATTCTTAAGCTGCCCAGGTCAGCTGGGTGTTATCTCAGAGCTGCTTCGTTAACAAACTGTGAGCTGGGTCCAATAGGAACCGCTAGTCCAGGAACTCCCAGCTGGTGTCTAGCACAGTGCAGGCTTGGGAGACTTCAGCAGCAACCTAAAAATTAAGAAAAGGCTGATATTGCCAGTGAAATTATGGAGATAACAAAGTAGATACCTCACTTCTGCATTACTTAGTGACTCTAGAGATAGCTCACCAAGACACTATCTATGTATATGTATTTTAAAAATACTGCATGCACTTACACTCTTTTCAGAAACCACAGTGCTTGCTAGAGGCACTGGCAGTAGTCACTCTCCCTTACAGTAATTAGCAAAGGCACATCTCAAAGCTGTCAGTGAAGCTGGTTTCTTCTTTGTGCTTCTGTTAATGAGGCTGGTTTTGGCCTTGAGTATACTTTCACTCACCATATGTCATCTCCTTTTCTGTCCCAGGAGGGAAATGGGGAGTTGCTATTTGGTGGGCAGTACTGGAGTACCCCAAAGCCAGTGCAGAAACCCGCCTGCAGGACAAAGACACAGGCCTGCTCCAAAAACCTGCAGTCTAAGTCAGTGCTTGCACCCTTGTGATGGACTTAGCCCAGCTGCAAAATAAAAAAAATTAAAAATGCCCTGCTGTCTTTTCTCCCTGGTGGTACACAGACGCAGGTTAGCTTATCCTTTCTGTGCCCTGTGAGGGATGCTGGGGAATGCCAAGGTGTTAAAACAAGTGTGTCCTTGCTTGCATGTACTATCCCCATGGCCTTCCTAGGACTGAGTTCCCCTAAGCTCCTCCAGAATCCTTTTGGAGATGGCTGGAGGAATGTGTGGTGTGTGCTAGCAGTTCTTGGCACTGGCCCAGGACCTGCTGTCACTCTTCTCTGCCTTTTCTTCATGTTTTCCTGCAAACTGATGGAAGTCTTGTAAAAACACTGTCCTGGGACTTTCATGTTAAACCAGGTCACACTTCTGCTTCTTCTAGCGGCTTGGCTCAAGCTGAGCTCAGCTCAGGCAACAGCAAATGCTGCAGAAAGCTCCCCGGCTTTGCTGAAAGAAAAGGCAAAACGGGCCGGTGAGGGGCCAGGCACCACCTCCTCACATCTTAGTCCAGCAAGCTGGTCCTGAATAGGGACCCAGAAAATCCATGTCACCCCACTCCTAGCTCATGCCCTGCATCACTGGACAGCTTACTCTCTGCTACCCATCCCTTAGACTGTGGAGGCTGAACTGGGGGAAGGTTTCTTGCCTTGCTCAGATGGTCATCGCACCATCAGCAGCACCATGCTCCTGCTCTGGACGCAGGCAAATTGTGCCTCTCACCATCCACCTCCTACACTTTTGTTTTCCCTTTTGGTATCTACCTGGCTGTCAGTCATTTGAAGCAGTTATGTATCTGTCTGATATTGCCTGGTCCTCACCGTGATCAAGCCGTGTCACCTCTTCCACCTTGTCGACAGAGGGCAGGATTTGTGTTGGTCCTATGGCCCTGCCAGCCACGGGGCAGGCTGTCCCTGTTTGCGCTCAGGGCTGCACGAAGCTGTAACAGCAAATAATCGCCACCCAAGTTGTCTGAAACTGTTATTTTGCAAGACTGGAAGTATCTGGCCAAAAAGTAAACATATAAATGGAAGAATTGTTTTTCTTTTGGGGTTTGGTTTTTTGGTTGTTTTTTTTTGTTTTGTTTTGTTTTTTTGTGAATATTTTGTACCAGGCAAATAAACCACTTCATAAAATCATTGATCTCAAAAGAAAAAGAAGTGAAAAATGCAATTGAACCATAAGGTGCTATAAAAGCAGTTAGTAGATAAGGTACTAGTGCTTTAAAACAAGGACTTGACATTGCTGCACTGCACCAGGATGGTGGAGGGTGGCAAAGCACGAGGCAGGGCTTTTTACACCTCTCCAAAAGCCTCATGACAGATGAGAAGAGCATCTTCTGCCGAGAGTACAGAGGCTGCCTGCGGGGGTCTAAGCGGAGGTACAGAGCCACGTGGAGGAGATGCCGTGTGCTTAGATCAATCTGGACTTAGAAATCTTGCTTTTTGTTATTTTCCTTCTCTTTTTGTCTCCTCTCTGAGCACAAGAGACTGATCCTCCACCACCAGCATGAGCAAGGGTTGTGGTGCCCTGTGCCAGCAGGAGGGGAAAGGGAAACACAGAAATCCCAACATGTAAGCACTGTTGTTATTGTCTTCACTTGGTGAGACAAACTGTTAAAAACCTTAAATGAAAGGCATCTCTAGGGCAAGGCTTTCAGCCAGCATATAAATCAAAAAGTTCACCTAACTTTTTCCCTCACGTTTGTGCCAGTGTTTTAATTCTGTTTGATTTGGCAGCCCGTGTTCATTTTCAGAATATTAAAGAACTGAATTAAATAATTGAATCTCTTCCTTTGTAAACTTTGTTCCCTGGCTCATTGCCAGGTTCGTACCAGGATGGGGACCAGCTACTTCTTTCAGCAACAAAAATACACAGAAAACAGCGGGCTGGCTTCTCGGTGATCTACCTGGCCTCTACACATTTCCTCATTGTTCATGTGCCCAAAGGGAATGTACCCCAGGTTTGGAGGTCCTAAACCCCAGCAGAGGAATGTGGACCACCGAGCAAGCTCTGGCATCGCTTGGGCAGTGTGCGTGGGCTGGGTGCAGCGTGCATATACAAGGAGTGAACTCTCCAAAGCATCTAGCAAGCTGACTTATTTAATTTTAGGGTTTTTTAATGGACCACTTATGCCCTGTAGTATCTCCATCCCATAACAGAGCTGCTCCTGAGCACAAAGGAGATTCTTTTGTGCTGTGTTCAAGGGCTTCTCTTTAATGGCAGGTGGGTGCTCCATGCCACGTCGCCATGCCCTCCGGCAGCATGGGGAGCCCCTGCATCGTGCCCACTCCCTGCTCTGGCAGCACACACAGTCTGCTCCAGCCGACCTCCTCAGCAACTCACACCACCTCTCTGGGGTCTTTATTTTTTATCCTAGTGATTTTCCCCTTGCCAAAATGACATCGGGCTCTTGCCCACGGAAATAAATTTCTTTTTGTCGTTGCTGCTGTTTGATGATAGCGTAAGTGAAGATGAAGGGGCAGCTGCTGGATATATAGGAAAGTGGAATGATAGAGAGAGGAGTCAGGAGAGAGAATTCAGCTCTCGTGGAATTTTGGGTCAAAGTGATGTGTTTCAGTGACACTTGTCAGCCTTGGCTTAGTAGGCGCCCAGAGAACGTGGAACTGAGCAGCACGCACGTGGCTCCTCCTCTGAGGATTTTAATAAATTTTAAAGAACTTTGCAGGACTGTTGTGCTCTGTTACACACCTGATAACATTAAAGCTAGACTCAGCAAGCTTAAGTCTAGCCCAAAACCAAGAGAACGCAAACACAGTTTTGCAGTGGTATGAAACAGGCTCTTTTGTGTCCGTGGGAAGGGAGGTGTGTATTTAGGGTGATATTTAGACCTACGGTGACCATTTCCAAGCCATACCTTCTGAAGTCCCCCCGCAGTCCCCCAGCACAGGCACATTATTGCAGATGCTTTTTCCCAAAGAAGCCGTGTCTCCCCGCCGCTGGTGCGAGCTGTAGGAAACCCGGCTACTCCCAGGGGTGTGGATCTCTCCACTTCTCAACCACGTTCATTTTATTGGCTTTTGCCCACTTTTGCTAGCTCTCTGCATTTTCTCCCTCCTTGAGAGATATCAGAGTCAGCCTGTGGTCAAGTTTTCACATTGTAGGGATGAATAAGCCCATCTCTCCCCATGTGCCCTTGCAAAAAGGCTCTCAGCAGGGTGGCTGGTTGCATTTGCCAACCCTAGCAAAGGGATGAATCCTCCAAAAAGGGTGTTCTTGTGCAAGCCTGAACTTTTTTAAAAACTAAGAAAGCAAGCAGGAATGTCTTTGGCTCCTTCACCCATCAGCCTGGCCTTGGTAATACATCCCTGCGTGCCGGGTGCTGGGGTTTACCTGCTTCTTATCTGTGTCTGTGGTGGGGAAGGAGCTCAGAAACCTTGCTGCCAGCCAGCTTGGCATCACACCCCTCTCCTCGGGGTTTGGGCTTTTTCCTGCCCCTGTAAGAAGTGAGGTATTTATGCTTTCACTAATTTTTTTTGCTTTTAAGCTGTTTCATAGAAAAACTTGTTTTGTCCTCTCCAGAGGGTTAAGGGAGAGAGGATTAAGGTTTTCAGCTTTGAGTTGGTCCAGAAGTGGGACAGGGACGTTTTTTCCAGCACAGCGCAGCGGTATGTGATTACCTGCCAGCTTCACGCCCCAAGCGGCTGCCAGGAAAGTCGGGCTCTCACGCCTGGCTTTTATTTGCTGTGAAATATCGCCTGGACATTTATTCTGAAAAATGACAGGGAAAACAGCCAAATAACAAAGCTTTTGAGGACACATTTTCAGCCCAGCAGTCAACCCCGTGCCGCTGGGAGTTAGAAGAGGGATTTTGGATGAGCAAAGGGTTCTACCGTGTCTCTCCATATGGCAAAATCCCCAGGAAAACAGAGGGGACAAAGTAAAAGTAAAGCTCGAAGTTTTTCCCATATTAAGGTATTACTAGATTAAGGTATTACTAGAAAGCGCTGAGTTTCTTTAAGCCCAGCTTGGGCAGTTGGTTGCTGTTGCAAGAAGGTGTTTGGCCGTCCCTGTAAAACATGAGAAACCACATGCTGCGGTAAAGCTTTCTGCAGAAAATAGTGTAAATGAAGTAAAGGAAAAAGACACTAATTGGAGGAAATTACTAGAAATTCTGCCTTGGATCAGCTGGTAGCAACCCCTGAGTTTCTGGAAAATGGCACAGCCAAGGGCTCAGGGTGCTGGCTTATTTTTACTGTTTCCTGAGGCTTAGCCACGTTGGCAGGGCTGCAGTGGGCATCCAGTGTGTGACTGTATCAAAGCTCATTTAGCAGCTTGGTTAGCAGCTGGGATGGTATGAGTGCACTGTGAGTTAAAAAAAAAGACCATATGTCATTTTTGCAAATAGCTTCCCAAAAGCAGCTTGTGGCCAGGAAAACGAGACTACTGGATAAAATAAATGGTAGCCATCTGAACCACTCAGAGTCCAACCTGGTATATTTTTCTCTTTTCAAAGAGAAGCATCTTGGGGCTGCCCTGGAAAAGGTGCATCTCCTGAGTGTCCTTGAGGTGCTGGACAGGGACGGTCTTGCTGCCCATGATTTATGGGGGTCTGAATCCATCTGGGGCTGCATCGGCTGCACCTGGGCTGCGAGAAGGTTTCCTCCCTCCCGAGCACTCATCCCTTTCCCAGCATTTGGACACCCGAAAGCTTCCCCAGCTGCCAGGGCCCTGCAAGGACCAGACTGTGATTGGGGTCAAAACGGGCAGGGGCTTTGCTGCTGCCCTTTTCCTCCAAAAAGTCAATCTGTAAAAGCTATAAGGCTGCAGTAAGGATTTGCATAGTGAGCCTCCAGGAGAAACTGGCTGTACAAGAAGGCATCATAAAATATTTTCCATTTTAAACAGAGAGTTTCTCCTCTTGCTCCCACCCCATCAAGGCTTTGCTCTCCCCGCTCTGTGGGGAGATGCTGATGGGGTTTCAGTACTGCCTTGTGAGCCCTTGAGCCTCTCTAGAGAGTAACTAAGCCTCTCTATATCAAACAAATACAAAGCCACCAGCTACAAATAAAAGACCCTGAAAATGCTCTACCACCAACTGGGTGTGTTGGCAAGAGGTGCTTGTGGCATGGTGGTTCCCCTCCAAGCCTTTCCCCACCACCATTTTACAGCTCTTCCTCCTCTTGCCTTGCTAATGGGTCTGAAATCAGAGCAACCAGTGGTGTCCTCTCCTGCCAAGAGAGTGAGGACCACCATCACCAACAGTGTTTCCCTAAGGCAAGTGCTGGCTGGGCATGGTGGATGGCTCTGCCTTGGAGACAGACGACCTCAGCAGAGGAGGGATTAATGTATAGACGATGCTATACAATCTCTAGTGTCAGCAGGTGGCACTCCTACTACTCGCTCTCTGCATGGGAGCTGAAACCTGGTTTCTGGCCCCAGAGCAGGGCAGGTGTCTGGGGATGGGAAGATCTGGGTCCCCGAAGCTGCTGCACTCACTGGAACTTAAACTGTTGAATTGTTTCTGCCTTCTGATTCCTAGCAAGGTTGTTAAAATTAGACAAAAAAAGATATAATTTACCCTGGGTCTAGGATAGTGTCAGTAAGAGTTGGATGAGTTTTGCTCTCCAACTTTTCAACACCAATTTATAATCCTAAATAGCAAAATAATCATTTTTCAAAGCTCTCCCAACCCCAGGACATCTGAGCACAAAAGTAAACCAGCAGCAGAGGGGAGCTGAGAAAGGGCAGCTGGCCCCATTAGTGAAGCAGCGCAGCTGGCATGGTGACTTGCAGTGCAAACATCCTGCCACTGGCCCATAGCCTGCTAATTGCATTGCACAGTGGCTGGTTCGTCAGGGAAAGGGCTCTTCACCAAGGAAAGGGGATTCTCCCTCTGCTGCAGCCCCGCAGGCTGTGCAAGAGGTTGCTGTTCTCCCACTGCTCACGGTCGAATAGAGAAACAAATTATTTTAGACTCACAAGCTGGTTTCATTCTGGTGGACCTTGAAGCCTGATGCATAAAACCGTGACCAGCTCACATGCACTGCAGCCGGAGCCTGAGGGATGTGCTCAGGCTCAGACTTCATCCCGCTCTGGGCTACGACAGATGCTAGTGCAGCCTTTGGCACCTCCCGAACGTGTGGTTTGGCTCGCTCCTTATTTCCAGCAAGCTGGTAAAAGGCCTGGTCCTGGTCTATGAATACGGCTCAGCAGACAGACAAGTCCTGGGTTTCTTTTATATATCTATACGTCCCACGCATGGTCCCAAGGAGGGAAGCACCGCATCTGTGGAGCCTGGTGGTGTAACGTGGGACCATGTGCACGGCAGCAAAGCTGCTGCCTCTGCTCGTACCTAACCTAAAACTCCCCTGCTGCAATTTAATTGCAATCTAATTAATCTCCACTTCTATGCAGAGAGTAATTTACTGGTTTTAGACACGGACTGGGAATACACAGGAGGAAAGGCATTTCCCTGCTCTTCGTTGGGGTTTGTCCTTGATTTTGAGGCAGAAGAAGTGGTTTTTTAAACTTCCGCAAGCATGGGGCGAGTGCAGGAATGAACATGATGCTTCCTGTGGTTGCAATACCTGGTGCTCATCATTTAGGAGGATTAGGTTCACATTTTATTAGGAAATGTATGCTGGCACCGCAAAACCTAGGGCTGGAAGAGGTGCATGAGGTCATCACATCTTTTTCTGCATCAGCGCAAGGCTTTCCCTGCAGCCCTTTTCCAGCAGATTTCCAACTCGCTGTGCATGTCCCCAGCGGCTGGGCTACTACCACCTCTGGGCTGATTGCAAACAGGCTGACATGCTCGGTCGTGCATCTCCCTTCCTCAGTAGCTGGCTGATGCTCTCACATCATGCTTCTCATTCCTCCTTTTTGCTCTTCCAAAACATCTCTGCTCCACTCCCTTCCCCATGTCCCCACCCTCCCATCTCTTCTCGTGGGTGTCCTGCTCTGACCCTTCGCTGCACACAGGGTTTGGCTCTTCCCAGCCCTGGCACTGGCACATCGGAGGGGCTTCGGGCAGTGATGACAAGCTGCCTGTGAATCCAATTTTTCACCTCTGGCCCTGGGTGACAAGCTGTGAGGTCGGGGTGTCCCTGTCGGACCCCCAGGCGTGGGGAGAAAGCTGCAATGAGAAGGGTCACTAGTGTAGAAGGATGGAAAGCCCCATCCCAGTGGGACTGGGTGAGCCGGTAACTCCATTTTAGGGTAGGATAGCATCGCCGCGGGTGATGCGCGGAGAAGCAGCCCCCCCTGCTCCACCCCAAGCTCCCCGCGGCATGCCTCTTATTCCCACACTAATGAGAAACAGCTTAAAACATCCTTGAACCTCACTTGTTTTTTTGCACATTTTCAAGAGATTAGTGGAACTGGGTTTGCCGTCAGGAGGAAAGGCTCCTTATCTGCCTTGCCTCGCTAGTAAAATCACTTCCAGAAAATCGCAGTGCAGGTGGGATGGCCGTAGCTCCACAAGGGCTGGATTTTCTTACTCATTCCATGTTGGCCTTGTTGACTTTGTCTGCACAGTTTGCTGGGTCTCGTCATACAACCCACCTCCACCGCCATGCTCTGCCCAGTGCTGAGGACTAGCCAGCCCATGGGTGTCCTCCGAGCTGGCTCCCGCAGGGACAGTACAAATAAAATCCTACCTTAGAGATGCTTTTGTGATTCCCAGAGGATGATTAAGAGGCTTTATCAGTGGTTTATCACACGGTGAGGAGTACTGGAGTACCCAAGGTACAGGTGATGGGCGACGTACCAAAACAAATGCTTCTTCCACCAGTCCATGTTGTAGCTGACCTGGGGAAGCAGGTCATGAATGGGGGCACAAAACACGACCATCGTACAAGATGATGAGAGGAATAGCTGTTGTGCACAAATAGAGCAGTGAGGAGTACGTGGGGTTTTGGTAGTAGAGTTCATCTGTGGCTGAAGCACATTTCTGCAGAATTTATGCAGTTTTTCTGGAAAAGTGTAACAGTATTTTTCACTGGATGGACTGGCTGTGATGTGGAGAGGTAGGGGACGAGCCACCCCATAGGCTCTCCCACAGGACCCTGTCTCCACGTGGTGGTCCTGGTCGTGCAGGAGCCAGAAGAGATGATGGCAATCGCACAAATGTTAAAGCTGTTGCTGTTGTTGACCAAATTCTCCTCTTTTTCCACCAGCCTGGCCCTTACAGCAAGAGACAGAGGCCGTACCGTCAACAAGGGACCTCTTCCAAATCTCACACAGGGATTCATGGCCACAAATCATCCTCCTGTCTTAACCAGCTCCGAGAGGAGACTGGCCAAGCAGGGTCTTTAAAAACACTTGCTTTTCCAAACAGCGGGTTATTTACTTGCATCCCTCATTGGCTGAGTGCATGCTGCTGTTGTCCCCCCACCACGAGCCTCATGTGCAGCCCCTTTGCCCCTCTCCGGGGCAGAGAGGCAGTTATCTGCTCGTACATGTATTAAATACACGCAGGGCTCAAAGCACTTCATATGGGCTCAAAAAGCTTTGAAGCTTTGACGGGGAGGCTGTTTTCAGCAGAGAAGGGGCTCCCTTGGCTCAGTGGCCTGCCCCGGTCCCTGTCCCACCCCTTGTCACCTCTGTGAGTTGCTGTAGACCCATGTGGACTTGGCCTCAAGTTTTTTCTTTTTTCTCTTTTCTTTTTTCTTTTTACTTTTTTCTTTTTTCTTCTTCTTTCTTTTTTCTTTTTTCTTTTTTCTTTTTTTATATACATATGTATTTTTCTTTTTCCTTTTTTCCTTTTTCCTTTTCTTTTTTCTTTTTCTTCCTTTTTTCTTTCTAGTCCTCCTTTTTCTTGTGCTGCCTTTTTTCTCTTCCCCTTCCCTCCTCAGTCAGGCTGGCGGCACCCCAGCGATGAGCTAATGTGGCTAGCTGCTGGATCCCGGATCTGTGTGGGAGGCAGCGAGACGATGCTCAGCCATGGCTCAGGCCGGTGCTGGCCGCGGTTGGGGTCCGGCCCCGGCCCAGTGAGTGTGGGGCTACTGTGTGCCGTCAGAGCCGGGGCAGGCAAGGGGCAGATCCAGACAGCCAAGCACTTGTTTTGCTGGTGGGGCTGGGAAGGGATTGCAAAAGTCAGACAGGGTCTGAGCTTGGGGTTGGCCCTGGCTGCTGGATGCAGGAGCACAAGGGAAAAGCATCGCTGCACTCCACAGAGGGAAGCGGGGCTGGCTGCCCTGAGGCCAGGGTGATGGGCCCTGGGGTCTGGCTCAAGCCCACCCCATTGCAAGGAGGTAAAGCCTGTGGGAGGGTGTTGAGAGAGATGTAACCCCCCCCCAATTCCTGCCAGGCTGACAGCAACAGGATGGCATGAAATCGCCAGAATGGGGAAGCTGCCGGAGAGAGGGAGGGGTGGGCTGACAGCAGGGACCCCGGGAAAGTGAATGGCTCCAGTGTGCCAGCACTGCCCTGGCTGTTTGCAGATGTACTCCCTCCTCTATAAGCTGCCTTTTAACTTTGCAAACAAGCATCCCTTTGCAAAGACTCTCTCCTCACCAAAAATTTTAAAAAATCAAACCAGGAGGAGTTGAGTAGCTCCTTACATTTGGAGTCGTGCAGCTCCTTACGTTTAAGGACAACCTCCTGGCCACCAAGGTCTGAGATGGCCAAGCCACCATGACTCCCAGGGATGGCAGCGAGGCAATGAGGGGTCCCAGCGGTTTGTAGGAGGTGCAGAGCGTCTCACAGGAGCAGGGGGATTAGGCAGCAGCGTAATGGCTTGTAGGGGGATACGATGTATAACATAAAAGCTGGATGCTCTTTGAGGCCCAGGCTTGTTGTTTACTTGGCTGGTTGTGTTCTCCTCCATTTCCATCCTATCACTCATGTAGTGGCATATCTGTCATCCTCCAGCTGCTCAGCTGGCTGCACGAACCTCTCTTGTATATTTTAATGTTAAATTTCTTCTTTCCTGTTGCCAACCCTCAAAATAAGGCAATTGGGTGTTATTCCTTGGGGATGCGATCAGTGACAAATTTGGGATTGCACTGTCTCCCTTGGGATAGCCATCTCAATCAATTTCCAAGTAACTTTCCAACATACCCATAAACTTTCAGCAACACTTCTTGGAATAAGTGTGTGCTTGTTTTAAAAAATACAAATTGCACTCCTTTGAGCGAGAGGGAGATTGCCTCAGGCACAGATGTAGTGATGCACAGAAACAAGTACATAAAAAAGGCAAAGAAAATACCTTCTCAGCCCCCTTTCCACTTGACCATCTCTCCTGCATCTCTTGCTCCACATCTGCATGACCTGCCTGCTACCCTCGTCTCTGTGCAATAGAAACCTGCTCTGTTTTTATTTTCAAATACTCTAAGAAATGTAATCCCCTGTTGTCCCCAGGCATTGGGAGCTCTTTGAAGCAAAGGAATGACCAGAAGGAGGCCTGGAAGATGCCCTCTCCTTCTCTGTCCAGCCCTGCACATGTTCAGCTTCCAGGTCTTGGACCTTCAGAGCAAATTAATGACCCATGGAGAATTATTTGTGTTTCGTGCTCTACCATAGTGCGCTGCAAGAGTCTTATGGTGGTGTTTGATGGAAGCTTGCTGCAAGACGCTGCTTGAGCACTGCAGCAGATTGTCTTTCCAGCTCTCCCAAAGTCCACCACGCCGCTAGCAATGTTCCCAGGGCTTTACAGCTGGGAAATAGCAGCGACTTCCTGAGAAAACCTGATGTCACAAGATTTTTCAGCTTGATTTCCAGAGCAGTGGTCTGGATGTGCTTCAAACTTCTGACTGCTTTTTCCGAGCAGAGTTGTTGCTTGGGATTTTTGTCTTTTTTTCTTTTTCTGGACTCTCCTTTCCCCAGCTCTCAGACCATCTTGTGCAATCAGTGTCCCTTCGTAGACATGTCTGTGAAAAATGCAGAGATTTCCTGAGAGCAGTGCAGTGGAAATTCCTGAGATTTCTGGTGCAGACAGACACGTACAGTGCTGGGGCTGGGGAGGAGGAGGCAGCAGTTTAGGAGATGGCTTTTCTGCGGAAACAAAGGCTTTCTACTCATCCTCTTCACTCTGCACCTGCAAAAGGCTTGGTCAACCCATCTTAAACCAGAACTGTAGGTAGACTAAGGCATTTGCTGCTGCACCAAGTTTTCCTACTACTTTTGTGCCTCTGGCAGGCTGGGGGCTTGCAAAAGGGGCTTGGACATCTCCTTGCCGTGCACGGCGCGGTCGGCTCGAACCAACCCTGGCCATGCATGCTGCTCCCTGCCGTGCAGGAGGTGCTGTCCCCAGCTTCCAAACATCCAGGTGATTTCCATGTGTGGCTGAAAAATGCCAAGGGAGCAAAGGCATGATGAAAGCTCATTGGGAGGTAGTGGATTTTCGCAGTGCGTGGTGGCCACCCCTTGTGCCAGCTCCTTCCATGCTGCTGCTGAGGCTGGGAAATTCATCACATGCGGCCTCTCACATGCCTGGAGGAGCTCGGTGGGATGCACGGCTGTGGGGCATGCAGCACCCCAGCGTAGTGAGGTCAAGGGAGGCTTTGCAAACTAAGTCAGGATGAGGCCCTGACTCAGGAGCTGCCCCTGCATAGGGAAACCCATCTGGGAAAAGGTTTGAGCCCGTGCCTGCAAGGAGGGGAGCCAGGGACATGGGCACCCAGGGATCAGCACGGCACTGGTTTGGTAAATCCTCAAGTTGCCTTGGAAGAGGGCTGAGCTTACCACTTACAGGCACAGGCTGTCAAAGAAAATTTACAAGGGGGATGTTCTCCTCCCCATCTTTACGTGACCACCAGCATTAGATGGCCCCATGATGGAACACAGCTGTGGGGACGATGCACGGGGCTGACCAGAGTACAGCCTGCTCTTTTGCAATAGGTTTGGCTCCGGACTACAAACAAAAATGCCTTTTTATTCCCAAAAATAAATTTTTTGGGAGAGGCAGAATTCCAGCAGCTGCCTGTTGCAGCGGCAGAAGAAAAGGGCTGGAAACAAGGTGCCACAATGGCCACTAAAGTGGGCCACTTCCTAATCGAGCAATGCTCAAATGCCTGCGGCCAAAACTGAGGTCTTGGACTGGGGGCTTTGGATGGAGGGGGTGTCAAATGGACCAAGGATGACTTAGAGGGATTAAAAAAGCTATTGAATGGCATATAACTGGGGGAAAAACACCCTCTGGGGTGTTAAATGGAGATGTGCAGGTGATGGTTGCTGGTTCCTGAAGCCGCAGGGTGCTGCAAGCCCAATGTGGAAAGGGTCCCCATCCGTTTCCCTATGCTCACACCCCTTCCAAGGCAGCTGGGGCTGGCCTGTGTTGGAAGCAGAAAAATGGAGCAGATACAGCTTTGGTCGGATTGGGGAAAAAGTACTAAAAATTGGGGTAACCCTCAAGTCAGGCTCTTTAATCTGGGGTTAACCCCATCCCCGAGTCTGCGCAGGCACGATGCCTGGCTTTCTTGCTTGCCTCCCACTTTCAGGATTAAGCTGGCTTCAATACCTTCAATACTTCACAGCTTGTTAAGCTCTTCCAAACAGCAGATATTTTTCTAGCACTAACAAGGCTTTTGCACTTGTCTGCTAAACCCGGCTAATCCGCCATGTCCTGCTGGGAAGTGGGCAAAAAGGGGCTCTTTGGGCTGTGTTGTGAGGATGCTCTGACTTGGCCTATTTCAAGAAATAGCCTCCCTTGGGAGGAGAATTATAATCTTCCTTGCTAGGAGAATTAGCACGTTTCCTAAGATTACGGGAAATATACAGATGTCACCTAAAGCACCTACGAGCTCCGAGGTTCCCACACTGCACTTAATACGTGTTATAGCACTGTGTAACGAGCTGTAACCATCCTCAGAGACCTTGTGGGCTTGTCCACTGAAGTTTTTCAGGGTATTTTGTGGTTTTAGATTCCCCATTGGACAGCTTGCTGCTTTTAGGCCCAGATTCACACCTATAACCTACTCTGCATCAGCAGGCTTTCAGGCGTGAAGAAGGAGTGCAGCTTCCAGGCTGCTCCTGGATGTGCTCCTCTGCCTTTCTCCCATGGTTTCTTCCATCCTGGGGGAGAAATAGCATTAAATAAAATGTCTAAGCTCAGTAAGGAGCCAGTCTGGGACCACCTGCATCCATTGCTGAGGTGGCACTGAGGGCAACGCAGAGCTGCAGTGCTTTTGCCCATGGTCTGCATCCCAAGGAAGAGGGATGGAGGATGAGAAAGCATGGAGAAAATGAAGGAGTCTTACAATGCAACTGGGGTTGGTGTGGATTTTGAGTAATTATTTTGGAAACAGCTTCAGGATCTGGCAACTTTTTGCTGTGTGTCAAACTGTCAGCCAGTCCGTCCAAAATCCACCCCTGCCTAACTCCAAGCGCCGCCAGCCTGGGAGTCCAGGGAGCTGGACATTTCACCCAGCGAGCTGTGCGGGGACCCCAGCACCCAGGGCAGGAGCGAGGGGTCAAGCTCTCTGGCTTTTCCAAAATCATTTCTTGTTCCTAGCAGCCTTAAAAAAATGAACTGGGGCAAAATGTAATGCCATGAGAGCAGCAGAGCAGTGGGTTAATGGGAAATGTGAGGCTCACTGTATTTAATCCTCCTGCTGCAAAACACCTCTTTTAAACCATTGATCATCTTTTACTTAGAAAACCGTTCTTGCCACAAAAATTGCCAGATTTCCGGGGAAAAAAGTGTGAGCAGTGAGTGAGCATATTTAACTTTCCTTTCCAAATGGCACTTGTTTAAACTTTTAGTTGCTAGATAGTAAGCAGTAACGCTGTCATCTGAGATTTACATGCGCTGCAGTTAAACCATCAGTAAATACAAGGATGCTCTAAGGGCTGGAGGAGGGAAGCAGCAGCGAGCCGGGCAGGGGAGCCTGAAACACGTACGCCAAAGAGCGGCTGTCCAGTTATTTCCAAAGCAGGCTGTGTCATGCCCTCTGCAATATTCCAGTCAATCTAATGCAATGCTCATTTTTTTTTCATTAACCTCCAACGCAACCTCCCCATCTGCAGAATTAATCACTGCTGGAAAACTAGACAAGTATTTTAGAAATAACAAACTACTGCTTTTGCCCCTAGCAACTTTTTTTTAGGCCTGTCAGTTCCACTTCAGTTCATTCACCACACTCATGATCTTGCAGATCCCATTTATAAGCTGTATATATTAATTGCATAGATGCTTAAAAAATTTCTACCTTTTTTCAAGAGTGACAGCTTAACTGGCCTTTGCCCGCTAGGATATCCTAAAATTGAGACACTTGCATCTCAGATGAGATTCCCAGCAGCACACTGGGGTGCTTTCACCCCAGGTTTGGAAGCTGGTTTTTGATGGGTTTGAGAGCTGGATGTTATTCCCAGGGTATTTCCCTGCCTGTCTAGGCCCTGAGCTAGGAGAGTGCATGCTTCAGGCTCTCAGTTTGGAAATCCCCATTGCTTGTACTGGGCTGTGAAACCATGCAGTGTGGTCCCCCCTCGACACAGCCTTCCCAAAAGCTTTTCATCACAGGTGACCAAAAGTCACCCCTTCCCCAAGAACACAAGGCAGAGCCCATATCTCTCCCACGTCTCTCTCCCACTTGTCTCGCTCCCTGGTTGGGAAAAAATCCCAAAAGTTGGGTGCCTCGACCTCCTGCCCTCATTCCCCCTGTACTTGCCCTTCCCCAGCCCCACTTTCCTGGAGACAACAGCAAAAGCCGTGCCTATGGGCAAATTTGCAATCATCATCTGCCCGGGTTATATCTTTGTAATATCAGATTTTAATAGAGTAATACGGTGAGGTCATCGCAGCCGGCTGCTCTTTTATTTCAGCGCGGTCGCTATAGCAGCGAAGGTTGAAACAAAACATATAGTTCACCAAAGCAAAGTTTCCTGGCTGATGGTGTTCATTTTTCTTTATGAGCTGACTTTGGAAGACAGTGGAGCGGCAGCTAATGGAAACTCGAATGTCTTTCTCTCTCCCCTGTCTGCTCCTCCGTCTCCGCAGCAATCGAGATAAAGGTTAGACATCTGGTTCAGATCTGCTCTGTTTAACTGAAGAAAAGACCCGCTCCTGCCATCTTGTAAATCATCCCGCAGCTGGAGTGCAGTCCCAGCTATTTGCTGTGGCTGTTTACCCCGCCACGTCCAATTCAGCCATGGGTTTTGCTTTTGGAAAGGCTGCGCTTCCAGCGAGCTGCCTGCTGCCATTTTGTGAGCAGTCCCTGGCTGCTAGGCTGGGGCTCTGGGCGGGTGGCAAGGACTGAGAAATTATGATGGGTTTTAAATTATCTCGGGATTTAAAGCCACCCGGGATGCCGGTCTCGGTGGCAGGCACGCTAGCAGTGGTCAGCTCAGCTTGCGGGAACGGCGCTCACTTGCAGCGAGCCCCCTTGCGAGATGCTGCTCCCCGAGAGCGAGCACCCTGCCCCAAAGAGCTTATGGGCACACAAGGGCTGTAACACATGGGCAGGAAGCAAATTATCACCTACAAAATCTAGCATCTTCCAAATCCCCTTATCTCAGCTTATCATCTTGTGACTCAGAGGTTTAATGATGTTAGGGTTGGGATATGTATTATTTCCATCTCACAAGCAGGAGGCTGAAGCAAGGAGCGACTAAGGGTAGGGTGATGGCCACACAGAAAACCCATGGCCAAGGAAATGCCCACACTTATGTCTTAGTTATCCGAACATCCTTTCTCCAGGCTCAGCTGCTTCAAGTTTATCTGCATCTATGCTGAAGCACTTGGATACAGTCCTAATTTCCAGGAACGCCTGGCGTGGAAGACATCCTTTTCCTTAAACTCTTGACCTTACAATGTCAACACTCGTGGTGTAGGGCATTGCTTTGGTGTGGCATTGCTGGAAAACCCACTTTAACTGAAAGGAGCGAGGCAGGTACATAGGTGTATATGTGTACACCTATATACTTCTAGACTGGCTTATTTTACCGATGTAATAAACTTAATACTGGCTAATAAAATGTGTCAGAGCCACTTTACCTCTCCTTGTAAAGGTTTCCCAAGAAGGCTATGATTAGATGCAAAGCTACAGCATTAAGAGAACCTAACAAAACACAGAAATGGCGCTGCTTTCCTAAATTTAAGGGTCTGGCTGCAATGCTTAACTCAGCTACGTGTCCTACTCGTCATTTTTATGATACCATCAGTATCATAAAAGGTTATGTCTCTGCTCTGCTGTTGAACCCTGTGATTTTCACCAGTGTACTCATAGTTCACTTGCATCCAAGGGCAGCATGTTCATCCAAAACCCTCCAGGTTTCAATTACAGCAAGTAAGATATGAGAGCAGCTATTGCAAAAGCCATGTAATAGTTTGTCCCAGGGACTGTCCACTCTCATCCTTTAGGGCAATTATAGGATTGCCCTAAACCTCTGGAGTTTCCTGGGAACAGGTTAGACAAAACTTTACAAGGCTGACATAGGTCAGGTTGACCCTGCCTCGGAGACCTGCATAAAGTCCGAGCGAGCCTTGGATTTAATGCTTCCTCTTCAAGTCCTAATGCTAATTCTGTCCCAGACAGCAGAGCCACCAGCCTTTATTTTACCAGTGACCCTCCTCACAAAGTGTTTCACACTAACGTTGCCCAGAGGAAGCCACAAAGTCCTAACTCCCCTCCTGCATCCACATATCCTTTTAGGAGTGGGTCCTGGTTGTCTAAATGTGGGCCCCTGCTGCAAGTGAAAAGATGCTCAGTGTTGGCTGACAATACCTACGTGGACATGGCAAAGGTTATGGAGACCCCACATGTATTGTGTAACTGGTGCCCGAGGGTTTCTCAGATGAAACAACACACCTAGAAGTAGGCAACCATATCCCACCCATATTGTCTATATCAATGGTCAGACCTTCCTAGCATCACTTTGGGGTGCTTCAGGGCATGAGTCCCACAGGCAAGTTAGTTATGCTAAAACATGTGGCCAGGCCTATCCAAAAGAGGATGTGAGCAGGTCAGAGTAGGAGGAGGATGCCGGGTTATCCTCTGCACTGACGCTGAACTTTTTTACAAGATGTCTTGGCAATTAGCAGAAGTGATGTAGCTGTTGTGGTCTGGCACTGAGAGATGCAGTTTATAGGGAGCAATAGTATCTTTTATTAGGCTGATGTGCCTCAAGAAAGCAGGCTTTCAGGCATGCAAGTCCTTGTTCGGGCCACAGCCTGAGGGTTTCAGAGCATCAGCCCAATCATGGGACACATCCTCCAGTGGCTCACTCAGGGCTCATGCCAAAAGATGGAGAGGCTTTCTAAACAGCGTTAGACCACAGAACAGGACTTCACCAGGAGACTTTTCTTCCAGTGGAGCTCTTTTATTTCACAATGTGCCCTCAGCTTATGGGGAAATGCTGGGCTTGAGTCCAGCTTTTATTTCTTTGCTGTCTCACTCTCAGGCAGGGTTGGAATACTGACACTGTACCTTTCAAAGCAAAATCGTGGGCATTTTTGATGCAGGAGATTTAGATGGATGCCTGCATAAAAAGTCCTGCTTAAGGGACTGTGTCCTCTGGATTACAGCACATACATACATCCATCACGTCTGTCTTGAGTTCATCAACACAGTGTCTATATTTCTTTTAGGATGCTGCAAAGAAATGGTTTCAAAAGGGGATGGGAACTGTTTAGCCAGAGCTAATTTGTCTGCAGAAAAAACACATTAGGGGACCAGCCCCCTCCCCTAACTTGGGGGGCTTGGTGACTGGGGGGATGCCAGCCAGATCCGCAGCACAGGGATGATAATAAATGGTGAAGGCCACCCCAAAAGCAGTGGGGCACGGATGTTGGGGCTAACCATTGGCAGCCAGGAGTGGAGCGCGCTGCTCAGGGCTCTGCCGGGCCAGGCTGAGCTATTTTTACTCCTGGTCTGGTCCCGCAGCCACGCTGGCAGATGTGCTCCCAGCTGCAGATGACTTCCATGTGTAACCCTGCGCGGCCGCTGGCCGGGGGCCCGGGGCGTAACATGCTTCCTTAAAAGGCTCGAGAGAGGCGACTGCAATGCCCCACAGCCCCAGGGATGGGAGGGAATGGGGGGCCCCTTCCCAGGCCGCTGCGGAAGCCTGGGCTGTGGCTTCGCATCCTGGAGTGCTGCACAGTCCATCCATCGAAAGCAGCCTTCCCGGGAAACAGAGGTGGCACCGGCATTGGGAAAACCTCTCCTGTGCTGCAGAGGGGTGGGCGGCCAGAGGGGAGGATGATTTCTTGGTCTCTTAAACCCAGCTGCAACTTTTATACCCTGTGAGAGCAAAAAAAGGGGTCTTTGGCATGCCCCTGTGCACAGTGAAATGCAGGGTAGGCTGCTCTGTCCTCCGGAGCAGCCACAGCTGGATGCAGCCATTACAAGAGCCAATTATAATAATAAACAAAAAAAAGTTACCCATTCTCCTCTTTTTTAATGAAGCCCTTGTGAGGTGCTCAGAGAGGGTGCCAAATAAACAGCGCAGCTTCCCAAGCGTGGCTTGCGAGGGCTCGGCTCATCCCCACTCGAGCAGCGTCCCTGCTGTCCCAGAGCCCTGTGCAAGTGGCTTGGTACTGACAGAAAATTTTGGGAGCTGGGCTGCTCTGCATGCTGGGAACGGCATAAAAGCTGGGACACCTAAAAATGTAAATCCCTGTGGGGACAAAGCCCAGAGCAGCCCTACGCCCCTTGCCATGACAAATCTGCAGCCCCACTCACCTGGACAAGTCAAGGTGAGTCTCTTGGACCACTGTGGATCGTGTGCAGCATTGAATGGGGAACCTGAGGTGTCTGGCCAGCTTAATTTAGTCTTGTAAATGGTGTTATGGAAGGCAAATCCTTTTGGGAGGGCTGCTTTCAAAGGCATTGTGTACAACACGTGGAGTGTCTCATGTTATGGTCCTTGAAGACCCGCCTGAAGTGCTTCAGAAAGTGGCAGCGCAAAGTGTGGGGCAGGTGAGCACCAGGTCACCTTCTCATGACAGTCCCACCCAACCCATGGAGGAAGACATTGGGTAAGCCCTAAACTGTAAGCTTGGTCTCCTTTCCAAGATTTAACCAACGCAACTCTGTTCTCCAGAAGCAAGTAAATGCCCTCTCCCCTGTGGACCTGCTCTGGTTTTGGCATTCAGCTGCCCCTTCCATGGCATGTGCCTGCCAGGCTCATGTCTTCCTTCTCAGCACCTCCACAGGGCCGTGGGAGGTATTATCAACCCCTGCCTGCAGACCACAGCTGAGGCTTGGGGAAATTTAGGACCTCAGCCCCACAGCCCAGAGCTGCCCCATGCCCGGGGGGGGTCAAGTTCATCTGCTTCTTGCTTTTAGCGGGGATTTTTGGAGGGGCAGGGAAACGTGCATTGTTTCTGTGAATTTTAGCTTCCTTGGGTGAGCTCAGATAAGGACAGGAATATCCTGGGGTAAAAATCATCATGGCTACGGACAGAGAAGGAGACACCCAAAAATGTGCATGGGGTCATTGAGCCATTGAGCCATGCAGGTTGGAAGGGACCTCCACATGCCTCTGGTCCAACACTCTGCTCAAAGCAGGGCCAGATGAGGCCAGGTTGCTCAGAGCCATTTCCAGCTGAGTTTAAATTCCTCCAGGATGGAGATTTCACAACTGAAACATCTTGGTTTCCACCTTTTTCCAAGCTGGAAAATTCCAGGTTAGCAGTAGCACCTCAGTGATGTCCCTCTGAATGTCCATACTACATCCATCCTCCCTATAAGGACCACTGGAATTTCCCTTCAAAGGAATGGTTTCCAGACCTTGGAAAATACTCCACTGATGCCCACCATGGCTTTTACAAAGACAAAACCATGAATTTCTCAAAATCTCCATTAGACTTTATTTAAAAGTTCTTTGTATAGACTTCCTGACACAGAATCCACAATAAAAATAAAATCCCCCTCCCACCCACTGCCCCCCCCCCAAATTGCTTTGCTTTGTATTTTATAAAACATACAACATCAGAAGAATGCCAGAGGCATCCTACACCACAATTTAAAAATTTGTTAACTGAGGCCTTGGTCCCAGCAGTGCATTTGCATTCGGAAATCTTGCTTCCTTTTCCTTGCTAGTTTGGTTGGCCACATACATTACAAATGCATACAAGAGATCTAGTTTGAAATCTAATCCAGCAAAAGGAGAAAAAAAAAAAAAAAAAAGGAAGAATGAAAAATTGAACCGCTTGTTTATCAGAATTAGCTACTCTTTTACACGAAGGCTTCCCCTGTAAAGTTATACTCAGTTATGAAAACGATAAAAGCAAGCATGTAACAGTTGCAGTGAAATTATTAGGATTTTTTTTTGTCTCATTTTTATGTTGCCTTTGACAGGCAGACTGCCGGAATCGGAAAGAAAGGGTAATTTAGAGATGTGTTCAGACACAATAACAATCTGCAATTGGGTAAATATTTGGTAATGTTGAAGCTATACAATATAACCCGGACACATGTAGCACTCAGTCCACAAACAGTTTAGCACCATATTGATAGGTCATGCAGCAAAACACTTTCGTCAAGGTTTGCTTGGAAGTTAAAAGCATGAAATAGTACAGTGCAAGGTAGTCTATACCCTTAGCTTCTATAGGGGTAAGGTGGCAACGGCTGATGCTCCTGGCTGTCTCAGAGGTATGTGTTGACAGGTCGCTGGCTCTATGTTCCTATCGTCGTCACCATGCCAGGGCTGATGTTACCTGAAAAGGTTTGATGGAGGAAGAAAATAAATGAGGTGTTTTTGTGCATGGGAAGCTGTGCAGAATGTTGAGGGAAGATAGATGGAGTTAATTGCCAGGACTTGCTATGGAGTCCAGAGCACCACAACCAAGCTCACTACAGCCATGCACCGGACTGAAAATGCCAGGGACTCGGCTGGCCTCTTCTCCAGCCACGCGTAAGCTGCTTACCAGGGACGCAAACTTTTTCACATTCTTTCTGTGTGTTAAATCTGTTCTCGTTGCCTCCACAGCCGCCGTACCAGAACCGGGCGCAGCTCTTGGTCTCGGGGTCGTAGTACCATTTTAGCACAAAGTTCCTGCAGGTCCCCTCATCTTTTTGCAGCCGGCAGATATCCGTGACTGCGGATAAAAGCAGGAGCAAGAAGAGTCAACAATAACACTCCTGGGTGAAACACAGTCTCTCTGAATGTATGTGCATGGTAGAGAAATGCCTGTGAGCAGGGCTGACATGCAAGCTCAGAAAGGGCAACCACAGCATAGGCTTTGCACGACTCCTGTGGCTAAATCCCATCTCTTAGTTTGCAAAGAGAAGGTCTTTCTTTGGATGTCTTTGCTCAAGAGGACACCAGCCCTCATCCACAAGCCCTCGGCCGTTTTGCTGTCATGCAGCCATGGAGCGGTGCTGAGATGAAGGAAGAGTGCTGCACGGCAGCGCTTGTCTGCAAATCCCCTGGATTTGCAGGAAATGAATTGGCAAGTCTCAGAACTGGGAGAGGACTGGCTGGGCTGCAAGGGAAAAAGTATTTGCACCATCATTTTGCTTTTAAAAATACTAGCTTCCCCTGAAAAGAGAAATCTTCTATGTGAAGATGCTCCTGGACCTACCACACACTGCCCTGTGACATCCTGCATCCCTTGCTGGATGAGCAGGGAACAAAATAATAAAGTACCTGGATGTGTTGAAATGAAATTGCCAAATAAATAAATAAAAAAGTAAAAACCCCCCGATATTACCCACTAATTTACCACCAAGTCACAAACAAGGCATCCCCTGCAGACAGGGGTGCAAAAGCAGCTCATGCCACCTCTGCTCAGCACATCGTAACCATCAGCCATCACAGTTAGTCCTGGAAAAGCCTTGTTACCATAGCCCTGAGTCAGGCAGATCCCAAAAATTTCTGGTCTCACACTCATCGCTGCCACTTATCAGCAGTACGGCTTCAAGCTGCTGGTGTCCAGCCTTGGGCATGAGTAAAAATCATTAAGTAAGTAAGTCATCAGTCAAACACGTATCAGCAAAACAGCCAGCACCTAAAAAAGGGGGAGTCAGATGGGCAAAGTGTGGAGTTCCTCTTACTAGAGAGGTATTTGCAACCAGGACCCTTTTTTTAATTAAAAGAAAAAAAAAGTCTTTTACCATTTTTTTTTTCCCCCCAAAAGCAAAGATAAATCGATGTGTACAGAGTACACCAGCAATGACTGCTGCAGAAATTCAGGTCTTGAAGTTATCTTCTGATAATCTTGTCTTAGGATCATGCCTTTTGTAAAGCACGTGCCAGAAATCAAGCTACTTAAAGGACTTGTCTCTTAAACTGTGGTTAATAGTCCCAAATATAGGGGAATATATAGTGAATACAGGAGAATATACAGATAAAGGGTGAATATATATAAAGGTGTATTTGCAAGCAAGTGTATTTGGGGTCTGATGAGAGCAAAGGCATGCTAAACACTTCTAAAGTTTTCACGGGAAGAAGAGAGCAGAAGATTATACCTGAAATCCCAACTAGAAAGTAGGTCTGGCAATGACCCCTAGGCAATAAGAAAGCCCCAGCGGCGGGGTTTACTTTAAAGGAAATTGCGGCTGGTGCTGGCAGCTGCCCAGAGCCCAGGAATGCTGCAGCGAGGCCGGGATGCTCCCGGGATGCTCCCAGGGGGAAGGTGGAAATGCCCAGACCAACGTCAGGCGTGCTTCTGGGCAGACCCTGCCAAATGTCTAAACTCGTTCTGCCCGCTCATTTTAATTGCATTTTTCCCTCTGTGCCATGAGCGACTGAACAGATCGCTGCCAGAACAACGCTGTGGTCAAAGAGGTCAGACTCAAGTGGTTCACGCTGCTGTGGTCGTGAAGGAGATTGAGTGGTTTGTTTGAGCAGCGGGTTTACTGTTTAGATAGAAGGAGGTGGGAATATGTCCTTTCCAAGAGAGAGGACACATGTCTGAAAGGACGGTCCTGCCCATCGTCCTGTTCTAAATGCAGCTTTTTGAAGCAGGATTTCTTTTTTAATCTCCGTTTTTCCTTGGAATTTGAAATCAATACTGACCTTCCAATTCAGCTCTGTTTTTGGGCTCCTACAGCCAAAAGCTTTCCTATGTCTTTGGCAGGCTCTTTGCCTTTTATTATTCAGATTTTTTTTTTTTTTTTCAAAGTCCATCTCCCTTTTTTCCTGCCTTCCAAACCACTGAAAGCCAGCAGATGTGAATACAAGAATGACTCTACCCCAAACCCCGTGCACCCTTTCGGGAATCCAACCAGTAATTCAGCTGATAGGAGGTATAATACAATTTTTCTCTGCGGCACAGAGTCCTGGCAGCCCAGCTTTTCCCCTGCTTTATCCCCTTTGAGATTGGAAGCAGCCTTCAGGATCAGCAGATGCAGAGGGAAATTAAACCACCACTTTAGAGGCAGATCTGGCTTCAAGAAAGCTGCTGAAAATTCGCTTGAATTGTAATCTTCAGTTTGCCTGCCCTAACATTCACACCGTGGGGGCTTGTGCCACTCTCCAGTTTCAGAGCACCACAAACACCATCTAGCAACTGCTCTAGCTGAACCACTGGTTGGCATTTTAACTGAAACCTCTCCCCCTACCAAAAACCCCAAGCCCAAAACACAATAAATTAAACAAAAGCTTATCCAAAAATTTCAAAGAATTGATGGATGGCAAGAACTAGGGAGCTAAAATGTGTTTTAAGCTCTGGCTGGCTCTGGCAGGTTCAAAAGATGGGGGCAGCCACCGTAAGCTGGGGGTTTAATTCATCCCATGGACAAAACGTGCCTGGGCTCCTCAGTTGCACTTATATTTAATTTTGTCATGGTAATAAAAAAGAGAGAGAGAGAGAAAGAGAATTAAATAAAAATTAAATGTTATCACAGCATTTAAAAGGCTTCAAATGGGAGGTGGGTCTGGTGCATGTTTTTGCACCTAAAGAGCTCTAAGGTTTGGGAGACCAACTCATTTCTCAGTGTTGCACCTGGCTATGGTACCTGCTATGGGCTGAACCGAGAGCCCAACCCAATGCCCAGCATTTTAAAAGCTGAGTTGCACGTGAACTTGCATGTCTCTTTCTCCATGGTGGATTCAAACTCTGGTTTTGCAGAAAAATAAAAGAGAATAAAGTGGTGAATAGAGCGGGGGACCCTGGTGGGGCGGGCAGAGAAGCGAGCGTCCCTCCAGGGCCTCTCAGTTGCTTTTCTTGACTATCTGCCCAGGGCAGAACGGCGCCAAGTTCATGAAATATCACTTTAGCCTGAACAACAGTTGCTGGAAACATCATCAAGGCATGTGACTATGATCAGAAGGGGCTGATCTATGGGATGGGGCTAGCATAAACATGCGCCCTCTGGAGAAAACACATCAGGGAGGCTTCCCTGCTCTGTGAGGATGAAATCCTGCTCTAGATTGAAGCTACAGGTTTCTGTACAAGCCATATGCTGCTTCCTCTGGCTGAAAAGTCCTCAAACTGCAACCAGTGGATCTTTGTCCATGATGCCCATTGCCAGCCCAGAAGCACCTTGCAATCTCCTTTTGCAAGCAGCTGCCACCTCAGGCAACTCCATGGCTGGTGGTGGCCTCCTCCTCACTTGCCTGCATGTTTCTGCAGGGGCACCCACAGCTGGACTCGGGCTGCACTGCTGCCAGTGACAAAAATTCCCAAGTCTGATTTAAGGAGCCTAAAATATACCAAAGAAAATCAGATGGGTGGGAAAGGTCCTTAATGTGCCTTTTCAAACCCTGTCATACCCCTACCAGGATTAAAGCCCTGCTGTTAGGTATCAGAGCTTGCTTCACTCCTAGGTTTCCCTCCCATCTCTGCAAAGGGCCTTGAAACACCATTAGAAGAGGGAGGCTGCTATGATAGCAAGGCTTTGCTGGGGTCAGGTTCCCATCCCAACCCCTTGTTGAATCAACACAGGTGATTGCAAGTCTCTACTTCCTTCCCAGGTCTTGAAGAGGTTTGCAAACACAACCCTTTAATCTCAGAAACTCCTTGAGGAGAGGAAGTCATTGCCATTTTCCTGGTGGCTCCTCCCTCAACTTTGATTTTTATCTTTTGGTGCAAAAGCAAAACATCTGCACGCAAGACCCAAGCCCTGTAGAGTAATTTTCCATCTAGTGTTTTGGTTACAGACAGTGAAACGTTTGCAATTCTTTGCATCTCAGCAAAGGCACACCGCTGAGTGGTGGCATCGGTTAGTCACGCAGTGATAACAAACTGCTTTGGGACCGTGCCACGCTCCAGTTCAGCAACCCCACGCTTCTCACGAAATCCAGTGCCTGATTTTGCCATATAGCTGTGATTTGCACTCAGGTCGTGCAAATGCAGCATGTCCTGGTGTGACAACACGCATGCAAGATGACTTCTTCATGCAAAGCAGATGGTAGGGCATGGTCATGTCAAGGAGCAAATGAAAACCAAGTCTATACTACTGGTGATCTTGTATTGGACAAGCTTGGATGCATGCTATGAAATGGTCAAGGTGAAATAATGGATTTGCTTTGGTTTGTGATTATTTTTTTTTTTTTTGGGGTGTTACCTGATGATAATCTTTTCTCAAGGGGTGGCTGCTGCATGGCTTTCTCAGCTGCTGCTGGAGGAAAAAGTGTGTGGGTTTGGATTTTAAACGATGTTTTCTCTTCGATCCAAACATTATTTGACAATATGATAAAGTACAAAAGGATTAATCCCAACGTGGTACTTACATGGTTTTAAGCATTTGCTAATGCACTCAGCTTCGGCCTCAAATCTATTGGCATTACCACCGCAGCCACCATACCAACCCTGGCTGCAGATCTTGTTTTTGTAGTCAAAGAACCACACAATCTGATAGTCCTTGCACTGCATGCCCATGTCAAAGTCCAGCAAGCAAGGGTCTGGCCAATCTGCATGTCAAAAGGTGCAAAGGTTAAGTGACTCTGGAAGGGTTAAAAGCTGAAAAAGCAAAGAGATTGAAAAGAAAAAAGAAGAAAAGCCTGGTACAGGACTGGTGGCATGTCCTTGTCGTGTGATTTCTCTTGCTGAATGCAAACCTTCCCCAGCCTCCAGCTTGCCTCTCCCCGCTCTTGATTTTGTCATGCATCCAAGCCCCTAGTCCCTGGACCCAGGTGGTGGGAGCCCCTTACTCCCCACTGGTGCATGCAGGATCAGGCCCACACACAATTCCCCCCATCTATTTTCCAAGCTATTTGTCTTGGCAGTAACTTTTAATCCTTAAGTGTGTTTATTTTATTTGTAAAGGCAAGCCGCACCTGGTAGACTTTAAGGCTTGATGAGGATTTAAACATATGTTCCTTTCCTGCCTGGAAATGATAATTTACATGCAAATCCCAGACTTTTTATTAGCAAAGATAGGCCATCCGTGCTATCAGCTGCTTTGCCTATATAAGGAAGGCAGAATTTGGGGCTTCCTCCGAGGTCCGTTGGAGGAGTTACACATGGGTCTCTCCCATTGCACAGAGAACTAGAGAAGACTCAGCTAAACGACCCATCCCAAATCCCCTGCCCTGTTTAATGACCTTAGCCTGTTGAAAAACTTCAGATTTTTCAGATTTCAGATGCTTCAGATTAGCATCCTTGGGGAATGTTTCACCCAAACTGCTGGCTGCCGTAAATCCTCAGGCAGAGACGTTTGCTGCAAGTGGGTCAACAAGAGGAGCTGAGATTGAGAGGTCTGCGTTGAAGCACAGAGTGAGCAGACAGCACACCCATTTTCCTTCGGGCAGACCTACACAAGCCTACACACCTTGTTTCCAAAGCGCTGGCACACAAGGGGTTAAACAAAGCTAGGGAGGTGCTTTTCACCTGGTGGGGACAAGCCAGGGGAAGGCTTCAGAGGGGATGTCACTGCCAGGGAGAAGGACCAAATGAGTGGGAACGCATGGGAAGGGTGGTATGATGGGACATGCAGCAAGGCAGAAATGAGATCGTCCTTGCCCAGCACAAGCCCTCGGCCCCTCCACTGCAGCAAGCTCCGGTGGTATCACCAGCCAGGCATGAGGTCCATGCTCATCCCTTTCAACGCGAGCAGCCAGACCCCAACAGCAGCATCTCTTGTTGGCTGAACGCACTGAGCAGCAGCATCTCCCCATGCTCTCAAATCACCTCAGGAAGAAAATGAGCCACAGTGCAAGTGAAATGCTTGAAGAAAAATATGAGAGTGATGATTCAGGGGTGAGTTTTGGATGCCAGATCCATAGCTGGTGCCTGCGACAGGGCTATGCTGCTTTATGAAGGCTGAGAGCCCTTCCAGACCCTTGGAGGAAGGGTTGCAGCCTGGCACTTACGGTACAACTGAGTGTAATAACGCTGATATAATGAGCTTGATGTCAACAAAAGCAATGAGATGGCATTTTAACAGCTACAGTGATTATGGGTTATTAACACAGGTTAACGGGATTAACAATAGAGTAGGAGCTGACAGCTTGCTTATTTAGTGGTTTACTACATACACCACTGATGGCAGAGAAACAGGGGATGGGCAGATGGGTGAAAGTGGAGGGAGGCTACCAATTAGCCAAATTTATGCAAATGTTTGACACTAACTCCCCTGCAATCCCTGGCTGTTGGTCAAGCCCATATTGAGAGCTGTGTGTTAAACCATGGAGCCAAGACCTATTCTTTGCCCCAAATGGGGAGCAAGAGTGCGAACAAGCATCAGGTGATGTTCTGCATCTACGCATGCCAGAGAGGCCATGAGGCACAGCCTGTCCCTGGAGAGCAGCCAGCGCTTGGGCCCTGGCTCATCCCCTATCCTTGCGATGGAAAGAGGACCTGGTTTGAGTCCCCTATGAAGACCACAGCAACTTCAGGGGGGCTCTGGATCCAGCACGGGGCAGAGACCGCAATACAGGGCTCAGGTCTGCATGGATGAGGCTGTCATCTAGCTCATAATCTGCTGGCTCTGCAAAGCAAAGGACTCACAGATCCTTTGGTCCTAGTGGGGTTCTGAGAAAGGCCAGGTTTGGGACCAGGCAAGGGGAAGACCAGTGCAAATGGCCAGGCTCTAGGTGAGGGTCCTAGCAGAGCCCCCCAGCCCAGCACTCCCACCATCTCCCATACTCACCGCTCTCAGGCCCTTCCAGTGGCTCAGTGTTGAGCATCATGTTGGCCAGGGATACCTTGGGCTGCGCTGGGGTCTCTAGGGGGAAGAAGAAGAAGGGTCAGCCAAGGGGAAGGGGAGCTGCAGCAGCGCCTTCGGTGCAGCCGTAAACAAACTCACTGGCCCCGGCTTCAGCACAGAGGATGCACACAAGTTGCAGGAGTCTGGTCTGGGTCTGTTTATCCTAGCACATACATTTCAGAAATGTTTATCGGAGGCAGCTGACGGGATGAGTAATCTACAGCCACCCAGCCACGCCAGGAGGGGTTCGCCTTGCTCTTCCCAGCCAGTGGCTCTGCTGGACGGTCGGGCTCATCCTTGGGGGTACGATGAAGGAGCATCCCCAGGGTCCCGTGCAACTCTGCTTTGGACAGACCTTGCTCACCCCACAGCATGCAACCGGAGGGCTCTGAAGGAGCAGACGTGGCCGCTCTGTAGCCAGTTTAGCTTTGCTCCTCTGGCCGTAGAGAGGGCAGGGAAAAAAAGCATCCTCCAGGGGAGCAAATAGTCCGTGACAGATCTTCTCCTGTTTCCCTGCAGCCCTCAAGGACTGTCCATGTATTACATGCTTCTCCTTGACCAGACTCCTCCCATCATGGCCTCACATCCCTTTAGGAACTATGTTGTTGAGGACTGTCACCAGGGGACGAAATCCCTTGTGATGGAACGGAGAACATGGTTCATATTGCATCATGCCCTGCACGACTGCACCATACTGCATCATGCCCCTTTCCAGGGCAACCCATGGCTCACTTTCCATAGGGCTGGAGGGCAGGAGGGGGCTGCAGCCACAGGAAGGGTTGGATTTGCTTTTCTCTGGTGGAGGGTATGAGTGTGCGTAAATGGGACGGTGCTACCCAATGTACAGGTCACAGCTTGTGGGCATGGGTGGCATCACCGCTGCCTCCCCAGTTTGTTCCCATTTGAGATTTACTGTATGGGAAATGCAGCTTCCCTGGGCATTGAGAGCTCCAACTCAGCGCACGGAGATGTTACTTCTACACATTGATGTCTTTTCTCAACATTTTTTTGGGCACATTTATTGCTCGTGAACGTAAGAGACTTCAGACCTGATCCAAACCCACTGAAGCCAACGGAAAGGCTCTCCACAGGCACTGAAATTGGCTCTGAAGTGCCAGAAGAAGCCAGATGCAGCACTGGCAGGACCAGCGCAAACTTCCCCACACCACCAAGCCAAGTCACCTCTACGCAAAACTACACCAAAAAAAAAATTGTCTGTGTCTTACATAGCAACTTTCAGCCATGCCAAAGGGTTTGGTGAAGTTTACATGTGATCTGTAGACATGGAGCCTGGATCCCCAAAGGACTAAACCCTCCGTTTAATCTCCTCTTTGTGGTTTTTTTTTTTATAATATAGTATGCAAAGCAGATAGGTGGCTATGGAAATGGCAATTGGAGAAGAAGCTTTTCTTGCTTATTTTGCAGTCAGGCTGGACTGAATTTACTCTGTGTTAACCCAGTTTGACTCTTATTATTAATTATAGCAATGCTGGCTAGACCCCACCAAGACCCATTGTGCAAAGCCTCCTGCACACACAATAAGACAAAACCCCCTCTGGGACTGGCTTTAATTCTGCCACAATCTGTGGTGATTTAACACCACTGAAGTGTCAACTTGCATTTGCCAAGGAAACACATTTGCAGCATTTCCTAACCAGGTCCCGCTGCTGGTCCAGGGGATCCCAGACATACAGTGACACAACTGAGCATTACCAGGGCTGGGATCGTTGGTACCAACTGATTCCCCATTCCTTACATGGGTTTTTTTTCCATTTTTTGTGTCCATTTTATGAAAAAAGAAATGGTTTTGTGTTTTCCTCAAAAGGTACTTACTTGTGCTGAATGTCCCTGTGTAGGTTACTTTGGGTTGGGATTTCTGGTAGCCGGTAATGACGACAAGGTATTTCTGTCCGCTTCTGAGTCCGCGGATGATGTGCTCAGTGCCGGTCAGGTTTTGCTTCTGCACAAGAGAGTGGTCATGCGCTAATGTGATGGTGATATCAAAAGAGTAGGCATTGTGTGGCTCGGGGCTGGCCCAGCGCAGCTTGGCACTGTTCTCGGTGACATCTGTGATCTGGATGTCGTGGGTCTTTGCTGCAATGCAAAATCAGAAGAAACACTAAGCAAGGACTTGAAGAGTAAAGGTCTCAAGGAAAAAGCGTCTCAGTGCTGCAGGATCTCCTTCCCAGTCCACAGCAAATAAATTTGTCTGCAGCCAGTTGTGGAATGTACAAACCAGGCTGTGACTTTGCCACCTCAGATGTCCAGCCCAGCACACTGCAGTGAGGCTTTTTTTTCATAGCGTAGGTGATTTACCAAGTGGTTTATTTATTTTTTAATAATCTGCTGCAATCTAGCAAATCAGTCTTTTTTTTTTCTTTTTTTTTCTTTTTTTTTCTTTTTTTTTCTTTTTTTTTCTTTTTTTTTCTTTTTTTCTTTTTTTCTTTTTTTTTCTTTTTTTTTCTTTTTTTTTCTTTTTTTTTTTTTTTTTTTTTTTTTTTTTTTTTTTTTTTTTTTTTTTTTTTTTTTTTTTTTTTTTTTTTTTTTTTTTTTTTTTTTTTTTTTTCTTTTTTTTTTTTCTTTTTTTTAACGAGATTTACAAGCCTCAAATGTGATTCCCAGCACAACTTTCCCAACAACTGTAAACATGTCCAGTCAGATCCTTCGCTAGGGTGCAATGGATTCACTGAACTGCTGAAGATCTTCAAGCAAAGCCTGCTTAAGATCAAACATAACCTTAGACAGGTCAAAGAAGCTATTAGGGAAAGGTTTTCCTGCTATGGCAGAGTATTGGATGAGACCTTTATAAACGCTGCTTGGAAGCAACAGTGGAGCAAGAAACACCCAGAAATGTTTGTTCCCCTCAAGCTGATGAAAGCATTAACCTTGCAAAAGCTGATTGCTTTTATTTATTGCTTTTTATTTATTATTTACACTGGCACATGCATTCATTGACTGGTTAAGCATCCCTGTGCTTTGACCCATGTTCTTTGTTACTTGTTCAGCTAGTGCAGAGCTGCCTGCCCCACCCCGCAAAAACACAGGAAAACTCCTTTACCTGAAGTGTGCTCACATGAAAGAGCTTTAGCATTCCCAAATAGGTCTCCACACTGATTCAGTGATGAACTAACTGAACTAACTATTTATATTAGCTGACAGAGAATTCAAACAATGCCATTGTATGTATCACCATAAATAGCAAAACTTAGCCAAGGGGTAATGCTACAAGGAAAACATAGAAAGCAAATAGGCCACACTAGAAAGAGAAGTGCTCTGTCGCTGTACTACTGAGCTAGGCAGCAGATGATGGATAGCCCCATGTTTAGATGTCCTGCTTGTGTTTTGCCTAGAGGCACCCTGTCCCCTACCCGGTTTTGCACAAAATTCTCAACACAAGTTAACAAAGCCTTAAACCCCCCAGTGCAGATTTCCAGTTTTGCACCTAAAAACTTGTTTCTGCAAGCACGAAATTTGGCCTGTTAGTGACATTTCCCATAGGAATAGTCCTCTCAGGGAGGAAGAAAAGCCACAACCCACTGTGGCACAGACAAGCGAGAGGCACTGCTCGCATGGGGACAGCCTTTCACGTACCGCCTTGTCTTCTCCTGCTGCCTGCTGCAGTGGCCGTGGTGCTCGCGGCGGTGCGGCCAGTGGCTTTCGTGTGGGCAGCAATGCTTGCTGCACTCTGCGCGGTGGCGTTCACCTGGACCACGGTGCTGGCTGTGGTCTGGTCGGCGGCTCTGGTCTGGGCCGTGGTGCTGGCAGTGGTGGTTCTGGCACGGGCGTTGGTGCCTGCAGCAGGCTTGATGCTTGCAGTGGTCGTGGTGCTGGCACTGAGGGTCCGGCTTACGGTTGTGTTGGGTGCCATGTACCTGTCAAAGCAAAAGCAGCTGATATGCCTTTTTTTTCCCCCTATATAAGCAGAAGTTTGGAAGTGGAGAGGAGTTGACAGAGACCATTGGCAAGAATCCCCCTGAGGTCAATAGCCTTTGTGAGCTTTAGATGTGCCCATAGCCAAGCAGTGAAAAGTGCTGCAGAGCACTGTCTGTCACGTGGGGCACAAGTCTGTCTATACACCAACTTTACGTACATAAGAGTGAATTCAGCAGACAGATCTGTAGCATGCCTGATTTCAAGGGGCTTGACCTTCTAAAGCCAGGACAGCTCTGTGCCAGCAAAGAGTCAGTCTTGGTGACACAAGCTTTCACTTCTGTTCAGAAAATATTAGGGTATATTCTATAATGGATCCTGAATATCAGATCGCCCAGGGCAGCCCAGCCTCTGAAAATAGTTAATTGAGTGGAAAACCCCAAATTAATAGTAATTTCTGGAATTCCTGACCTGCATGATGACAGTAGCATATACCTCCTTCATATACTTTATACATTTAGAAAGATGAAATTTAACCCAAATTTAAAATTATATGCATACTTGTCTACCCTTCTCTAGTAAATATATCTGTTGCTCTTTTGACGCAGCACTAAAGGAACTAGTAAAATGCAGACAATCCTGATTGTTAGCATTGAAGTTGCTTTTTCTTTCTTTTTCCAAGCCGGGACTGGGAAGGGAAGGCTTCTTCCCCAGTCCGGCTGTTAGCAAAGCTGATTCTCTCGCAGACAAACCACTACTTACACTGCTTTGTGCCCGGCATGCCCGGGGCTCTGGCTCTTGGCTTGCTGATCACTCTGGAACCACTCGCACTGTTTCCTTATCTCTGGAGACAGGTAGAAAGCAAAGTCGCCTGGAGACAGAGAGAGCCTAGCATTAAACACTGGTGTTGAGGATGGTGGTTACCTATCAACAACACATTACATATATTTCTTCTTGATTTAAAAGAACCTCTTCTCTTCTTGCTTGCTCTGACAAAAGCTATGGAATATCTTTTGACGTTTTGTGTGGTTACTGCAGCATCCTGGGCTGGGAGATTTGTTATTCCAATTTACAAACATGAGAGCAATAACTACAAGATACCAGAGGGATGTATGTCTTAGTCTGTCACATGTAAACAGCTTTCTTATAACAAGGCACTTCCAACCACACAGTTAATATTTTTTTCAAGAGTTAGAAGTTTCCAAGACCCCTGTAAGTGGTAAATGGAAAAAGCAAACTGAGAAAACCTAAACATTTATTTCCAGGGAAAGATGTGCTCAAGTTTGCTTCCTATTTAGTGCAAGACATTCCTGAATCAGTGGTTTATTAGCCCAGTAGACTGATTTTCAGGACTTCTTTGATAAAACTAGCTTTCCTAGAAAAGGCCCATTTCTTGTCCTTGCTGGCCAGGTCTGTTTAGCATCTCTGGCAGCTGGCTCTAGCTGGAGTTCCAGCCTTGGGTCTCTAGCTAAGCTGAGATGCAAATTTTCAAGGCACAATCTGCACATCCCAAACACAGCAGCATTATTTATCCCTGAGCAAAGGATCCTGTTCATCTGGTCCTTAAATCTGCATACAGCAACTCCAGATCTCAGTCTAAGCAATCCAAATGCCTGCTAGACATGATGTTTATGCTGAAGTTGGGAAGAAAGATTTGCTGGGTGTTCAGGGAGCTTGGGGGGAGTGCTAGCAGGCTGCTGGGCTGCAGAGGGCGAAGAGCCCCAGCAGGACCAGACCCTCTGGGACATGTTGCAGATGTGACCGGCAAGCCAGGCCGGATTAGGTCAGATCCCACAGGTGAGCCATGGAGACCAAGTCAAACCAGACAGAAGTGCAAACTCTACTTGACAGACCAACAGACTGCATGGGTTGGGCTGGGGAGGCCAAAGTGAACAAAACCAAGACGTATTCAACTAGGTAGACCTATAAGCAGCAACAAACAGACCAAACAGTACAGAGCATGTAAAAAGAGACTAACTTCAGTAGGCCCCACTGCCCAAACAGGTGGTCAGGCTAGAGCCCACCCAGCCAACAGGCAGGTAGACCTAACCTGGCAGATTAACCCCTCTGAGGTCATATGTTGCCCCTTGCATAATACTTTGGCTGCAGGATGTTATACTTACTTCTGATAAAAGACGGCAGCAGTCTCCCAAAGCGTAGTAAGGGCTCTTCATGAAGCTCTCCTGGTTTATCGACCAATTTGAAGAACACATCATTTGGCTCGCTAGCTAGGCTATAGATATTCTTGGCATTCACCTTCCTGCCAATGCCCAAGACAACAAAGAAGTACCCTTTGCATTTTGCATTGATAACGACCTTCTGCAGGTACTCAAGTTCTTGTTTATTCACTTTTCCAGTTATCATCAGAACGATGACTTTTAGATCCCGAGGGTTTGGTGCACTTTCAAAAATATGAGCCATTGTGTGTTCAATTGCACTTCCTATAGCCCTCGTGCCATGGAGCTGGGTCATTTGGTTGTGAAGGTAATTTATGATCTTCTCTTTGGATCCATAATCAGTTAGTGAAAACTCAGTTTTTACTGGTGGGAAGCTTGAGTTGGTTTCGTATTCATAAGGAGCTTGCTGGAGAACTGCCACTCTTGCGTGGTGCTGAGATACTTTTGGCTCAGAGCTGATTTCCAGGTTACTTACGAGGTGGGAAATGTACTTCTTCATCTCGTTGAACTGCAGAGGGGTGGTGGACTCTGAGCTATCCATGATGAAGGCTATGTCAGTGTCTACATCTGTTGGGGCTGCCCTTCTGTCTCTGAATACAGGTCTCTGACTACCAAAACCACAGACGGGATCAGGGTCACACACATCTAGGGAAGAAATACAGTAGGTTTCACCTGGAGGAACTGAAGATGACTCTCCCTTGTCATTGTAAAAATCTCTTGTGTCATATGAACTACTATCAAGCCATGGACATTCACTGGTCCATTACTTGATACCGAAGTAATTTCATCCCAAAACACATTTAGTTACGCATTTAGTATTTTTACGCACTCCTTTGTCCAAAAATGGCAGACGGCCATGTTTTAGAGTGTTTAGCTATTGGTATTTGGGCTGTAAAAGTGGGAACCAGCCAAAAAAGGAGCTTCTCCTTACAAAGTGGAGAACACCCAGTGAGCCTCATTCACAATGCCAATGTTTTCTGCTCAACCTAAGAATATGAATCCCTTGTCTTCAGCAGCAAAAGGGCTGACTCCCAACTGGGCTTCCCTTCTGCACCACTGACAAGTGACTGCTGCGCGACCAGAAGGATTTGGCACTGTCTAGAGGAGAAATTGGATGCTTTACCCAGACAAATGTGACAAGTCAAGAGCCTCTGGATAGTTTCATTCAGCTGACTGCCGCTGGCTGGAAGAACAATTGCATGTCCAACTGCTGTGTTGTTGATCTGGTTAGATGCAAACAGAAAAACATGGTGTTAGTAATGCTGCCTTCTGTTATTTTCAGCTCAAAGTAGGGGAGGGCAATCCACAACTCTAAGACATTGTCTACTCAGCACGCTGCTTTTGGTGGATCCCATTTGGAGGAGCCTAATGCCCCTGACATCAGTTAGTGTGACTAGTTTAGAGACATAAACTCCAAGGAAAGGGTCAAACACTTGAACTAGTGCTCAGCGTGCTCATCTGGGGCTTTTTTGATGCTTTAAATCTCTGTACATCCACTCTCCCTCTGCCAGCAAAGCTACCGTACTTCCACCTTCCCACCCTTTGCCTTTCTTGTCAGACCCTTCTTGCTATAGGGACTTTCTTTTCTTCTGTTTCATACCACACCTGGCACCCTGGAGCCATGGTCTGGGAAACAATTGACTCGTCATAACCTCACTAGCATTTCACAGCATGTGCCGTGTTTTGGATTTCTCTCCTAATAGACATGCTGGATGAGTTTGGCCAGCAGTGCTTTTTCAGCGCTAAGCACTTGAAAAGCTTGTGGAAGCTAGCCACTGCCTGTAGGAGCAAACGCCATCAATCTCCCCAGCAAACCAGACTGAGGTCATGAGCAGAAAATGAAAGAAAGGGTGAATGACGCCAACCTCCAGAGCTCTGGTGAGAACTGGGTCCTGCCTGCTGGTGAGGAACACGGGCATGACCCCAGCGTCGTAGAGTTTCAGCACGGCATCATTGAGCTGTGGGGAGGCTCTCGTGTCCCCGTTGCTGAAAAAGACAGCCACCTTCCTCATAAGGAAGCCACTTCGGGCACGCTTGAAGGTATTCCTGGCCACGAAGGACATGGCAGTCTCCAGGCTGCGTGGCTTTGTGGTCAGGGTCGCCTGGAAGTTTTGGATCTGCTGGAGGAGGCTCGATTTCTTCCTGGCGTCAGCAAAGCGGATCTCTGTGGTGACCTCATTGTTGTAGGTGACCAGAGCCACGCGGGCACCCCGAGGACAGTTGCTCTCAGCGATGGTTAAGTTGTTGACCACTCTGAGCACGGTTTGCTTCATCCTGTTGAAAACATCCCTCACAACGCCCGAGGAGGTGTCGATAGCGAAGGCTAGCTCAGTTGGGAAGACAGGGCACTCCTTGGGACCTGCCAGAGACATGCGTTGGGAACAAATAGTGCCCCAAATAGTTGTCAGGATGCAAGGACCATGTCCTCAGCAGGGGTAAATCATTCATACCGCATAGGTGGGGAGATAAACAATTCTGGCACACAGTCACACCGGGTTTTAAAGGACTGAAGGTGACTTACCATAGCAGCAAGCTGTGGAAAAGATGGGGAAAAAAAAAGCAGTTTGGTCAGTGCCATTCGTGTAACATGATGGGCATACAAGGGTAGAGGACAACAAGCAAAGCATTGATGTACTCACGGCATTTGTCTTTGATGTTCCGCACAAGTGCACATTGCTTTAGAAAATAAAATGAAAGAGAGGGAGAAAGGGAAAAAAAAAAGAGATATGTGACACAGGCAACAAAAGAGTACTTCAAAACAAGACATAAATGGTGCCACACTTACATCTCTGGATTCTCCTTTATCGCCTTTAAGTCCCTGTTTAAAAAATAAAGTAAAATTGAGTGCAATATGTATTTTCAGGGTGCCCCATAAACCCAGTTGGAATCATTGTTTAACCACGGGTCATGCAGAAGCTAAGGGGAAACCTGCCTGTTTTCAGTTGTGTTTCCAGCAACAGGAGGTAATGTTTCCCCTGTGAGGAGTAAACCTATCTGAGGCCAAACCCAAAAGGGACATTTATGGTGCTCTAGGTTCATGTGCAAAGCAAGCCAAGTCACCCTGGCCTTTCTAGAGTGCTCTGTGCTAGGCAGATTTGGTCATGGACCATATCCTGTGTGGGGTGATAAATGATAAAGAGCTGCGAACTTCCTAGAAGGAGCTTTAAGTGGCATATGGCCATGGGGAAATCCTAGTGCCTGATAAGAGCCTGTCTCTTGACTTTTTCCTTCTACTGTGCATTGCAGTTTGAGCACAGGTGAATGATATCAGTGATAAACAGCTAGTTAGGAATTTATAGAGACACATCTAAGACAAATAAACAGGAACTTGCCCAACTTGAAATTAGCAGGAGATGGTGATGGACATATTTTTTAACCCCTGGCACCAATACGGACCACCATGTTTCTCAGAGAAGCAATTAGGAATCTCTCCAGGGGGGAAGCCAGAGACTCCATCAGCAATGCAATGAACACTTACAGATGGTCCGGGGTATCCAACCTCTCCTTTCTGACCAGGTATCCCAGGATCTCCTGCATTTCCCTAGAGAGAGAGAGAGAGCAGAGAAGTCCTCTCCATGAACATCTGCAGGAGGACTCCCAGGACCATGGGTCAACACTTTGGGGAAAAGATGTGTACATCTTTCAGGCCGTTCATGCAGAAAGGAAAAATTGTGTCATGGTCCAACTTACTCTGCGGCCTCTGTTTCCTTTAGGGCCGGGGCCTCCAGCACCACCACGGTCACCAGGTCCACCCTGGTTGGGGAAAACCACAAATGGTAGCTCTAAATCTGCACAGGACATAGATAACAGCTACACTGTTTGGAAAATGAATGCATAGCTCATGAGCTGCACAGTACCTTGGGCCCTGGGTAGCCTATGAAGCCGCGTTCTCCCTGAAACAACATAAAGGTTTATTTGAATATGTTTTAGAAAATGAACCTGATTCTGCAGGCAGATCTGTAACAACTGAAGGAATTAAATGATGAAGGGAAAAAGAGAGAGAGACTGAAAATTCATTTTGCAATTTTGTTCCTCATATGATTAATAAAAAGCAAATAGGCACTCTTTTTAAGGTCTGCTTGCTCCTCTAACGCTAATTTCAACTGTAGAGGAGCTGTCAGAGATGCTGGTGCATTGTTTGCAAAGTCCCACAGACATTCATGGAGCTGTCTGGCTAAAAGGTACAATAACATTATGCTTCCTCTGTGGAGAAGCTGATTTACGTAGGCAAACCCAAGACAAAGGCAGAGGGGAAAGGTTTGAAGAGTCTTGCCTGATTTTCTCACCAGGGTACACACAGGGCTGATTTTTGTCCCTGTATGTATCTGACTTCACCTAGGCTCTGCCCTTGCCCATCTTCACTGGAGACCTTGGCTACTTCCTTGTCCTTGGTAACTCATGTTGGTAGATGGGCATGCTGAGCATACACCTACCTTTCTGCCTTTAGGACCTGGGCCACCAATTCCATCTCGTCCATCATCACCCTAAAATTGGAAAGCCAAAGTCATTAATATGCAGTCACATGTGAATAGCTTAAACCTCACAGATCCAGCATCATCAATAGAAAGAACTCACCGATGCCACAGGCATTTGAGAAATCCTTCTATAGATGAAATTATTGCAAGAAAAAAAAGCACAAAAAGGTGCTGCCAAAACTACAAATCTGAATTAAAACCTGCTTAGTATACACATATAATGTGTAAAACCCAGGTGGAAGCCAGCAATGGGAAGCAGGTTAGGAGGTCAGTCAATGCTAGGGGTGTACTTATAGCTCTGTCTGACCCAAGCTTGTCCTCCCTTGCTTTGCACAAACCATTTTTTCCTCAGTTGGCTCCTCATTATACAGAGTAATGAGAATCAGGCCCCATGAGAGCACTCACTCAGTCCATATGTCCTTTTTATAGGTTACTTTGGACTAGCACACAGGGTCAGCTCAGGGTGTCTACCTGTGCCTCATGGGCCAAGGTGTCTACCCATGCCAGGACAAGGCCAAGCAACTCTGGACAGCCTGTGGACTGATCTGTGAGATGTTAAAAGTCACTTTTCAAGTGAATATAATTCACCTCCTTGAAGGGACTACTGTTACCAATTATATTCATGTCAGCTGAAGACATAAAGCTCATTTCCCTCTCTCATATCGTACTATGGAGGATGCAAAGTCCAGAGGGGAGGTAAACCCTCTGCTGCAAAGGGCTGTGGCCCATTTGCCATAGGAGAGAGTTCAGCCCAGCATCGTTAAAGGTGTGAGTGCCCGGCCATGCTTACCATCTCTCCTCGTGGGCCCTGCTGTCCATTTGGCCCTTTGGGTCCAGGGTTTCCAGGCTCACCCTGAAAACAGGAGCATCTGTTAAAGCAAGTGCTGAAACTCCAGGCAACTCTGAGCCTTTCCCACCCCATCAGCACTGGTTTCTTTACATAGACCAGTCTGCAGTGGTTCTTGCAGCAGAAAGTCATGACTGGACCTACACGGCCAGCAATGCTACAAAACGCTTGCTCTTTAGTGGGACCTTTAGTGATTTCAGGAAAGCTGAGCAATGGGACATGGGAGACCAGCCAGCTCCCACCACAGGATGGTGTTTGCTTTTTATAAACACTGCAAAAATAAAAGCCCCCAAGCTCTGGGGATTTTGCCAGTGCAAATGGACAGTGGAGCAGCCATGGAAATGAACCAGTGTGTGTGAACCTGGAGAGATAAAGCCATACGGAGGGTCTGGAGACATCCAGCACAACAACCTTCCTATGTGGGCATCGGCTGAGAACCTGCACTGGAAGATTACTTGGGAATCTCAGTTACTCAATTACTTTTGCCTCTCTCTTCAATGAAATGGGAGCCTAATGAAACAACCAGAGCACAGACCTTGCTCTACTCCACACTGTGCAAGCCAGTGAAAAGGAGCTAATTTCACTTCAAGAGGTTCATCTCAAGTATTTTTTTAAGCTCACTCCTATCCAGAAGCTTTTCATTGCTGTTTTCGTTGCTGATGCCCAATGCTCGTGAAGACATACCTTTCGTCCCAGGGGACCGATCCTGCCCTGCTCTCCTGGGGTTCCTGGTGGTCCACTACCAGCCTGGAATGGAAACAGGGAAAGGCATGTTGGCAACGTGTCAAGAAAACCGGGTGCCAGAAACTAGGGGATTGGGTGACCATAGAAATAATGTATTAACTACTAGGGCTGGTGCACCCTTTCCTAAGCACCTTAGGAAATTCAGAAGTCTAATTCATGGTCGGGAAGAGCTGAAGGACCAGGTCAGTTCAATGCAAAAGTCAGCAGCAACTTATATTGTCCCTAGAGAAACCCCCTGGGAAAGGTGTAAGCAGGAGGGGCAAAGTCCTGCTCAGGATGGGGAAATGCAAGATGTGTCTGGCTTTACGGCCACGAGTCTTGCAGGGGTATACAGCAGGAGGGAGAAATAAATGCATGGGAGGCCCCCAGCAAGCATGTGAGGTGGTCATGCTTTGGCTTCAGAGGTTGAAACATCATGGAGGATGCCCTGTCAGTCACTCACAATGTTCTTTAATTAAGATCGCAAACTGTAATGGGCCAAATGCTGAAGTCCTGACCCCTTTGTGGTTGCTTTTAACTCCTTCTCTTCTGTAACTCTTGATCAAGAAATCTTTAGCATAAGTTGAGAGGAGAATCATACTGGAGGAGTGTTATAAGAGAGTGAAACAGATTTGGAGCCCTAGAGGGGGGGAATGGAAAGACACATCGCCTGCATCTTATTAGCTCAGCAACATGTTCTTGCTGAGCATAGTTGGGTCAATGGCTGAGAAGCAGCAGAAGGGTTTACCCTGGGTCCAGGAATGCCCTGCTCTCCTCTTAAGCCTGGCGTGCCAAGCTGGCCAGGCGGACCCTGTGCGGGGAGAAAAGAGAGACTGTGTCAACACACATGCGCAGAAACACACTACTGCTACACAAGATTGCAAGGGAAAGCAAACACTACAACACCCGAGATACGGTTTTCAAACACATCACACCTTGGGTGGTGTGAATGCAGTGGCAGGCTTGATGTCCTGGGGCAGGACAGCCAGGCCACAGTGCACCCAAAAATACCCAAATTGCAACAGTCCTCGCTGCTGAGACTCTTTGAGGAAGTGGCTGTGATGAAATAACGCCACAGCATCATGAGGTAAGATATTTACTTTGCTGTAAGCTCACTAACCTGTGGCCCTCTCATGCCTTGTTCTCCAGCCGGCCCCGCTTGACCAAGCGAGCCTTTGGTACCCTTGAAGTGCAAAATAGGACAATGCAGGTTAGCATGGGGGGATGCGGTCAACACCATGGGGAGATCTCAAGGTATTTACAGCTGCATAAAGAGCAGGGAAGAACAGTTGTTTGGGGTTTTTTTTTTTTGCAGAATATGGTCATAGCAGAGAATGAGCATAGAACTGGCAGGGTAATTTGCCTCCTGCAATCAACGGGCATCAATCTCCTTTATGGTTTGGCCCCGTTACACTGCTCCAGCAGCATGCAGAGATGAAGCATCTGACCAGGGAACGCTGCAGAGGGTGGGCAGCCCCAGGCATGTGGACGACTGGTTTTGCACTGAGTCCAGCAAGGAGCATACAGGGACATGAGCCTGAGGAGAAGGAGGGAAATCTGGAGGGGAGAGGAGGCAGAGAGGAAGAAGGAAAGCCTGCATGTCTCTTCTTTTGGCACATGCCTCTGGGTGCTGTGGCTGCCTGGCCAGTGGCATGGTGGGAGCCCCAGGTGTCGTCCCCATCACCACTTACCTTAACTCCTATCGGTCCCCTTCGTCCTGTCATACCCTGCGAACGAAGAAATGAGATTTGTTACGCAAGTATGTAAGCACACATTTCTCTATTGCTTTTAGATCCATGTATCGCCGCTTCTCTTAGTCCAAAATTATGTTTGGATGGTTTAAACTACTGGGGACAGAGGGAGAGACAAATCCACACAGCCAGCTCTCTTAAATCAAACTTTGGCATGTTTTCTCCTTCCTCGCGTCCCCCAACCCTTCACCACATGGATAAACTGCTCCCGCACATGTGAAGGACCGTGCCACAGTCCCTGGGCCACATGCCCCAAGGGACAGGCAGCAGCAGAGCAGCAGGGAACACGTCCCCAGACGTCCTGGCTACACTAGCTCCAGTTTGGTTTTTGCCTTTTAAAAACCAGCAGGCAAATGCAGATGCATATGCCAGAGTAAATCAAGTGTAGCTCCACTGATCTGAGCACTGAGTTACTCGCATGGGAATAAATTCAGGATTAGACCTTTAAAGGCTACACAAGCCAGCAAACCACCAGGCATTTTCCTTCTGAGGGTTTTTTTTTTTCTTTTTGTTTTTAGATTGAACTCCTGACACTTGTGAAACAAAATACATGGGAAGGCAGGAGGGAAAAAGTTATTGTCAATCTAAGCTCAGCCCCCGCTGACTGCGGGTCTGGCAGCTCACCTTCCTCCCGACTCCACCGTCTTGGCCGTCCAGCCCCATCGGTCCCGGCTCTCCCTAAGGGAAAAGCAAAACTCAAGTGAGAGCCCTGAGATGAGCAGGCACTGGGAAAATAGGTTCAATTCTCAACAAATGGGTCCTTTCACGCTCTCACACAAGTTACTCGATATTCCCGCATCGGTGGAAATCCTTCTAACAACTCACAGAGACTTTCCATCAAGTTTCTGAGCTAGTACAAGCCAACATACCCATTCTTTGGGAAATGCCTTCTGACATTTTAAGACACATTTTTATTCTGAGCTGATATGAAAACAAATGGCTTTTGAAATTTTCCAAGGAACGTTTCCAAGGGTTTTTTTTTTTAAAAAGCTGTCAGGTGAACCAGGATGTTCAGATTTGGTATCATCTAAACAGTTCTCTGCTTTTGTATATGACCTGCAAGAACATATGACATTAATTTCCAAGTACAAAGTTGTTTTCAGTGACAATATCCCAAAAGGCATTGTGAAATAATAATAATTTAAAAAAAAAAAAAAGCACATTTTACACAAAACATCTTTGAAACTGATGTCTTCCCAGAGAGAGTTTTGGTTGCACACCAACAACATTTTCTAGTGGAAAAATATTCCATCTGACAAGGCACGATGAGTTTAAGAAAGTTGCACCTTTTTAGCGGCATCCTTTTTTCTTACTTTCTCTGTCCCATCCTATTGTAAAAACCAAAAAACAACAAGAGACAACAAAGAAATTTTACCATTGGTCCAATTTCACCCTTTTGGCCTCTGGATCCCCGCTGAGTATTATCAGCTCCTGAATCTCCCTAAGAGCAACAGAGCAATGAGAAACATCTGTGTAAGTGGGACATGAAAGTCAGACATCATAAACTGCTCTGCTATAGTTCAGAACCAACATTTCTTTTCTTTTTTCTTTTTTGACTGAATTAGATGAAGTGTTATTGGTGTTTTCAGACAGACACAGCTTTTCAATTGAGAAATAATAATATTGAAGAAGCGGAGGAAGGGAAATTTTAATATAATGAACCAGTGATTGACAGGTTGGTATCAAGGGGCATGTGTTACCCACATGTCATCTCCGAGTCCTTGCTCTGCCACTGGCCCTGCCACTGTCAAGCGGCATTTAATAAGCCTGAGTGCGTGCTTGCTGATGATCCCCAGGACTGGTGGAAAGTGGGTGGAAAATCAAGAAAATGCCTTAGCAATATTTACCGGGTCTCCACGGAGCCCACGATCACCTCGTTCTCCTCGTTCACCTTTAACTCCCTTATCACCCTGCGGGAAGAGACAGAGAGTTAGCAAGAGCAGCCCTTGCCTGCTGAAAGCACCTCTGCTGCCGTGCACCTCTGCCCAGGTCCTCAGTCCCGAGAGGCTCCCCAGAGAGGTGGTGGAGTCGTCAACCCTGGAGGCGTTCAAAAAAGGTATAGACGTGGCACTCCAGGGCCTAATTTAGGAGTCATGGTGGTGTTAGTTGATGGTTGGACTTGATGATCTTAGAGGTCGTTTCCAACCTTAATGATTCTATGATTCTATGGCTTTCCACCCTCCCCTGTCTCAAATCCACCTTTTCACCATCACTTAGCCCCATCATAAACGTGCTAAAAGCCTACCCTCCTGCCGGAGTATCCCTTCTCTCCAGAGGAGCCGGGCAAACCCTTGTCTCCCTAAGAAATAAAAATATTTTAGAATATTTGCCGCTTTCAAGGCGCTTCTTAGATGCTTCACCGAAGCATCTCGTTATAAAGCGAAGAGCAATTAAAATGACTGACCTCTTCTCCGTCAATGCCATCCAGACCCATTTCTCCCAGTTCACCCTGCAGAAGAGAGGCGAGAGGCAAATGCTCACTGAGGGAAAGGGGAATGGGGAGGGGGATACCGATGCGTCCATACGCTCACCGCCGTGGCATGAGGAAATAGCTCCATACCTTCTCTCCTGGGAATCCCCGAGAACCCTAAAGAGATCAGGAAAGGAAGTTAGTCCACTTTTGCCCAGTTCATTGCTGTGGGAAGCAGTGGGGAAGGGGGGCTGTGCTTGGTGGCAGACCCAGAGCCATGACTGGGACAGGACAGCCAGGGCTTGCTGCACCAGGGTTCGACTGTTCCTTATTTCTCTTATACCAATCTTTTTCTTCAGCTGCCTCCTCAACACTCACGCGAAGATAAAATAAGTGCATCATGGGGTTTAGCCAGCTGACCCAATAAAATAGCTTACTCCTTAGCCACAACTCTTTCTCCACTGACTTTTCTTTCTCCCTGCACCCATTTTTATATGAATCCAGATCCAGTCTCGGAGCCTTTGTCCAAGGCTGGACAGCTTTTTAAAGAGACTCAGTATCTCAGCTGCAACTAATGGGCTTGGTTCATGCACTCCTCTGCTCCCTGCCAGAGGATCCTGTGGTCAGAGTAAATGGTAGGAAACATCCCCTTAATATTGCTGAATATTTCCCATAAATATTATACATTTCACCACCTTTTCTGGCTTGTGGCGCAGCTGCTGTCCTGAACCATTTGCTCAAGGTTCGTCTTTAAAGCAGCAGCCATGGCTCACTTTTCTCCCTCCTCCCCAACAGCAGATTTCCACCCACACACCATCCCAGCCCTGGGCCAAGACACACACAAGCCACTTCTTGGTGTAAGAACAAATCCATCTCTTCTCACATCTTTCCCCTAGAGCCAGACTGCAGAAAATAAATCAGCCTTTTCCGCAGATTGAGCCTGGGTTGCTGGACTGTCCTTTTGCTCTTCATAGCAATGCTAAAGCCATGACACCTGCTGAAAGCCTTGGTGCTGGGCCAGGTGGACACCACCACTCAAGCAGACTTGGCAGCTGTTGCGTGACATCCTAAAGCAGCAGGAGTTGCCCTCTGTAGACTCCCACCAGCTGGACTCTGGGTCTGCTCCACGCAGCCTCCTTCCACACATACCTTGGTTCCTCTGTGTCCGGGGCATCCCTGGAAACCCTGCGTCCCGTTCACACCCGGTGGTCCACGCTCACCCTGTTACGTGGAGTGGAAAATGCAATGGTCAGGTCAGGGTTTGCCTGCTAAGCGCACTTCTTCAGCTTACTGCATGCATCAGCAATTGCAGGAGGTGGCTTGGAAGCACAGGAGCAAACTGAGCATCAGGTTTTGAAAGGTCAATGCCTGGCTACTCCACCATCTCCTGCCCACAACCATCCTCATGTAGAGACCAACTGCAAGTCTTCATCACAGCAAGAGAAACATCCTTCCCAAACTCTCAGCTATGAAAGAGCTTTATAAAACTTATCCTTCAAAAATAAAATGACAAGACAAAACCCTCAGAGCTCTGCATAGATGTCTAATCCCATCCTGACCTTAAAGCCCCAGGAAAACATTGCATCACATGCAATATCTGACAGCAGTGTTTGGCCCCTGCCTGTGCTATTGGAAAAGTGATGAGCACCACCAGCCCCTTGCCCTCAGCTTCACCTCCTGGGTGTGATGCATGGGGAGTTGTTTATTCCAGGGGTTACGTGGGATTCATGAAGTAAGAGTTTGGATGAAACAGTGCAAGTAAGAAGTCATGGGACTCATGTTGACTGCCACTGTGATGGATAGAAACGCCCCTTCTTGGTCCCATTCTTGGACTAACTCAAATCTTTCAGCTGCATTTGGTATGGATAACTTTGGCATAGGCTGCAGCTTTAATGAAGTTGGGAATTTTGTTGTGTTCATAATCACCCTGCCCTGCTCACAGGTGTTTGGGACCAGCTGCAAACATTCCCACCTGCCTTGGAGGAATAGCACAGAGCTGGGTCACATCAGATAATGGGAGTTATTCCCCCCTGTCATGCCTTTTCAAGCTCTCAAGGAGCTTCTTACTGACCTTCTCCCGGGAGCAGCTGGGACCAGCAACTCAGGCCATCAGGTGGGGGAAACACAAAGTTCTGCTTGCTCTCTTGTCTAATCTACACCCACATCCCCAGCAGAAAATATTTAGTGAAAAAGCCTCCAAATGCTTCACTATGGCGAGGTCCCTAATTTGAGCAGTACTGTGCAGAGCAGGGGCAATCACTCACCGGTCCTCCTTCATCACCAGGATAGCCTCCATAGCCAAGATCACCCGTGCCACCCTAGAAGGCAACAGAGAGGATTCTGCATTTCTTTCATAGTTCTGTGATCTCCCTCTAAATTGATATTCAAGATTTCCCTAGATTTGCACAAAGCAGCTGCTTGGTCATCTGTGTAAACAAGTTAATGAGAGAAACCATGTCCCTTTGACATCCCTAAATTGTTTCACAAGACACTTCACTCCCTCCTTCCAGCCACTCATCCCTGCCCTCTTGGTTGTTTTACAACACAGAGGCTGTGAGGAAAGGGAAGAAGAGCAGCTCTCAACCACTGTGCATGGCCCAGGGCCAGTTTTAAAATGGGGTGTAAGTGGAGATGACCTCCCTGTTAGCATCACCCATTACAACGTACGCAGCCTGCACGTCACCCATCCATCACCACCGTGGCGGACACTGACCTTACACAGGGACCCTTCATCCCCAGATGAAGTGACCTACCTTTGGTCCTATGGGGCCTGGCACACCTCTGTCCCCCCTCTGCCCCGAGCACTTGCATGGGACCTTGCAGCACGTCCTCTCTGCGATGTTGTCCTGCAGCAAAATGCACGACACAACCGGAAGGTGTTAGAAACCTGGCAGAGCCCCAAGGCGTAACTCCTGCAAGCCCTCGAGTCTGTGCAGTTGCTCCTGTGTCAAGCATAATGTCAGTCTGGCAGCATTTTGGGATCTCTCTGCCTTGAAACACCCACGACAACAGGAGAAGGAGATGTGTGTTGGCAGACTGGTGTAGGCTGCATGGTCAGGAAGCAGCAGTCAATGTTATCTTTTGGACATCAGAGGCAAGGGTTTAAATGGGAACTGCATGGGGCAGAATTTGTAGAGAGCATTTAGTAGGAGATCAGTCTCCAGAGTGGTGCATGTCACTGAAGAGAGCAATCTCATCTTCAAAGAAACAAATCCAGGCTGTGGAATAGGCCACGAGAAAGTAGTTGGAGTAGCTCACCAGCAACCCACATGCTGAGAACAATTTGCGAGTACACAGCAAAAGAGGAAAAAAAAAAAAAAAAAAAAAAGAGAGAGAAAGATACAGATTCAGAGAAATCACAGCTTGGTTTTGCATCATCCAATAGAAAGAAAAAAAATCACTTTCTTTGCCAAGTACATTGCTGGCTGCAAACATTTCCTGCCAGCTTTGCACATTTACATTTTGAAAGGATTTTCCTAGGCAACTGAATTACTTGGGGATGGGCTGAAGACTAGCTCTTATCCCAAAAACCAGGGTTCACCCCCAAACGGTTGCGCTTTGATTTGCAGAGAAGGGCCCAGCAAAGTTACCACAGGGATCAGTGCTTAAGCCCAATCTTCTTAAATCTACTGGAAAAGGAGCTTAACGATGCTGGTAGCAGATGTGAAGTTGGGAGGAACTGGACATACCGAGGTTGATAGCAAATTAACTCAACAAACTCGAGAGGGACTGCATACATGGGAGGGAAGTAAAACTATAAAGAAGAAGGGATAACTCCTTCATCTGTTAAAAGCACGTCTGAAATACAGGCACTGTACCAACTCGGGGAAAGAAACCTAGAAAGCAGTGCTTCTGCAAGAGATTGAGCACTGACAAGGCATGACAGTGCATTACCCCCAAGGTTAAAAAAAACAACGGTATAAATATAGGCGGAGGGCGGGCTTTTTGGCACAGCAGCTTTTGATGGCATCTTATCCCATCCCATTTGACCTAATCCCATTGCATTTAATGCACTGTAGCCTCGGCTGGAGTACGGCTTCTCCGGGAGTGGTATGAGACCAGGCAGTGCCATGGTCTGTTCTTAACTTTATTTGCTGTGGCATCTGTAAAAAGAGCTGACGTGAAGTAGGGAGGGGAGAGGTCCAGAGCCAAGAGGGTGTAATTCAGCCATGGTTCAGCCCCGCAGGAGATCCAGCCATCGGCTTTCCTCCAGCATTACAAGGCAGCACTGCCTGTGCCAAGTTACTTACGAGCTGCTCTGCCAGCTCAAAATCCAAGTCCAGCAGATTAACTCTGAGCGGTCTGTTGTAGGTGAACCCACGACCAAACTCCAGCTGCATCACTTTGTCAAAATTGGTCACTTGGTCCAGCCCGACAAAGATGAGAGCGTTGACACCTGAGAGGGGGGGAAGCAGAAGGGGCTGTGTGATGGGGCGAGGTGCACTGCAGAGCCTGCACACCCTCCCCTGTAAGGAAGGGTCGTTATCTGCCTCTTTGATTGCAAACAGAGTTTATTCAATTGAGAACAAGCATCTTCAAGCACATTCAGTGCAAGTTACCCACAGGCTTAGGTGCCAGTAGGTAGCTAAGTATCACAGGAAGGCAATGAAGAAGAGCAAGTGAATGTAGAAATCATGAAATCCGTATTCATTACTACCAAAATCTGGTGGATTCATGAGAAATGGCAGTAAAATGGACTACATGTTAACATGGACTATAATCACTGCCTTGAAGAGTAAAAAAGTTACCTTCTGTATGCAAAGCAGACGAAGCAGCCTCCAGCTGATCTATCGAGTCATCTGCACCATCAGTAAAATGGATTATGACCTGGGAGAGGAACAAATTTATGTCAGGACCCAGAATATTTCAAGTGTGAGACACAATCAATGTGCAACCCGAATGGCCTTCTTCCAAGGGTTGTTTCATCTGAGAGGAGATGGGGGAATTGTTACGCCCTTTCCAGGCCACGAAGCTTTGCATTTCTGTGCCAGGTTTTGGTACATTGTACCATGCAGGTGTTTGTTCCTAAAGCATGAACAGGGAAAATCTGGAAAGCAATAGTTTGCAGCCAAGCAGTGCTCATGGGTACTGGCTGCAATAAATTTGTTTATTTAATGAATAAATGTATTTATTTAACTTATTTTGAATTTACAGTTGCTTTGCCAACTAAAATATATCATAAGTCAGCTTTCCTGGCCAACACCATCCCAGTGGCCTTGGTTTTGACTTACCTTGGTGCTGCTGGAGGGTGCAGATCTGAATTTGTTCAGGTAGGACCTCAGCGTATCCGCCGTGAGAAAATAGGGCCCGCGGGTGCGCATGCCTTGAAACCTCTCAAAGAGCTCAGGCTGGTACTCGGAGAAGTCCAGTCCCTCCACAGGTCCCCCCCGAGCCTGGGCCATGATGGCTACCCTAACGCTGGGTGCCTGGTTGCCGGTGCAGCTGATCTTCTGCATCTGCGTTATTCTGTTCAGCACTGACTCGACTCTGGACTCCAGAGCTCTCTGGGAATTAAATATATTTTGACCAGGCCCGACATCCGTGACATCAAAGCCAAGTATCACATCTAAGTCACAATCTGAAAGGGAAATGCAAAGAGAGGAGAGGGGACCATCACTGTTGAGCAATACAACCATTGCTTTTCAAGTAATGACTTTCCTAGCTATTCTATTAGTCATTAGAGAAGCCACTCTCTGCATCAAGAACTGCCACCATTTGATACACAAGTGCCTCAGGCTTCCTTTCATCATAGCAATGATAACCTGGGAAAATCTGCATTTTATTAATTTTAAATTTTTTTTCCTGTGCAATTGTTGCTTAGCATTGGGATGAGCCTACTAAACCAAGTCTAACAGAATTTTGCATTTTCTTCAGGCAGCCAAAACAGCTGCTTTCTCTCCACTGCATGAAAACCTGTCAGTACTTGCACAGTGTGCATGCACCTTCTGCCTGTGCTTGAAGCGACCATCCTCCAGTCAGGGGGATGTACAGGGAGACGACAACCAGACAACTGATCTCAAGTCCCTGAAAGGTGTAGCTAGGATTTATATGGGATAGCTGGGAATTAGTGCAGAAAGAAGCATTGAAGTTGCTCAGCTCAAGGTCAGGAGGTGATGCACAGTCTGCCTTTCTGCAGGAATATTTAATGTGGGCTAGGAGCCACCCTGCAGCCACCGAGCTGCCCGTTGGTCTGGAGCACAGGGAAATCAGGCTGCTTGGATGCCTTTTGTCTGGATGTAACGTCTCCTGCACCTACATGGGCTTTCAAGCAGGGAGGTGTTTGAAATTTCTGTCATATTAATCACACTGGTACTGCACTCAAGGAGCACTCACGGTTACCACCAGCAGCAGTTTGCTTTTCCCTGTGCAGAGTTTTTCGTCTTGGCTTGTGCTGCTGCTCAGCTCAGGGCTGCTGTGGCTCTCCTTCAGCTTTTCCAGAGGTTCAGGAGACACCTCTGCTCAAAAGCCAGAGTGCTGAGCTGCAGTCAGTTGTGCTGGGAGTCGGAATTGCCGTATTGTAGTAAGTTAAACCAGCTGCTGGGAGTCTGGTCTGATGGCAATACCAGCTCGCTTACTCACTCCAAGTAGCCAGATCATGGGATTCCTTTTTAAGGCAATTTTACCTTAAACTACAACCACTCGTGCCCTAGCTTTTTCTCATATACCTGTCATGAGATCAAGTGGGCACCCTGGATGATCTGGCAAGAGAAATTCTGATTTCCAGCACAGCATGCCTGCCAGGGACTGAATGGCCAAGGAGTCCAATTGGCTTGTTATAAGCACAGTGGGCAAAACAAGGACCATCACTTTTCATTTTGGTGCTAAACCAGTTGGTCTGCCAACACGCTACTGGCATCATACGCCTACACATCTGGGGAAGAAGATAGTGAGATTTAGTCTAAAGGCAGCTAAATAAAGGAGCCCCTCCAATGCAGTGGTAAGAGGCCAGTGATTTAGTGCCTGTCTGTCATATCTGAAATTATTCCACCACAACTCCACCTCTGCGGTGATGGTACACCAGTCATTCACGTGTTGAAGCACACAAACAGGCAGCTCTTGCACCAAAGGCTTGCGGCCCACCACCACACTCATGGAGGAGGTCTGAGCCCATGCTGCACCTCGGGCTATAGGCAAAGCACAAGAGCAGGCTGGACAAGTCCATCAAAACGCACTGGATATTAAAAGCCACCTTTGGGAATGACCTGAGCACATTATGAAAGGATCATGCTTACCTCTTGTAATGTCTGTTGTTCCTGGGCACAATTTCTCCTCCATAGCGGCTTCCAGCGTAACCAGGACCTGCTCATTCAGCTCAGACAGCTCCTGGGCTGTGGATGCTCTGAAACTCATGGCGCTCTCGCTGGCCAGCCTGCTGACTTCCTTCAGGTCGATGTTTCTCACGCCGACTGCGAATACCTTGACGCCTTTCTGCGTGATTTCCAAGGAGGCACTTGGCCCGTCATCGGGGGACTTCCCACCCGTGACGATGAAGGCGATCTGCGGCACCCTCTGGTCGATTCGGCTGCCAGCCTCCTTCACAAAGTGTTTTGCCTGGATGTGCTTGATGGCTGCGCCAGTGTTTGCCACTCGGCCGCCTTTGTAGATGACTTTGTTGATGGCATCTAAAATCTGAGGTTTGGTGGAGTAGTCCTTGAGGAAAAACTCATCGGTGACATCTGAGTTGTACTGGGCCAGTCCTACCTGGATAGAGTCACCATCCCTATAAATGGCATCCACCACAGAGTAGACAAACTGGAGAACTTCTTGGAAGTTATCCCTCCCCAGATTGATGGAGCCATCCAGCAAAAACACAATGTCAGCCTGCTTTTTACCTCCTGAAAAGATTACAAAGAAAACAGTTGTTAATAATTGTTTGTAGCATCTATCATATTTAAGATACCTAGTGCTTTGTGAAGTAGCATTGTGTTGCTCTCTTCTTTCTGCTTTTTTAGCTTCATCAGTCTTTGGCATGATTTTACATCCGTATAAGAAGAAAGGTTTTATACAACACATTTATTATACTTCATACAACATTACTTGCTTTTGTGATAGACACCCTCGTCTCATTTCAAATTTAATTCTATTCTTTCCTATGCTTGACAAGATCTTCTTCAAAGTCTTCTTTAAAGCAAAGTGACTAAACAGTTGGGAATCAAAAGGTGTTATTATGTTGAGCATAGGAAAGAATAATTTTCACATTATACAAATTCTATCTGTGCTCTGTCCAGAAAAGTCTGCAGGGTGAATAGCAGTCTTACCAGGCCCTAAAACTCCAGGGGTTTCTGTTGTAGGTATCGGAAGCTCTTCAAGAATACTCTGCACCTTCTTTTCTAAAGTTGGGAGTCCTGTGAAGTCCTGTACCACAAGCACGCGCTCAGGATCATTGGTAATGACCTGCAGCTGGCCCCTGTCCACGTTCCTGGCTCCGACACCCAGAGGTTTAATGCTGGTTGAAGTGATCACATTAGCAGGCCTGTTCACATCATCCTGTGACCGGTCTCCGAGGATGACGACTAGGTGCTGGGGGACTTCATCTTCTATCCTGCTCCCCGCAGACTTGATGAAGTAGTTCTTCACCACGTAGTCTAGGGCTTTGCCAGCGTTCACAGGGGACCCCCCTCTAAACCTCAAGCGGCGGATGGCTTGCAGGACAGCATTTTTGGACTTGTGGGTCTTCAGGTAGAACTCAGCGAAGACGTTGTCGCTGAACTGCACCACACCGATTCGCACTTTGTTTGGCCCAACTTCCAGCTGCTGAACAATTCTGCTGATGAAATCCCGAATGTGAGCAAGCCCATCAGGCCTAACACTATCGGAGCTGTCAATAAGGAAGACTATGTCTTTTTCATCACCAGAAATATCTGCAGGGAAGCAAGAAGGGAGGAAATTATTTGTGTGCCAAGCCTTTGCTTAAGCTTTGCTGGAGGATTTCTGTGCTATCTGCTCTCATGTGATGCAAAACTGAACAGCGTATTTTAGCCAACTTTAAGCATGGTGCTTCGGGGACCCTCTCCAAAAGGGCTCGTGTGCAAGTGTGCATGCATATGTTAACAATCTGCCTAACATTCAAAGATGCATCACTCAAAGCCTTATCTGTTTCATTCATTAACGCTCTTCTCTGGAGCTGTCAATGTTTCCAGCTTCGTTTTGTCCCAGATTTATGTCTCTTTCCTAGAGACCTGCTAAATGGGAGTAGGCAATTGTACACATTGCGGTGTTTGACTTGAAAATCAAGATAAATAACGTATTTAGGTACTTGACTTGAAAATTGTAAGTTTTAATGTATAAAGGTACTTGGGTAGAATTTCCACATATCTAAAAGTTTCCTTCTAAAGCTGTACCTGTGCTACACCTTTGCTTTTAACTAAGGAAAACCTTGGTTTATAGAAAAGGGATGGAAAGTTATTGACACATTTGGGCAACATTTACTTGAATAGCAACCCAGAGCCAGCTGGTGCTGACAGAGCCTTACCTACAGGGAGCTGCACATCTCCCAGCAGCCGTCTGATTTGGTCCCCTGTCAGGGTTTCAATAGGAGTCAGCAGCTTCTGCTCGAGGCTGGGCAGTTCCTGGAAGCTGGACACTTGGAATACATAATCAGGACTAAGGGAAATCTGTACCATCTCCTCAGGATCCACGTTCTTCGCTACCACCATAGGTGCCACCCCCACTTGTTTGACTTGGAGTGATGGGTACTCTAAGTCATCGTCAGACTTGCGGGAGGAGAGGATGACCAAAAACTGAGGGACGCCCTCCTCTATGCGGCTCCCGGAGGGTCGGGTGAAGATGGTCTTTGCCACAAACTCAAGGGCCTCCCCCACGTTCACCTGCTGGCCACCCTGTGGCCGCAGCCGTCTCACGGCACTCTGCACCTCGTCCTTGGTGGAGTGGGCGTTGAGCAGGAACTCCACATGTGGATGCTCACTGAACTGGACCACTGAAATCCTGGTGGTGTCAAAGCCCACGTCCAGGTTGTTCACTATCCTCTCAATGAGATCACGGACAAGGTAGAACTCCTGGGCAGCATAGCGGGAGCCATCAACCATGAACACGACATCCCTCTTCACACCCGCTGCAGGAAAGAAGGCAGCAGTCAGAAGATGCATCAGGCATTGCTTATGGAGAGCAGCTAAGCTCATCATCTACATCACTGGCCCATGCCTTTGGCCATGGGGAAGATGGTCATTGTTTCATTGCCTGTGATAACTCCTGGGAGCCCCAGCAGGCAGCTCTGGGTTCAATCCAGAGACAGGACCAGTCTGCTAGGCACAACCCCAGGCAGTGCAAGAACAGCAACTTGCAGAGCAAAGGAAGCAAGAGGGAGCAGGGGAAACCTGCAACAATAATTCCTTGTGGGATCTCCACCCAAGGAAACATAGCCTGGTGATGCTCCTTACTCAAGGCACGTTGCCAGGTAGCCTGGAGTTGTTTTACACTCAGTACCACCTGTCTTTTTCTGGCTTTGTCCTCTAGGAAAGCTTTTATCCTATTATTCTCTCAGCTTCTGCCTTTCCAGGATGACTTTTTGCTTCCTAATAAAATGTTTTCTGCAGTGGTAATTCAGGTCAGAGCCTGAATTATCGCTGAATATCACACTGATAAATGGGGATGGAGGAAAGCAGTCTGGCTCTGAAGGGAAGGAACAGATAGAGTAGGATGGTGGACTTCAAAAGGACTGATCTGGGTACCCTTCATCCCAGGCATACGCTGGCTGGATTTCATTCCAAGTGAGACCAGAAATGGAAGATCTGATCCTTTTCCTGATGCCTGCTTCCAGTTTCCCTTCCCCCCGTGAGTAAGCATGGCAAATGTAAGACACATCAGCAGGTCTTACATTTAGCAGAAAGCTGACCTTGAATTATAGTGGTATGAAGGTGTCCCTGTAGCATCTAAATGACATAATTTCCATTCCAGGAGGAATAGCATGGACTTAAAATCCACCAACTTAAACAAGATTAAGGTCATAGCATTCACTTTCTGGGTCTTTCATGTGGATACAACATGGACCACCTTGAGGGACTGGGCTTAAAGGTGGCTCAGCTTAATTACACAGCTCCTACCAAACCTAAGTACATCAACAGTGAGACCAAGATGGACTTGGAATCTTAGCCGTGACCATTTTTGCTTTTCTCAGTTTGTGTTGCAACCATGATGTTACTAAACATCATATTTTGCCGCTGGCTCTCGGTGCAGACACAAACATCTTCTCACCTGGGCTGGGTGATGTAAAAACCAGATCAGGGGCAAGTGACTCTATTTCTTTCTTGGTCAGCCGGATGACTCTGTTCGAGATGACCTGCTGCACTGTATCCAGCTGGCTGAAGTCAGGCACAGAGATAGCAAAATCCGGGAGGAAGGAAATCGTCTGCAGCTCCGTGAGGTCGGCATTTCCAATCCCAATGCCAAAGGGCACCGTGCCACTCGTCTTCAGGACCACTGAGGGCCTCCTCACATCATCCTGGGACCGGTCAGCAGTCAGCAGAATCAGGAATTGTGGAACGCCCTCCGCTATCCTACTGCCGCTCGACACCGTGAACACGTTCTTGATGAGATAGTCGAGGGCTGCTCCAGTGTTCAGAGGAGATCCTCCCATAACCTTCAGCTCCTGGATGGCACTGATGAGATCTGCCTTGTCTTCATGGGTGTCGAGTAAGAACTCTGGTTGTATGACATTGCTGTACTGTGCGACGGCGACACGGACCTTGTCATGACCGATATCCAGGCTTTCAACAACTCTTTGGACAAAGGTCTTCAGTAGAGGGAAACCTCTTCTGACACCATCTGAGCCATCGATTAGAAACACCACATCCTTCTTCTCACCTCTCTCAACTACTGTTTGAGACAAGTAAGGGAAGGGGGGAATAAGTGAGATTCTCTTTTGCAGTGTTTGTTATTCTCCACATACATTGAACTGAAGGAGTACAAAAGCTCGGGGAGGGGAAAGCGAGGTGTCAGGACAGGTGGTTCGGTTCCTTTGCCATCGGATGCAATCCCTGGCGAAGAGGCAGATGGGTGGAAGTCGGTGGAAACCACAGTGCAACGCATGCTGTGCCTTACCCACCGAGTCATAGAATCATAGACCCATAGGAAATAGAGCGCCAAGGGACTCCAAGTGCCATCTCCTACCTGAGGCTAGGAGAAGCCATCTGCTCCCAAGGGGACTGGGAAGCTGGCACGTGGCTTTGCAATATGCAACAGGAGTCTGGGGGCATCAGGGATCTTTTGTTCCCAGGGAAAACTGAGCTTCTGAATGAAATGTCATACTGCAGAGAGGGTGCTTACAGGGAGCTGGTGAAGAGAGGGAGAGAAAAGCTTTTCTGAGGCATCACTGAACTTAGAAATAAATAATGCTGCACATGCTCAGATGAAATAAGAATTTGCTGGAAAGGACATCCAACAGAAAATGCTGAAATGCTTTTCTAAAATGCTAGACATTGATTTTTTTTTTTTCTAACTTCAAGCACAAAAAAATGCTAATTGTGACCAAACATTCTTTTTTTTTGAAAAACCAAGACTGTGAAATGTCAAAGATCAGAGAGCTGTTGACACGTTCTGCTATTGACTAACAGAATTGCAACGCTTTGGCTCAGCCAAGCAGAAAACATCACTGCCTCTCAAAGACAGCAGCTGGTGGATGGCATTCCCAAAAGTGCTGTTGGCTTGTTTATAGCAAGGTCAAGTGGGACAAGCAGGAGCATGATCTGTCCCTCTGAAGAAAATCTTAAATATCTGCTTATGAATGCTAGACATGTAAAGAGTTAACAAGAGCAGTTGAAGTCTTAATGCAGACTTCAGATCAAGTTTATCATTTAGGAGGAATGTTGGAAACTTGGTGGGTTAATGCATAGGACTGGAATATTAATATAGCTTGTGTTGAGCAATACAGGTCGGAAGAGGGAGCAGACATTGCCTGGTGTATGCCAGTTTCATACACTTCCTCTAAAGTTCAGGAGCAGGGGAAGAGAGTCCTATCAAAAGTCTCTGCGTAGCAGATAAAGAAGAAAAACACATAGGTACTCTTATGAGGTGACTCTCTTTTAGCCAAGAATACTAGGAAAAGTAGGTGAATGCAGCAATTTGTGAGCAATTAGCACAATTATTCACAGGACTTGGTGGCCAAAGGGATTCAAAATGATCTTGACAAGACAGAAATGGTTTGAAAAGGGAGGATGCAATTCAAGAGCACTATTTGCACTAGTCTATGTTGAGGCAGAAGCCGCACAAATATGGGAAAGGCAATGACTCCGCATGGAAAGGATGGGGTAAGAGATGACATGGGGACACCATTGTTACACTCTGGTCATTTGGAGCAGGCTGATGTTGGAGAGACAAGGGTGAAAAGGTAGAAAACCTACAAGACCTACAAGGAAAGATTGAATGAGCTGGGTACACAGCTGGTGACACGAGGAACGAGACAAGCTTAAAGTAAATGGCAAGCTTAAAGTAAATGAAAGGCTGTCACAAAACACTGGAAAGAGCTGACATCTGTATCCTTCTTGCATTGAAGGAGATGCAAAAGGCTTAAACTATGACTAGGAAGGCAGAGGTTTGACATTAAGGAAAAGTATCTACTGATACAGATAAAAGCAATTGAACACATTGATTACGGAGACTGGGAAATCTCCTCTACTGGATGGTTTTCAAAACAGATTAGACCAATGTCAGCTGGTTCTGGACAAGAAGCTCCTGTTGGGGACAAGGGTATGTAGCAGACGGCACCCTGAGATCCCTTCCAGCCCTATTTCTTTTTTATGTTTCTATGATTCTAAGTCCATCTGCCCAGGACTTTTACAGAGAGATGACGTGGATGTTATTACACTTTTCTTTGTCCCCACCTGCTGTTGGGAGACAGGTTAATTCTCAAATTAGGGCTGCCTCAGGAAATCACACAGCTGGACATGCATAATTTCCAGTACTGCAGCCTGAATTTATAATTGTGGTCATGTGATTCTCTTTATTATTTTTTTTATTCTTCAATTAATCCATACTCCTCTACTGAGCTTGTAACGGTAACTGAGTCAAGAGCATCTAATTTATTGGTGCATAGGTACAAAATGTAGAAACTGCTGTCATATGCCGTAAGAAATAACGGAGCAAGAGAGAATCCAGCACGCTGCAGAGCTCCTTACTCCTTACCACTCCTCCAGAAAAGGAAGGATGGAAAGAGAAATTGAGACAAGCCTTTATTTGCTTCTTCTAGCCCTTACCCGGCATTGCACATCAGTTTATGCAAGATATCTGGGACAATGACTCTTATTTTAGGTTTGTACCATGTTTTACACACTGGTAACAGCACCTACTGCAGCTCTTGCAGCCAAACAAAAGGCTTTTTCCTTACTTATCTTTAAAATTCAGTTTGGACTTTAATGCTTTGCTGGATCAGGGTCTGACCAGAGGAAAATCCAAGTACAATAGCAGTTTCTACATAATCGTTTTAAACATCACCAGACCCAATTGCCCCAGTTAAGAAATTGAGGGGGGCATGTAAGTGGTCTCTGTCAGCCTCTTGGAAACCCCGGGGGTCCCTGTACCTGTTGGCTGAAGCTGGATAGTTTTCAACAGGTTGACTATGTTTGGCTGAAGCTCTGAAATCCTAGGGAGGGAGTCGACATTCAGAATGAATTGCGGGGCGTAAACGATCCTTTCCAGCTCTACGGGGTCAGCATTTTTGACTTTGATAGCAAAGGTCACAACTCCAGCTTGCTTCAGAGCATCTGACGGTTGCTCCACATCATCGGTTGATCTCCCAGCAGCAAGGAGGACCAAAAACTGAGGAACCCCTTCTTCGATCCTGCTTCCAGCTTCCTTCACAAACAACCTCCTTATAACTTCATCTAGTGCAGCTCCAATGTTCAGTTGCTTCCCAGTTTTTATCTTCATCCTTTTCACTTTGAGAAGCATGTCTTGCTTAGACGGGAGTTCGGCAAAATCAAATTCAACTTGGATGGTGTCACTGAATTGAGCTACAGCTACTCGTGTGGCATCGGGACCCACGTTCAGGTCAGAAATTACTTTGTGTACAAAGTCCCGGACGACAGGAAAGCTACCCAAGAGGTTGGCTGAGCCATCAATCAGGAATAAAATATCTTTCTTGCTTTCTAGAATAAATTCACAAATGAAAAGAGGGGAAAAAAAAGATATGAAGGCATTTTTCTTCTTAAACGTCATCCTAGAAACTTCTCTGCAAATTAGCTGGGTTTCAACAGGCAAAGCAAGTGATTTTCATTTACCAAAGTATTCAAAAGCTACAGGACTAAACAGTATCTTTAACTTATTTATCTGAGGAGGACGGGGAAGCAACAACACCTCTATCCTAAGACTCAATAAATTCAGGCACCAGATAGTCATATCATGTATTGTATTGGATCATATCAGTCATACCATAAATTGGCTGTTTCAGATTAGGCCAGTGATGTTTACGGTCTAGCAATATGCTGATAATACAGGCATGAAGTACAACAGGAGGGTTGGCCTTTTTTTCTGTTTAAAGGCTCAGTAGATAACAAACAGACATTAGTTCATACAAACATATACAGGCAAAACATTTTCTGTATTCTCTTAAAGTACTTTTCCCAGTTGCATCACAAGGACCATCTAAATCCATAGGCGAGTTATGACTTTGGGAGGAGAAAAAACCTTTTACCTGTTTCCATTTGATGCCCTTTTAATCTCATTGAATATCCAAGGCAAAACCAGGCATCTCATATCTGTGTGTCTTAACATCTTTCATATTAATCTTAATGGTCTCCTTTCCATACTAAACAATCCCGGTTGTTCTTATGTCTTCATATGCATATAGCCACAACAAGGGAATTAGTCAGCAAATACCTGTTTAAAAAGGGTTAAACTTGCCAACAGCTTTTGTGTTTAATGTTGGAGGATAACTTTGAATATCTGGAGTCAAATTCAGCCTCTGTGACAGCCTGATAACAGCACTTTGACAAAGTGGCTCTGGGGAAGGATTCAGCCACCTGTACCTGGATAGACCTCTACTCCTCTGTGCTCTGTGTCTCTTTGATTTTAACCTTTCCACATGACTCCTTGTGGCCAAAGGTGCATGCACCCATTGCCTGAGCTAGTGCAGATGATGCATGTACAGGTTGTGACATTATTATGGCAACAGAAAGGGAACACCTGAGTAAGTGACTGGTGGGCATAGACTCACTCGGCTCCTCCTTCAGTCCTGACCTGCCAAAAGACTTAAAACTGTACTCTTTAAAGTGTGCTAGCAATGACTTGAACAAAATTAAGAGCTGCCAGTGTCAAGCCACGTATTGATGGTTAAGCACAGCCCTAACCGCTTTGAGGACTCAAGGCCTTGGACAGATGTGAAGGTGTGCATTGGGAACAGTCAGTCAAGAGAAACAAGATTAACTTAATGCAGTCAACATGAAGGAAGGTAGGTATTACCTGTTGGGGCGAGTGGAACCTCTTCCACACCTCCACTAACATATGTTGTTATAGGCTTATTTAACTCCTGGGGTAAAGCTGCCAGAGCACTGAAATCATCCATAAAATATACCATTCTTGGATTAAAGGCAATCTGTTCAAGCTCTGCCTTATCCGCACTCCTAACTCCAACAGCAAAAGTCAGCACTCCGGCCCGAGCTAATTCATTGGAAACTTGCAAGAAGGGATCGGCAGACCTCCCTGCCATCACCAGGACTAGGACCTGCGGCACTTGTTCATTTATTCTGCTCCCACCAGCTTCCGTGAAGTGATTCGAAAGCACAAAGTTCAGTGCAGAGCCAGTGTTCAGCACTGACCCCCCCTTGGGCCTCAGCTGCCCCATACGTTGAATTATGTCTGATTTGGTTTGGTACGAGTATAGAAAGAACTCAGTTTTAGGAGTGTCGCTAAATTGCACTAAGCCAACTCGGATTTTGTCACTGCCGACATCAAGGTAGTTAACTAGGGTGGCAACAAAGTCACGCACAAAGGGGAAGTTGGCATTTCCAACGTTGAATGATCCATCCAAAAGAAAGATGATATCCCTTTTGGTTACTTGAACTGCAGTAGAGCACAGAAAATAACATGAGACATCACAGAAAACAAAAATAGAAATTTTTTTTCATGTGTGCATACAGCATACGCTGTACACGCATGTAAACCTTGTTAGGAGGAAGGGAGGAGAAAAAGAGAAGAGAAAGAGTGTGATCAGCACGGAAATAACAAGGACCTTGCTGGAAATAACTAAATTGGGCAGGGGAGGTTTCTGGCTTGTATTGAAACATCTTTTAAATGTCAGGTTTATCAATGGGCTCAGCCTCTGTCATGGCAGATGTTTTCACCAGCTGCTAATGCCAGAGTTGCATGCTCTAGGCCAGATCCTTAGTCGGCAAAAGGCAGCTTCACTGATTTTGGTGGGGCAACACTGAATTACACCTACAGACACCTTGCTTATCTGCAAGTCACCACACATTTACTTGGGGCTTTCCAACAAAGCTTTTGGGAACGTTTCTGCTTCCTGGCTCCTAAAGTGTGCTTTGACACCCAGCGTGATCACCCCCTTATTAAGCAATCCTCTATTCCACAGGGATGCTCCCATGCGTCCCTAGATGTAGAGAACCATGTCCTGCCCTGCAGCGACTTCCATGGTCATGCTGTGCAGCCAGCAGTGGCTGGCCCACAGCACAGAGTTGGGCTCCACTTGCATGGGAGAACACTTCTGCCAAGTAACCAATTTGGTTGGTATTTTGAGTGGGTATTAAAAATAGCTTTTACTAATAGGCTTAGAAAAGCTGGTTGAGACGAGGCTGCAACAGCTGCCTGGCACACCCGCCTTTTTGACATCTGCATTTGATGCAGAAAACTGCATTTTGATGTCTGCAGCTATAGACATCCATTTTGTGGGCTGTTGAAGGGGGAGAAATTTCCCACTTTTGGCAGTAACCAGCCAGTTCTTGGCTCCTTTTTTAAGGTTAAATCCTTCCTGGTCTGTCTCCCAGCATCTGAGCCCCAAGACACCGATCTGCAGCATCACCCTAAAGACACCACAGGATCATCTGCCTGTGCTTTTTGCTCTAAACACATCATGTCCAGATGACAGACTAAAATGCCTGAACTTTAAATAAGATCTCAGAGAGCTGATGAGTGGGCTTATCCAATGCATCGCTCCGGATGCCTTCCTCCAAATAAGTTATTTGAGAATGTATTTATGCCCATTGCTAATTCTGTTCATTATCTTTCTGTTTAAAGCATTTACCTATGGGTATATGGCTATATTCATCCATCTCTCTAGCTTGCCTTGTCCCCGTAAGCTTGCTGTCCTATATGTAAAATATATAAATACTGAGATATTAAAACCAAAAGGGAGAAAAGGGCCCTTTGGAGTGCAGGCATTTCTCTCAGATTTTACAGATTGTCTTGGCTTTCTGTATTTTTTATTTTTCCCAAAAAAGTGCCATTCAAGGCCCAGGGTGAGACAATATCTAGTTGAACTGTAACAGACTGCCTGGTGTCAAAATCAGTTATGCTACTAATAATAGTCATTTTATGGAGTAGGATATGATTACTTGCTTGTTGTGTATGTGAATAGCTGTGAGTACAGTAGAGCAAAAGGATTGGAAAAAAGAGAAGCTGCATGAATGAGCTTTAAAGAACAAGGAAGTATAGGAACATTTTTAATTTACACTGAAAAATAAAAATGTCAGGTTTGGTGTACAGCCATGCAAAACTGTATTAGCAGGAAACACATTCTGAAAAAAAGCTTATTAAATGACAAGTCCCATGATATTCATCTTAATTAAGGACAAGTGTTGGCAAACTGATGTAAAAATATCTGCTCTTCATGTAAATCAGTCACAGGCTTTAATTCTTTAAGGACCCTTTCAAAAAACTCAGTTTCTTTTGCACTGCTGTTTATAATTGAAGAAACTAGAAAAAATATGGACATGGTTCGACACCCACTTAAGCCGATGGGAACCTCACTATTGACCTTACTGGGAGCTGGAAGAAGTCCTGTTTTTCTAATGTTTATATGACATGAGACAGAAATTCAAGGTTCAAATATGATCTAGCGCAACATTAATTCAACCTCAAGCATCTCTATTGGGAAGAAATTCTGAGAAATTTGGTATAAAATGTCTATGCAGCTAGAAAACCTCTTGAAATGCAGGGGAAACTGCCTCAAAAGACATGACTCTAGCAACTGGATTCCTTCCAAAGTCTACTGATGTCAATGGCAAGACCAAGTAAAAAGAATCCACTGGCTTCACAGGGCTTTGGATCATCTTCTAAACAGATTAAACCAAAATCAACACTGCAATAGTCTCGTATGCCTCTTAGGGCTTGAGCTGAATAAATGATAAGAAAACTGTAAATATGTTCTTAAAGGGTGAGTTTCAGTCCAACACTGTCAGGCTAGCTTTCTCTGAACACCTCCACAAACAAACTTGCTTATTTTCTTTACACTCAGAAGAAACTTTTAAGCTTTCTTGAGCAAATATCCATTATGGATGATTTTCAAACTGGGGAAGAGACTATAACATTCACAGTGTGTCCTGTTCATAGGTTACACAAACCCTAAGTGAGAGAAAAGGCCTCCAACTGAACGATTTCAGTACCTAACTAGTCAAGCACCTCTTCCACATCCAGGTCTTTAAATGTTGGTGACAAATATGGAATGGGACAAAAATCTCCAGGAAGGAATGACAAAGCTGTAACAACAACCACGCAACCAAATTCACCGATCTGTTCATGCACATTTTGCAAATCAAAAAGACAACATTTAGCTATGCTGAAACACGTGCTCGATGCTTTTTCCCCCCTTATCTCTACATGTCATAGAATAAGAGTTGACAAACATATAAACCATATCTCCTTAATTAGAAAAATGTAATTAATTACCTGATGGTGGTTCTTGGATAATCAGTCCTCCAGAGAGTGTCCGGATAGGCGACAGCACTTCAGGAAGAATGGCTTGCATGAACTGAACGCGGAAGTCATTTGGGTTGAACACAAAATCTCTCTCATGGGCAATTTCTTGAAGTTCTGCCAGGTCAGCATTTCTCGACCCAATGGCAAGGATCACTATCCGGTTCCTTTTCATCTCCGCTGCGGCTTGGTCAATGGCATCCCTGGACTTACCGCCAGTGATGAGCACCAGCATGGGGAGCACCCCTTCCTCCATCCTGCACCCAGCAGCACTGGTGAAGAAGTTGTTCCTCACAAAGTCCAGTGCTGAGCCAGTGTTGAGTGCTGTACCACCCATGAGCTTCATTCTCTTCACGTTAGCCATCACATCCTTTCTGCTCTGGTGGGTGTTAAAATAAAATTCTGGCTTCACAGTGTCTGCGTACTGCGCCACCGCAACTTGGATCAGGTCGGGTCCAACCTCCAGCCTTTGGACAATTTTGGCAACAAAATCACGAATTGAGTTAAAGGGGCCAGTCCCCAAAGCAGTTGAGCCATCTATCAGGAAGACTATATCCTTCTTGTTCACTTCAATAACTGCAAGTAACACATGAACATAACGTTAGTGGAAGCCTTCACCACACTCTGCGCATCAATTCTACGTCAACAGTTCAGCAATGTTTAGGACTTCTTGTTTGCTTGAAGTACTGTTACTCTCAACACCTTTAAGTCTTGCTTTAAAAACAGAATTATTTTTTGTGTTCTAGCAGAGGGCTAATAAGAAATCTGATTGAATGTTTCCCCTTTCTAAAACACAGAAGAGTTGAAGAGTTGTAAGAATGGCTTTGTTTATAAAACTTAATATTAAAATGCATATGTGTGTCAACACAAGGAAGAAAGGCAAACAGTCAGGAGAAACCTTGGCACTCAGCTGGCACATGAGATAAAATAAACAGGTGATGCTCCCGCTATCGGCAGTGGAGCATCTGAATCATGCCAGAGCACGGTTTGATCTCAGAAGGATTAGGTTCCCAAGAGCAATGACACAAGGAAAGAACAGTCTCCACTTACTCAACATACCTGGAATTTGGGTCTTCACATCCTACATCTTATTCCTTATCTAACAAAAACAAGTTATGATTTTTCTTGGCACAGCTAGCCCAGTCATGGAAGAGCTGAATTACATTCTGGTTGCCATGTCTTTAACAAAACGGGTCCCCTAGGTTGTAATCTCTGAAACTTTCTTATTGACGATGGCATAGGACACAGAAAAAGCACAATTAGCTTTCCAGTTCCCTGGCTGAGTTTGAAGGAAGATAGTTAGGGAGGAAGAAAAACCTGTTGTGTGGCATTGGAACCAAAGCACCATCATATTTAATACAGCAAGTGTACACGAAAAACCAGTAAATGTTAACAAGACCAATACCAATACCATTATGATAAAAGCATTATACATGATCATTATGGGAGATAATCTTAATACCATCTTTTAGACAACCCCACTCACATCATCACCTCCCTGATTTCATGCCATTGAAGTGAAAAAGGAAACCTTGTGTTGCTTCCAAGTTATGCTGGAGCATTATGGATCATTGTGTTATGTTAGCCTTGGGATGTCCTTAAATCACCTACCCACGTAAGAGCTCCTGAGATGGGGTGAATATTCAAGGTGGCAGGTCCATCACCTCCCGGGCTCACTGCTATGCCCAGTGCACAGCCTTGGGGAAGGGGAGACCCAGCATCATCGGGATCTCATACCCCTCAGGGCAACTGGTAGCAAACACTGTCTTGTCCTGCCTGGATGGAAAAGGGTAGCCCTTTGGCCCATCAGGGCTCCTCTGCGTGGTGGCTATTTACTTTGGATTTGAACAAAGAACAAAGCTTTGGCTGCAGTCCTGCTTGGCCGGACACCAGCTGGCCACAGAAAGCAGTGCTCCAAAAGGCTGGTCTCCGTCAGGTTTCTCATTACGGGTGAGTGTCATGCGATTGGGCTACCCCAAGGAGTGATTTAGAGCTGGAGATGACATCTGCAACTTGGCTGCCCCCCTGCCCTCAGACCCAGAGAGACCTGCCTCAGCCAACAAGTGCGAGCCTTTGCAAAAGCCTCTCGCAGAGTCTTGCTGGAAATTGTTTGATTAAGGACCAATTGTCAAAATTTGAAGCTTAAAATAGCCCACCATGGTGCTGTTGGACAGAAAATGATGAGAACCTACATGAAGTGAATATGGCGGTAGCCTCCCTGAGCCACAGCCTCATGTGAGTTGCCAGTGGCTTGCAGTTGACTGCCCAGGCTGTCAAAACAGAGCTACTCACAAAGCAGCAAGGATATGTTTAAATGATCCCTTTCCCAGAGCCATGATTTCCAGCATTCATCCCCCCAGCCAGGTTTTTTTTCCTCATCAGTTACTCCGAGGAGGAGAGGGCTGAAAACAGGAAACTTTCCAAATGGATAACAAGGGCTGAAATCTCTGCTCTGTATCACCCAGGAGAGATGTCCAAAGCGTTTCCTTAGCTTGTCAGCAGCTAGATACCCAAAAATGGAGACCCTGGAAACTTTTGACTTTATATAGAAGTTTGTGGGAAACGTCAAAGGGGCTTTGCAAAGATGAGGGAGGCCGGGAAGGAACAGCTCCCTCCGCTACTCATTTCTCTTGCAGTTCTCAAATCCTGCAGTATGTTTCCTTAGAGAAGAGGAATGCAAGAACCGAAACCAAAACCCACAGGAAGAAATACCCCACAGTGCTAATTTCAATGGACACAATTAAAGCGAAAGCATTTAAGCAAGGCCGTACACATCTTGTAGGGTCTGATCCAGAGCCCAGTAAAGCTGATGGCAAGTCCCCCAGGAATTTCAAAGGATTTGGGATCAAAGCATTATATCTTTGACTCTAAAAGTTGGGAATGTTGGAGGGTGTCAGCATCGAACCCAGCCCTGCATAATTCCCTCCTCATTGCCATCTCAGCTGTCTGGTGAAGCACCTCATCTAATTTAATCATCCAGGCTCCCCCAGTAGCTAAAGCAGAGGGGAGAAGAGAGGCAGCAAGGCACTTTGAGACATCCATTCATCCCAGGAGGACTAGCATACAGCCAGAGATGTAACGTGAAGCAAGGTGACCAGTATTTCACAGGAATGCTTGGCACCTCAATGGGTTTGACATCCCTTTCGGGCTGCAGTGTGTCTCCCAAACCAGTGCTTTACGCTGCAGACTTCCGAGGCACTGATGTGAATCAAGCAGACCAGTCAAAATTAATTTCCATGGATGCTAGGAAAAGAAAATTCCCTAAAGCTCCTATGAAAATACCCACTTCTCCATTTAGCATATCCATCTATATGTAATTGCACAGGCTGATGCTACTGTAGTACCTTCTACAAATGAGCTGGCATTTTAAGTGAAAAATATGCAAGTGGAGATGAAACCAAATGTACCAACATCTTTAATCTTCATTCAAACTCCATTCAAACTATTAAAAATCAGAGGGGCATAAAAGGAGGTTTTCCACTGACTTGCATGGGTCCTGGCATGCACATTGTAGCTAGACATGCAGACTTCAGCTTATTTAGCTAAATATCGTTCTCGTGAGGCGCTACAAGAAAAAGTTCTTTATGGTCTTTCCTGAAATAATCAAGGCAAGGTCATAAAATGATCTTTCAGGCAAATTCCTCCCTTTGATTTGAGCCACGGGATAGCAATCATGTTTAGACATAGATCAGCGAAGACATCTGGAATACAGTTTTATATGTCAACATACATCATGAGTTGAACAGTATGTACAGAACTCCAGACTGGCACTTGGATCCCAAAAGTGTTGTTTGCATTAAGCGTCTTGGTAATTAAGTCCAGCAGCTCCAGCCTGGCCCTTTCCAGGGGCCTCTGAAATATGGCATGTGTCTTTCATAAAGCATCTCTATCAGTAGATTTAACTTAGTCATAAAACCATAGGGTAAGGAACTCTTAATCACCTACTTGCTCCATAAATCCAGATATTGATTATTCTACTGCACCCAAGATAATGCTAGTCCAGAAATAATGTCAATGGGGACTTAAGAGTGACAAAGTGACCTAAGTGGAATATTGACACATTTTCATTTCCCATAACCTCATGGAAAGCTGTAAACTTTCTCAGCTTACTGATTGAAGGGAAGTATATGTGAGCAAGGTAGGGATTTCACTTCAGAAGAACTAAGGGCTGTTTTGCTTTTAAGTTCAACAACACAGGAATTTTACCCTTTTCCCAAGGATAGTGCACAGTTTCAATGAGGTACAGAATTTTACTGGTTTAGCAAGCTGGTAACCTCAACTCTGTGAAATAGGGATCCATTTAACACCCCTGTCAGCTTCCCCAGTCAAATTTAATTCTCATGACACATTCAACCAACATATAATGTAAGCTTATGTGACATAAATGTTTTCAGAACTGACAGTGCTGCAGTATTTACCCCCGGGGTGCTTAGATACCCCAATAAGGATTATATGAGCTTTTTTATACTCTGCTTGTGACCTTTAAAACCCCATGCCATGCCAGTTATTGACACAAAACCTCTTGGTTTTCAAAAAATAACCCACTGGGGAAATGAGTTTCTGCACATTAGCTGCAGGACTATTTGTCTTTCCCATTGTTTCTCCATAACCAGACCAGAGAGATGCATTGCAAAAATAAAAAATTTAAATTAAAAAAATAAATATGTTTTTAAAGCTTGCAAAAGCTCATTCATTCATCGATTCATTGAAATGCAACAGGCTAGAAAGGCATACATACCTTCAGTCACAATGGTTGGGGTCTCTAACAAAATGAGTCTTTGGGCCACTCCAACAATGTTAGGCAGTAATAATTCTCGAAGAGCATCAAGGTTACGGATATCCAGGGCAGTAAATGCGAAGCTTCCATCAGTAGCAATCTGCTGCAGCTCTGCACTGTCAGCATTCAGGACCCCAATGCTAAACGAAAATATACTAGCTTGCTTCACTGCTAACAAGCCCTCTCGGATATCATCACTAGACTCTCCACCACTTATCAGCACTAAAATCTGAGGCACCGCTTCCTCTATCCTGCTGCCTCCCGCCTGGGTGAAGAGGTTCTCCACCACAAACTCCAGTGCCGCACCGGTGTTCGCTTCCTCGCCACCGCGGAAACTAAGTGCCTTCACGGCATCCAGAACATCCGCTTTTGTGGAGTAGCTGTTCAAAGCGAACTCGGTTCTGGGTTGATCACTATACTGCACCACCCCAATGTGTATTTGCTGAGCTCCAACTCTGAGGCTTTCAATCAAATTTACAAGGAAATCACGTATGGCTTGAAAATTGACACTTCCGATGTTGTTTGATCCATCAATAAGGAAAATAAGGTCAGCGGACTCTTGAGCTTTAAAAAAAGAAATGCAAAATGTGAAAGCATTAAAATGAGTGATTACATGCGGTTGTACAGTGTTCTGACATGTTTCTTGGAAAACCAGTAAGAAACACGAAAATGAGAAAACAAAACACATGTTCACTGAGGAGGTGACGTTTGCCTCTTAGTTCTGCATTCTGATTGAATACGAGCTCCCAGCCCCATACCAGTAGCACCTGCTACCCATCAAGAGATGGCTCGAGCGGACACAGCCTGAGCCAGTGGTTGCAGTTACACAGGGGTCAGCATTATTGGCACGCAAGGAGAAAACTTGGCAAAATATAATTTTTGGAAATCTAGATCCATTCCATCAGTGGCCAGTACTGTCCAAATATTTAGACAAGGCTAAAAGAAAAAGGTGGATTTTGGTGGTAATTCACCCTGAAGATGGCAGGTGAGGACAGTAATATTTATAGGAGGTTTTCCTTATTGCAGTCTCTATATTGGTTTTTTTCCAGAAGAAAAAAAGCCGCCATTTACTGGACGCATGGAAAGTTTCAGCCTCTCTGTTGCAATTCTGCTCTTTTGCTGGTTAAAAACAGTGGCTGAATATATTGGCTTCTCCTACCATGAAGGATTATTATTTGAAATGCATTTGTTAGAAACAATTGAAAAGGTTGTGGTTATTATTCTTGTACTGTAACTCTTTTACCAGCTGCCAGCATACACACGATGGTATTTGTCCAGCAAGCTGACCCGGACAGTTGTCAACCCGTGCCACGCAAAAATTGTCTTGCTTTAATTATTTTGCACAAAGATGCATTGAGTATCGATAGAGGGGTATGGTCTGTGTTTTTCACATGGACTCCGGATATTCAATCAAGGAATGCAGAATCAGGTTAAAACAGGGTGATGAAATCAGTCATGACACAATTATCCAACTCTATTTGTTGTAACCATACCCAGGTGATCGCAAGCATCTGCTGAGAATATACACACATGAAACAAAACTTTTATATGGCATGAACATGGTTGTTGAGGGGGAAGCATTTTTGCTGGGAGACTTACCGAAGCAGACCCAAAATGCCCTGGTGTCTGCTCTTACTCCTTTTGCTCAACTGATTTTACCATCAATGTCATCAAGAGCTGTGTGCATGCAAAAAGGGGGGAAGAAAACCCCAAAGCACGCTCAGATGTTTCCATGCTATCACTCTCCAATCTTGTTAAGAAATCAAATTTCAGATTATTTGCAAATGAACGACAAGCAACATTTGGAAATCCCACCCAGCTCTCAACTTTTGAAAGCCAAAAGTGAAATCAGTAGCAAAACTGGCATGTAGTTTAGCAAGGCCAGGAATAAACCTGTAGTCTTTGCTATTAACCAGTGGTGTCAATATTTTTTTTTTTTTGGCCTGTTTAGCTGTTTTTCTAGTAAATGTTTTCATATATTGCAATGCCACCAAGAGATTCAAATAATGCCGCAATTCCAGCGACAAAGGAGAAGGTCTACAGGGCATCATCATTGCTTCCCTGGGCCATCTCAATAGCCAGTGTTGGCTTGGAGAACATCAACAGGGTTCAGAATTGCAAAAGGCTCCAGGATTTATTTTTCCATCACTGAGTTGAAATTTAGGGGTGCTTAGGGTTGTCCTTACTGTGCCGTTTTCAGTTGGGATGTACATGTTCTACTTCATCATGTAAGTGACAGGGAAACCTCAAAGCGGTTGTACCCAGCGCTGCTCTAGACATTTTTTTGAGGAATGAGATTTCAGACACCAATGGGCGGCATCACAGCAGCAGGGGTTGCTCCCGCAGGAGAGAAAATAGATATGAAACAGATGCGTTGGATAATTTGTCATCACTGTAAAAAAACCTTGTACTTCAGTGCACATTTATGGAACAAGCTGGTGCTGGAGAACAAATAAAAGCATGCTTGTTACACAACTAAGCAAGGAGGGTCAGATGAGACAGGCAGCTAAGATTTAACAAATACATCAGGGCAAACTTGGGGCTGACTTTCATACTTACACTAGTCAGCTCTGGAGATTGCCACGGACCAACAGCTTTGGTACTCTATACTGGAAGTACTACGGGACTGGGGGTTTTTTACATTTCTGTTTCCTATTAGGGCTCATTTCTAGCATAACATCCATGGCATTTTTTATATATTTTAATGCTACATGGAGTTATCAGCTGAATAAATGATTTCTTAAAGTCTTATGCAAACAGTTATTTGTACCATGCTTGGCACACAATTGTCATCCAATGTTTAGGACCTGTAACATCTTTTCCAACATTTAATAATACTCTGTAGATTGCCCACGCAAGTCACATGGGGGCAAACCTACAATAGTAGGATTAGCTTAAATTTGTGTTATAGTAGGGGAAGGAAATGCTTGGAAAAAATATCTTTGAGTAGAAATGAACTTGGAAATGCATGATATACATGAAGTAGAAATTTGCCTTTAAAGCTTTTAAAGAAATGTCTGTGACTCCAGATGTTTGTGTACTATGGAGTTACCTGCTGGCGTGCCCCAGAGGGCAGCCAGCCACCAAAAACCAATTCCCCTATTGATTTCAACAGGGAAGCACTGGGGTCCTCCATGGCGAAGATGCTGAACAGCTGCTGTAGTGCTGTCAGCAGGTTGGGTATAACATTCATTTTACACATATATTGACATGATTTTCTTAGAATTGGTGAACCTTATGTCGTCTTTCTGGGGCAGCTGCTTTTCTTCCCTGTGGCTTTCACATGATCTGGATATTTGCCCTGTCAAGCACTTTGCACAATAAAAACACACGTGAGCACAGCCTTTTGGTGTTGCTCGGTGTCATGCAGTGATGGAGAGCACCCAGTGGGGCTGGCGTGAGGGTTAATCAGGCAAGACAACACAGGGGGATTAATGTTACACTGCCTCGTTACACTGCTGTTGCCTTACATCACCCCACAAGCTATTGACCTTCAGATGGAGTCTCAGGAATAAAAAGAAAGGTTTGATCTCCAGGACTTCTGTTTTGAAACACAACAAAGCTGCTCAGAAGGCCCTTTTCATGCTGAAATTTCATAAACAGAGAAGGGATGGAGGAAGACTGTCTTTTTTTTTTTTTTTCCAGGCAAATTGGGGCCCCAGGTTGTGGTCAGCGCAGATCCGTTGAAGCCAACATGGTTTGCAGAGAGGTTTCAGTTACAGGAAGGGTCCAGCACTCTGGCAGGTGGAAGCCATCAGCTTGTAAAGAAGGCATTTGAGTGGCATCACAAAAGGGACTCTCCAACCACACACCTTCTCCAAGCAGAAGAGAAGAGAGGCTGAGGGCCAGCTCAGGGATGTGGTTTCAGCAGAGAAGTTCTCCACCGAACTGCTTTTGTTGTCTTCAGCCAAGAATGTGACTTTCTGGAGTAGCACATTGCCTATCTCCTCCGCTAGCTGCAAGGGGACATCCTGCACAGTGTCCCCACAGCCAGCAGCGACCTTCTCTATCTCCAGAGGGTTTTTGGTCAGGACCCCAAAGAGTCACCATCATGGCTGGTGTGTTCATCCCCTATTTCCCTGCCTTGGGAGTGGATAGGACGGGGCAATTTTATAACTCTGCAGAGCTCCTTATGTTTGCATTTCCATGCCATGGGCACAAAAGGATGGCCACAACAGGTCACTGCCCATACAAGGGCTCCTGCGCTACCTCCTGGCAGCTCTGGCAGGGATGCCAGCTTGGTCTGCAAACAACAGCACGCTCGATAGCAACAAACACGAGGCCACACGCTTCAAACCTTTGTTTTTAAACCTCTGAACATCCATCTCAGTCTTGCCCCTAAAAAGGCTTTAAATAGCACAACGCCAGCAGATACCATGCTGATGGGAGCCATCAGCAGTCAGCCATTACCTGTGATGTCTTTAACCAGTCCTTTGGCCCCAGCCTTTTCTGGAGTCATGGATGAATGGACATTTGCCACTAAGTCTCCAACTATGCCATGGAGAGCGGTAAAATTCTCTAGGTTGAAAAGGTGCATATCGAAGGGTTCGCTTGCTATTTCCTTTAACTCCCCTTCCACTGCATCCTGCACGCCGACCGCAAAGATGTTTACATGGGCCGATTTAAGGACAGATGATGGCAGAGCCACATCATCTTGGGATCGTCCATCCGTTAACACTACAATAACCTGGGGGACGCCTTCACTGGCTCTGCTTCCAGCAGCTTTAGTGAGATGGTTCTCGATTAGGTACTCTAATCCTTTTCCAGTCTTGGTGCCTCCCCCCATGTAAGGCATGTTGGCAATATGGGACAGGACGTCTCGGGTAGAGGGGTAGGTATTTAACTGGAACTCTGTGTGGGGGTTTCCGCTGAACTGGACCAGGGCAAAGCGAAAATCATTTCCTCCCACATCTAAAGCTTTTACAACATCATACAGAAACTCTCGAACAAGTTGGAAATGTTCCTTCCCAATGCTCCAAGAGGAATCCACTAGAAATATTATATCAGCCACAGCAACGGTTTTGACAGCTTTAAAAAAACAGATGGGGGTTTAGGATTTTCTATCGGTCAGCGCAAGCATGCGTCCTCCTCACCCAAACGACCAACAGCCTCTTTTGCATGGTGAAAGTGAAGCTTAACTTGCCCTTATCGCCCACAGCAAAACGAGAAGCGCTGGAGAAAAACCAGGCAGCCATCAGTGCCCTGACACCACAGGCGTTGGGGGACAGGAGGGGACAGCATGCGACCTACCCTTCCCAGGAAGGGGGAGGCGAGATGCTTCTCCCCTCCCAGACCCTCACCACATGGGTTTGGACACCAGCCCTGAGCTGGTGAGAAGTCTGAGAAGTCTGCAGCTTCACGTGTGTATTTAGGCTTGCTCAGCTTCTAGCTGCCCATGGTCTCCTGCACATTTTTTGCTGACTCAGGGCTTTGCTGGCTCTGCGGCAGTGCTCGAGGAAGGAAGGGCTGCTTGGTTTAAGCAGCCTGGGTGCTGGCATGAGTTTTCCATATTTTTCCTGCTGCTAACACCCCCCGCCTCCTCGTGACACCAGCTCTGGTCCCAAAGGCACCAGTGCCTCCTCTTAAAAAAAAACAGACAGCCTTTCTGCAGGTCAGGGGCAGTGCTCTTCTCACTGCAAAAAGCCCTCCCACACATGCAAGGAGGGCAAAACAGCTCGGCCCAGGAGAAAACCCGCTCCGGGCCACCCTGGGTGCATATCCCGCACCCCCGTCCCCCGCAGAGCATCCTCAAAGGCACACCACCGGCCAGCGACATGCTCAGGAAGGCACCGCGCGTTTGCTAGCATCTGGCTCCAAAAGGACCCTCAGCTGAGTGGAAGCTGAGGAGCAGAAGGTAAACCACAACATACCATCGACATGCATGTTAAAAACCAAATGGTGCAATCTAGGGGTACGTTGGTACAGGGGCACAGTCGGGTAAAGCAGTCTGGTCTTACCTGCTTGCTGCTGGGCACGAACCGAGCAAAAGCCTGAGAGTAGGAGGCAAAGCATTGCCGCGAAGGGCAAATGTCGGTGTTTCCTCATTTTGGTCTTTTACTTGAGTCTTCCTTTTATTCTCTTTGTTTCAAAGCACCCAGTGTGACACCTAAGGGATAAAAACAGGGAGAGTTGCAAACAGTGGCAGTGCTGGCCAGGCACGGATGAGGGACGAGATAGAAAAGCCAAACCACGTGGTTTTGCAATGCTTTTGTGGCACTTTGGCAGGAAGAAAAATATTTTAATGCTGGACAGAATCTGCTTCCTAGCAAGCATTTCTTTGGAAGAGGAATCATCACTCACATAATTGGCATTTAATCACCTCTGTGGACTTAGATGGCTTTCTTCTCGCCTCTGCTGTCCCAGGTAATACCTAATATACAGGAAAATGGTCAGCCTAGGTTCCTATCACCAACCCTCAAAATATACAATGGCCTTTCAGCTGTCCTCCTCACCGATAGATGACCAACTGAAACATCTTGGCCAACATATTCCATCTTGCTGTTGCCCTTTCTTCTTGTGTTTTTTACAAGCACCATAACAATAATTGCCCTGAACATCCCTCTTTGCCTCAGCTCACCTTTTCAGCTGTCCCAAACGTACAAATGGAAATTTAATTACTCCAGGCCCAAGCAAGCCACATAATCTGGCTGTACAGCAAAAAGTCCCTGGACTCCCCCAAGCTCACAGCCCTGGCAGTGGAATAGCCTGTGCCGGCTGATCACATCTTGGAAAGGCACCAAGAATAATATTTTATGTGTTGGAGCCAAAAATGTAATTTATGCAAGTTTCTTATCTGTGATCTACCTGGCAAGCCTTCTGAAACATTGCCTCCTTCAGGAAAGCTGTGTATCTGTTGTCATAGAGATGGCCAATTTATTATTTAATCTTCATTTCCAAGCCTACAGAGCAGAAACCAGCAAGGATTGCTTAACTGAGAAAATATCCCCCCAAAAGGGAATACAGTGATGTCATACTTTTCATTCCCCAAAAGGAGCTCAATTACTCAAATAAGCCAAAAGTGATTCAAATACATCAGGCTATTAACCAAGTCGTCATCATCATAAAAAAAAAAAAAAATCTATTTTCTTATTACCATCCTTACCAACTCCATCAATCCAGAGAGTTATGACCAATACAGGAGCCTAAGAGGGCTGGGGGGAAGACTAACCCCCTCTTTAAGGAAAGCCATGGTAGTTACACAGATGGCCATTGTTGGCACAGCCGGAAACAGAAACAAGTGCTGCAAATTAGGGAAAATTTGGAAATAAACATCTGAACAGCTGATCCCTCTTCCACTGAAGAGACACTCTTCAGGCCTATCAGAGGGGATTCAGTGGAAAGGAAGGAACAATGTCCACCTTGTTTCCTAAAACCCAACACAATCCTAGCACTTCCACTGGCTCCCTGCATGTCAAAGCTGGGTTGCGGGTCTGGTCCTTCTTGGGAGAAGGCGTTTGCAGCATTTGTTATTCCATGTGCTCCTGATGGCATTTATGAATACCATATAACATGAGTCAGGCAAAACCTAGCCTCTACCTTTCCCCCCACATTTGTGTATAATAAGAATAATAACACCAGGTGGAGAGACATTTAATAGGCACCTAGAGCCAGCAGCTAGCACACAGCATTAGTTAAGATGTGACAAGGCTTCCCTGTTATTGGCAACTCCTCGATTTATAGAGGCAGCTGCTGCAGCCCAGAGGTATCGCTATCATTCATAAAAAGACTGAAAAATCATCCTTGTTAGCTGGCACCCATCCATCCCCCTGGCTATCAGAGTCCAAGCCAAACCTCTCAGTGCCTCCAGCAGGAGCAAACCTGCTCTGCTGGACCACGTCCCTGATATACAGCTTGCTCCCAGAAAACCTAGTTTCACCCAAAGGACACACGGGGAGGGGAAATCCGGGCTCTGCTTCCCCATGGGTGCAGGATTAGCCATGGGCGTTACTGCAGGGTTCGTCCCCTGAGCACACAAATACAGAAAGGTCTGTAAGTCCCAGAGCTGAGGTTTGCAAAAAGCACTGAGCTTGTGACAACAACCCATCCAACCCCACCGGAGCATCTCCACTCTGGGCAGAAGAGGTTTATGGAAAAGCTGCAAGTTTTTTGAGATGGGCTTGCCTTGCAGCATCCATTGGGAGTAAAAATGCTGCTAGCAATGAACGAACAATGTGAAATAAAATGTGTGCTACGGAAAAACAGCCTGTTAAAATAATGTACGCTGTAAAAGTGCTAGTATTTCTTTTCCAAAACGCAGGAAGTTATGTTATCATCCGTTTTATTAGCTGCTGGCATCCTATCCCTCTACAGTTGCAACAGCTGGGGGTGAACAGAGCATCAAGATAAACCAGTGAAAATTAATGTCTTGCCAGCTAATAAATGACAGGATGGAAGCAAACATTTGGGGGTTTTTTGGTTTTAATATTGAGCAGCTGCAGAGAGCCTTACGAGGCTGTTTACAGCCATGAAATGCAGCAGAAGGGAAAAGCAAAGCTCTCCGGTGCTATGAAATCTCCCCTGCCCGCAACAACCCCCATGACCCTCCCACAGTGGTAGGCAACTGGGCTTTACATTGAATGGGATTTCCAAACTCAATGGTGGCTTCAAGTTGCGACAGGGGAGGTTTAGATTGGACATCAGGAAGAATTTCTTTACCGAAAGAGTGGTTAGGCATTGGAACAGGCTCCCCAGAGAGGTGGTGGAGTCGTCAACCCTGCAGGCGTTCAAAAAAGGTATAGACGTGGCACTCCAGGGCCTGGTTTAGGAGTCATGGTGGTGTTAGTTGATGGTTGGACTTGATGATCTTAGAGGTCTTTTCCAACCTTAATGATTCTATGATTCTATGATCTACCCCTACATCTTCAGGGCTGCTTTGGCTTGAAACCCCTTGAAGAACTGCCTTGCCCATGTTCAAACAAGGAGCGTGGGGAAGAGCAGGGGCTAGGCTCACCTCCATTAGGTCCCTTTGGGTGATGGTTCAACCCCGGAGCCTTGCTGCAGAGAAACCACCAGCTGTATTTTATGTACCTCCATCCTGGCAAACCCAAACGGCTGAAAGTCATGAGACAGCCCTTGGGGCACCATGAGATAAACCTGGATATCGCAGTGTATTAAAACAACACTCAGTCTCAGCTTTGCTTTATTTGCCCTGGCCAGCTGGGAAATACAATGCCTTTTTCAAGCAATAATAAGTTGGCTGTTCTTTTTAGTCACCTTCTTTTCCATTTTAGCCTTTAGGACGCCTCCATATCTATTTCCAGCTTTCTCAGTGCAGAGGGATTTGTTCAACAAATTTCATCAACAAGAGATGAGTTTTAGCATCATTCTTCCCCAAAACCATCCTAAAGTCACAGGAGCTGAGATTAGTTATTAGAAGGAAAGAAGCAGCAAAGTCTTGCAGGAAGAGGCGATTGATGTCTCTTAGAGACTGACTGACAACTTACGGAAAAGAGGAGCACTTAAGCACAGGCATTCCTGATCAGGGTTTTCCCTTATATCCTCTCCTCCACAGCACTCTTGTTAGCAAAGGAAGAAGAGTTGGGTGCTTGCAGGAAGGGGGTGGGTGAGGAGATGATCTTCTAGGGGATAGCCTTTGAGAAGAAGCAGCAAGGACAGAAGCTTTTTTTGTAGGGGTAAATTGTTTCTTGGGAGGGTTTGGGGGGGTTTGAACTAAAACTCTGCTCAGATCTGGTTTGACTGAGAAACGCTAGAAGGATGGGGTGCTACTGAGGGAGACCCGGATAAGCTGGAGAGGTGGGCCTGTGTGAACCTCATGAGGTTCAACAAGGCCAAGTGCAAGGTCCTGCACCTGGGTCGGGGCAACCCCCGATACCAATACAGGCTGGGAGACGAAGGGATTGAGAGCAGCCCTGTGGAGAAGGGCTTGGGGGTACTGGTGGATGAAAGGCTGGACATGAGCCAGCAGCGTGCGCTTGCAGCCCAGAAGGCCAACCGTATCCTGGGCTGCATCAAAAGAAGCGTGGCCAGCAGGTCGAGGGAGGTGATTCTGCCGCTCTGCTCTGCTCTGGTGAGACCTCACCTGGAGTACTGCGTCCAGCTCTGGAGCCCTCAACACAAGAAGGACATGGACCTGTTGGAGCGAGTCCCGAGGAGGGCCACAAAAATGATCCGAGGGCTGGAGCACCTCCCCTACAAGGACAGGCTGAGAGAGCTGGGGTTGTTCAGCCTGGAGTAGAGAAGGCTGCAGGGAGACCTTATTGCTGCCTTTCAGTACTTAAAGGGCGACGATAGGAAAGATGGGGACAATCTTTTTAGCAAGGCCTGTTGTGACAGGACAAGGGGTAATTGCTTTAAGCTAAAGGAGGCTAGATTTAGACTGGATATTAGGAAGAAATTTTTTACAATGAGTGTGGTGAAGTGCTGGAACGGGTTGCCCAGAGAGGTAGTGGAGGCCCCATCCCTGGAAACATTCAAGGTCAGGTTGGATGGGGCTCTGAGCAACCTGATCTAGTTAAAGGTGTTCCTGCTCACTGCAGGGGGGGTGGACTAGATGAACTCTAAAGGTCCTTTCCAACCCAAAGCATTCTATGATTCTATGAACAGCAAGTCTCTAGCTCAGTGAGAAAAGTGGGTTTAAGACAGTAAATGATGTGATTTTTATTGCTTGGAGATAGGTCTTCCTTGGCTTGCCTTGGTGAGGCACAACAAGTAACTTGCTTTGTTCAATGTGTTCTTGCTTTGTGTCCCAAATTACCACTGGTCACAGAAGCTGGAGGTGGCACCAGCTTGCAGGGTGTGGAGGATAAAACCAGGGATGTGAATGTATGGTAATTCATTTTAATCTTTGATTGTGGCAAGTATCTGTTTTGCAACTTTATTCTCCTGGATTGTTGTTATTTTCAATAAGGCAATTTCATCCTGGATTTTTTTTTTAAATTAAAAGTTCCTTGCAGTCCTGGGGGGTGAAAGCTCTGGTGGAGCTTTTGATATAACCACTGCAAGCTGGAAGAAAATGCTGAAAAACCTGACTACCGAGTGCCTTTAGAAAAGGAAAGCATTTTCCTGAACTGTTAAGAATTAGCACCAAAACCTGGGTAGCTGGTCTCTTAATAATTCATGTGCTAAAAGATTAACTTATGTAGTCTTCGATAATCTGAAGTTTTTATGTCTGTCTAGAGTTTATATAGTGCGTGGTGACCTCTTAATATTACAGTATGTCCTCCATTTCATCAGAAGATATACATCTGTTACTAATAATGCTTTCAAACGGCAATCATTTCTACTGCTAACGCAATAAAGTGATTTCCTTAAATATTTTTCCTAGCAGCTATTTTTTGCTTATTGCATACTCCTCTATGCATAAAATCTGACATTTTACATAATTTTATTTCAGTGATTGTTTCAAATTCACTGTCTAAGCGTGATTCATTGCGTGTGTTTTTTTCACTAGAGTGTAGTTAAAATAAAATCTGTAAAAGTGCAAAGCAGATGAGTAGACTTAAAAAAGCAAAACATAAAAGACAGGAAAAATTACTACAGCTGTTACATATCACTTTGATTCATTACATGTGCCTCTCAGCTGGGCTGGCTGGCTTTGAGAGGGAGGGGAAGTATCCATGGCTTTGGTGCAAATAGAAATGTAATATGTGTCATCCATAGATGTGGATGGGTGCTGCGGCAGGTAGAGGGAATAACTAATGTTGTTGCAAAATACCTCTTAAATCTGAACTCCCAGCTGAGCAGTGCTTCAGGCACTGATGCTATCTATCTCGCTGGACTGTAAGAGAAAGCAATCAGATAGCACAGCTTGAGCTGTCAGAGGGGTTTTCTGTACTAGCACTTTGTAGTTGCCTGATGCTTTTCCTCAAGGCTAAAGCACTGATCTGGGGGAATTGACTCTTGGGGTGTGATAACCAGGAAATCCAAAACTAGTGATTTATTTCTGAAATCTGTTCCCATCAGCTCTCCCTCCCCCTGACAGTTGTTGCTCCAGGGAGGGGAGCAACCTTTGGGAAAGGACAGAGGACCCAAAGCAACCACGGTAGGCAGAGCAATGACTTGCATGCTCTTCTTCTGGGGACAAATGGCCTGGGTTTGGGCTTGGCCTTGGGCAGCCTTGTGCAGCTTTGCTAGCTGGCAGAGCCAGGGACCTTTGGGATGCCTCACTGCCCTCAACCAAAGTACATGTGGCCCAATTTTCCTGCCCAGCCCCAGGGGCATCCCCCCAAAATAGCTTGAATAGAAGCCTGAAAAGCAATTGTGGTCCTAAATTCCCTTTGTATGTGGGTCATCTTGTACTGGGAGAAAAATGTGGATTTGCACCTGGGTCCCAACAGCCTTTCTGCAAGTGGATCAGGCAGGACCAGAGGGAGGGCAAAGCATTGTCCCACAGATGGTGTGGGAGATGAGATGCAGTGGGCATTCTCAGAGCTCTCTAAAAGTCTGGTCCATGGGGATGTCAGGGTCAAAACCAAGGGGCCTCTGCCTTCGTCTGGGTTTGCTTCATGGGGATCTCCCCACGCCTCATCATCACCCTGTTTGCCAACCAAACCGCACAGCCTGAAATTCCCTTGACTCGGCTGTTCTCTGCTATATGCACATCCATGGGAGGCAGCAGTGAAGCTATGAGGCTGCTGTAAGCCTTGCCAGAGGCTTGCAAGTGGACACTGGCCACTCAGAACAACTATTTTCAGCCCCCAATATGTACATTCAGTTGTGGCTGTGGAGCAAGCAGGGAGGAGAAACAGCTACTGAAATCCTGATGTGGAGCCATGATAGCACAGATTGCCCTCTGGAGGCGATGCATGCTCCTCTCTCGGCTGGATGAATCCCCCCTTAAATTTCTCTGCACAGTTAAGAGCTCTGAGCTGGGGAAAACATTAGCCAAAAGCCACTCCTAGAAGTGATTTGGACACCTAGGAAGCTAAATGCCATGATTTTTCCCTGTGAAATAGTGCAGTCACCTTTGAAAAGGGACATAACCCTCCCAAGCCTCTAGGTACCTGGCCACCTCTTCATCATACGGCACCAAATATCACCTGGCCACACAGTCTCCAGAGAAGCAAGGCTATATCTAGACACTTGGGATGAGCTGTATGGGACAGATTCTGAATTTATTCATGGCTCTAAGGAGTTGAGTGGAGCCATTTCAATTTGCACCAGCTCTTTTGAAGGGTTTCCATTAATGTTGCTGCCATCTGGCATTGATGGCACTGGAAAGGTGAGGGTTGTTGGGTTGAGGGCTGCTCCTGAAAACATTTCTTCCTACAAACGTAGACCTGAGCATTAAAAGCAAACAAGCCTAAAAGGGTGGAAAATCTTCCTGCTTTTGCAAACCACTTGAGCTCTGATTTTGAAAACCAGCATTCAGCAAAGCAACAGAGTTATGTTGCATTTATATCCCACCCAGGCAAGTTCCCTGGCTGGTAGCACTTAATATGAATGATATATTCATTTCTGTTCTTATAAGCATGCTGTTGGCTTAAAATCTGGTTGTTTTCTTCATCTGAAGACAGACTAAAATAGAGTGGTTAATAAGAGGAAAGGGAGCATTTCCTACAAAAAAAAAAAAAAGAGAGGAAACTCCCTCAAAGATCAATGACTCTTTATGTATAGTAACCTAAGCCTCCCAGTGCCTCTCCACCCAAACAAATCGGCTCCTTAATGTGGAACACAGATCACTTAAAAAGGTGGAAAAAGTGATGGGCACGCACAGCGGTAAGGCTGGCTGTGATTCACAGTGGAGAGCAGGCATGCAATGCCACCCACAGCCAGCCCTGCTGCCCTGCATGCCCAAGATGGGGGCAGGTTCATCCCTTTGCTGCAAATCCAATGCATCCAGGCTGGGAGAATTCAGTCCAAGGCTGGCAAGACTGTGCAGTTACCCAAGTTTGCACTGATGGAAGGAATAAGATGTTCCCTTCCCTCCTGTTCTCAGACAGGCACGTAGCAAAAGTTAGGAGAGGAACATTTTTTTTTCCTTAACATATGGGAATACAGCGGGGGCTGGTTTAGGTCACCCTGAAATCAGGGAAAGTTAATGCATTTGAATGCAAAATTGTAAAGATGTTTGAAAAACCGGAAAGGGAACTGGGGACCCTGCTGAAAAATGGAAAGAGAATGAATGATGATAGGGCAGTAGCAAGTGTGCAGCCCTGCATTTCTGTCTTAGAAATGCCATCGCACCCCTGGTCAGGGTCAGCCTCTCTGCAAAGACCAGGGTGGAATGAGGGTATAAGGTTAGGGATGGAAAGCCTGTCTCCCTGAGCTCTGGGAGCTCTGGTACTGGCGAGTCAAGGGATGGTGCTGGGGAGACGCAGAGTTGCGTCGCCGCTCTGCCACCATGTTCCTACATGACCTTGGAGTCCCTCAGCTCCCTGCAACAGCCTCCAGCTGGAGACATCTCTCTGGCCTCCACAAAGCTCCCAAACTGGGTGGTTGTGCCCCAGGAACAGCGCTAGATAAACACAGTAATTATACAACCATAAATACTGATTTTTTTTTTTTTAAACCAATAACTAATGGGGTAAAGCCAGAAGTTTGAAAAACGCAGCATTCCTTCCCCTGAGAGCATACATGAATCATCGCAGCAACCAGAAATGAGCTGAGAGTTTCCCGTTGCACCCGCTGGAACCAGAGTGGCTTTGGCCACCTCCGTTCCAGTCAGTTTTGGCCCCTGTGCCTGGTCAGGAAACCAATTTGGCTGCAACCCTTTCTCACCCTGGGCTCCAGTTGGGAAGGGAGGGCTTTGCTGAGCCAAGAGGGATGGTGGCAGGGTGTCTCAACGATTAGTCATAGCCGCCCCCTCGGCAAGAGCATTGCTGTGTGCAAAGCCTTGGGGAGCCGAGGGCAACTGGGGCTATGGGTGGAAAGGGCTGGGAAAGGCAGGAGGGAGAGGGGACGTGGCTCCATGCAAGGCTGGAGAGCCATTGGGGAAAAATATCTGATGTTTGGCTAATTTTCCTCTCCATGGATGACCACGAGAGGATGAAGGTTGTGCCTGTAGCCACAACTGTGCTGGCCTACCCTGGAGCAGCAGGGGCATTGCCGGCAGCGGGACCTGTGTGGGGTGAACAGGCCAGTTCATCCTACCTCACCTTGAGTCAGGAGGTGTGAGGGCTGCTATCAAACAACCCCCATCCCTGGGGGCATGTCTCTGGAGCAGGAAAGGGGCAGTTAGACACCCCCGTAGCTGGACTCCTTGCAGGGTCCTATTTATGCACTCACCTCCTTGTGCCCAAGCAGCTCCCCAAACTGCTACATAAGCATACATACATACAAACTGCCTCAGGGCACCCACCCCACTGCTTCCCAGGACTCCCTGCTCCCATCCCACCAAGCTGCTGCTGCAGTAATTTCAACGCATCAAAGGCAAACACTGTCCTGCAGCAGCAGAGGAAATACTCAGTGCTTTTGAAGGAATTTAATTCCCCTGCACTGGTGGGGCCAGGAGCATCCCTGTGCACCTGTGGTGCATCAGCTTGGGGAGGAGGCTCCTGGTGTGAGCAAGCTGGCTGCATCGCTCTGCTTTTCCAAGTGCAATGCAAGCCTGGGGGTAGCTTTCCTCTGAGGACACCACTCTGCAAATGGGATGGGTTTTGTCCAAAATTCCTTGAAAACTCCCCAAAGACTAACATCCCACTGAGGAGGGGAAATGCAGCACAGCAGCTGCTGAGCCCAGGCTAAGGGTTCCCCCGCGGAAAGCAACACTTACCCCTGAGCGAACCCCCAAAAAAGTTGCTTATTCCAGGATTTTCCACTCCAAAGCACCTCTCACCCTTGCTTCATGGTGTGCCGGCGCTGCTCAGCCTTCCCGGTCCCTGCTTGCCTTGCTTGGTGGGGTGCAAGCACCGGCAGGGTGAGGGAAATGGGGGTGTGCTGATCCCCGCTAGAGAGCCGCTGCGGGTCTGAGCGAGACCGGAGGAGGCAGCTGGCGTGGGAGTGCCGGGGGGCCGGGCGATCCGGCGTCGAAAATGGGATCCAGATGGTTGGTGCTGGCGTTCCCGGGGCTGAGGTCAGAGCTGCTCATCACACGCGGTTCCCCCCCACACGCACCCTGGGGGACGCCTCCGTGCTGTGTGGCTTCCCCTTCCCGCGCCGGCCCCACCATCTCCAAAATGCTTCTCCCTGTTATCGGTGAGAGAAATATATTAAAAGAAAAAAAGCCCTGCAGGGTTGCAGGAGTTGATTTAACTATGCCTTTTGGTCGGGAAGGGCTGGACTGGGATGTTTGCAGGAGCCAGAACGTGCCAAGGACCATACCAAGTTATGCAGGGCTCTGGTGAAGCGCCGTTTGGAGATGCTTGAGGCTGCGGAAAGCTCAGCCTCTCCCCCTGCACAGTTATGAGCATCAGCATAGGGGGAGAGAGTCTCTTCTTAATGCAATTTCCTATTTACATGTAACAGGGTTTTTTTACCTGCCCAGATGGGAAGGAAAAAGTGGGGAGATTATGTTATAGCATAACTTCTAAATAAAAGTTAGCACCTGAGCATAAGGATAAATATTTTAAAGTATATATAACCTAGTGGAAAGTTTCAAGTGAAAGTTTGAAAGTTCCTGACCAGTGCTTTTTTTCTTTTTTCTTTTTTTTTTCTTTTTAAACCTATGCATTGTGAAAAATTAACTTTAACCTTTTATTAGGCAGAGCCTGTCAGGCAGATTTGCAGGGCTAATTTTATTCCTCTGCCTTGAGTGACAGCATGTCACTGGCCGAAGTTAAACATTTCAGTCTGGACTGGGTTGTGTTTTGCAAGAAGTGGTGGTATGGAAACATTAATTCTTATCTCTTGCCCTTGTTTGGTTCCATATAAGGCTGGAACTGAGATGGTGTCCCTGGAATCAAATAGTCAAATTCTCTTCATTTCAAATGGGGATTTATTATGTTTGCTCTAGGTTTTGTGCTGTTTGAAAGACTAGCCACATAAAGAAATAGCTGGAATGCTTCAGGAAAGTGCTGAGCCCTTGAACTGATGCAATAGCTCGTTTTAGAAATGGTGCTTGGCTTGGCGCTTGCAGAGACTGAGCGCCAACCTCGCAGAGGGATCCAGCGCAAACATCCCCAGCCGCATGCCTGAAAGCAAGCAGGTTGTCGTGTCCCCCTCCCCACATCTGCTGAGCTAGAGCTCAAAGGCAGGGTGTTCCCAAATAATAGATATGCCTGGCAAAAGGGAGCTGCAGCTCCTCTCTGGGTGTCAGTGGGCAGCTGAACAGGGGGTGGAGGAAACTGGGTCTGCTGGAAAGCAAGGACAAACACATAACATTGGCCAAGATGGGTGAGGGACAGCTGCTAAAAGATAAAATACATACGATGGAGGTGCACTTTGCTGGCAGAAGTGTCCAAACCAAATTATTTTCCTTCTTAATTCAGCTGTCAGGTGGGAGAGCCCAACTGGGGATGCTGCGGTAGCACCAGGACAACTCCATAAAGCAGCAGCACGTGGCCATGGGCACTCTCATCCCATTGCCAGCCTCCTACTGAACAGGCAGGTGCAGGCTATGTGCTGCCCTGCATCTTCTCCTACCTTTGGGCTTTCAGGCTATCATGTCTCCTGCACATCTCAGCCCTGCTGTCACCTGTACAACTCACTCAGCAAGAATTACATCCACTGAGTAGGGTCGAGTGGTTCCAGTTTGCTGCCACCAGTGGAAACTAGTATAGTTCGGTCATACAAGCAAAATGGCAACTGGGATCTGTATTGCCATTAGTTCAGATAACCTTCAAAAACCAGAGTTTTCTGCGTGGCAATGAAGGAACACAGGAAAATAGTTTTAGGTGACTGGCAAAAACAAAATAATAAAACACGGGAAAGCTCCAGCTACCCCAGAACGGTAATGAAAAACAGCCAAGAGAGAGGATCATAGATAAATAATGTGACAATATTGGCAAAACACGTATGACCTGCATTGTATGCCTATCGCAGCTCGATTGAGAACATATTTAACTTGGAAGTTGGAATTTATTCTTTTTGTGACGCAGAATCTGTCTTAATATGGTTTTAATATTGAAGTGACTTTTACCAAGTGCTCCAATAATTAAATGAGAGTACGAGAGGTCTTAAAATCCCATCTGATTGCCTTTATGACTGTAATAACCAAGCTGAAAGGTTTTCCTTTCCAAAAAGGGGCTTCGTAGCTGGCGCACAGTGGGAGAGCAGCCAGCCAGGATGCTGAGGGCATTTTGGGGTGGGGTGGTGGTTTGTTTGGGTTTTTTTTTTTCCCTTACACTCATGGTCCTTTACAATTCTTCCGTTAGCAGTTCCCTCTATGTTTGTGTAGGTGACCCCCTGCAAAATGGTCCCCATCCGCCACGGCAGCAACGGGGAACCCGGGCAGGTCCCCACCACGGCTGCTGCAACATTCCAGGGGTGAGTGAAACACCTGGGGAGGGGGTGGCATCTGCAGGGACAGGCTTCTTTCCATCCCCAGACACCAAACAAATCCTCTCTGATAATTAGTAAAAGACTGAATCACATTGCATTGGTAACTTCTAGAGACAGCTGGGACTAAGTTTAGCAAGATTTCCTCCCTGGTGTATTAATAACTAGACGTGATTAATGCTATGAGTCAGGAATTCTCTTTCCACCCACGACAAAAAAGCCCTGTGTGCTATATCCTTGCCGGAATGCAAAGGGGACCTTGATGTCCTCCCATCCCCCGAATAAGGATCTCAGCTTGGGACCCTAAAAAAAATTCAGTGACAGGCAGAGTGGTGAAATTTTGCAGTTCTTTTCTGTGTGTGGATGTGCTTCACCTGGGCCATTTCTACCCCCAGTTTAAGAAATGCTCTGTGGATTTCCCCCGTGTGGTTCACACAAGCACAGGGCAGCTGGCTCCGGGCCATGTATGCGTGGGGACACCCAGGAGCATCCTGCCTTGGCTCCATCCTTGAGCACCATCTGCTGGCTTTTCCTCCGGGGACTCCTCAAGCATCCACCAAACCCAAGGTCACCTTCTTTCCCTTGAATAAAACGTGGTCCTGCAAGACGGGGCCGCTGCTTACTCTGAAATTAGTGGGTACCGCCAAAACCAAGGGTTGCTCTGTTATTTTTTCCATCACCAGCCTGAGCATCTGCACAACGGACTGGAGGTGTGGGGTCTGGCCGTGGCCCTCACACCCCTATTTCAAAGAACAAGCTCTTTCTCTTGCTTGCAAAGCAAGGCAGAGAGCTGCTCTGCTAGAACAAGGGCAGGGTTGCAGACTGCATTTTCATTTTGCTTGCAATAGATGGTTTTCATTAGTTCCAAAGGGTTTGCTATTGCTTTTGTCCAAATACTTCCCCCGCCACCAGCACCCTGGTTAGGAAGTGGTCCAGGAAATATTTTTCTGAAGCTTTTCTTGGTTCTGCTTTTCTCCTACATTTTTGATTTGTCTGTCTGCCTCTGCACAAATGCCTGCCAATGTATTTGTTCCATATTCGATACCACCCTCGACTTTACAACAGCCAGAGGGAAAGGGCAGGATCATCTCTAGAGCATGCAGAGAGGGTGAGGAGAAAGTGAGCTGGGCAGGTCAGGGTGGGAGTTAAGGCAAGAGAAGAGCCACCTGGCTCTGCTGTTCCCATCCTGCAGCCCTGGTGAAGAAATTAAAACACCACTGCCAAATCTCCCTCCCATCCTTGAGGATGAAGTTGTGACAGTAGGTTCAAGGCAGGCCACACTGGGATAGCAATTGGGAAAGCCTTGGGCATGCTATAAGCATCCCAGCAACCTGGGTGCAACCCAGGCTTAATTGCAATCAAGGGCACATCTCCTAATTAGCAATGGAGGGGGAGGTTTGTGCCCCAGCACAGGTTGGTGAGGTGGATATTAGTGCGTTCCCAGGGCTCCCTGGGGTAGTGCTGGTGCAACTGTAATCTTGGGATCTCTTTGTCACTGGCTGTAGGATTACAGGTCATTTGTCTGCTCTGCCTCAGCTCCTTATCTGTAAAACAGTGGGGTTTGCCTCCCTAGCATATGTGAAGGGCAAAAAGTGGTGATCAGTGTGACTACTACAGGAGAAAGAGCTGTTGTGTGGAGTCAGGCACAGGTCGGAGACTTTTGATCTTGGTTCCTAGAATTTTGAAAAGCAGCAGCAGGAAAAGCCTTAAGAATGAAACCAAAAATTTCAGCATTTCCCATGCAACTGGAGGAAAAACCCTCCTGGGAGGAGAAATGGTTTAGGGCTAATTGAAAAGTTGTTTCCTTCCTTTCTTCCCTCTTCTTAAGTGTTATTATTTAAAACTGAAGGTGCGATAAAAGCTTCACCTAGTAGGGCTTAAGAGGAGTTATTGTTATTAATATTAATATGTATTAATATTATTATTTATTAATATATGTTATTATTGGAGTTACTGAAATGCATTGCACTGTGTGTCTATTTTTTCCCCAAATCAAAGCTTTTAAAAATCTCTGCATATGCTAGAAAACTTTTTTTTTTAATAAATCAGCGATTTCTTAAAAGGATGCCTGTTTTGTTGTAACATCTCTGAGGCTAATCCTGCTAATAAATTATGGCAACAGGCTAACCCCAAAAGATGTAATAAAAGCAAAACTACACCAGGGCTGCGTGTATTATCTGACTGTATATATACTCTTAATCTATGGCCTATAGGAGAGATTGTAAGTCAAACAAAGAAACTTGGAGCCCTGACAAACTGCATCCTGCAGAAAGCCCTCCTGCTGGAAGGGCTTTTCAGTGTCTGCGATGACAAGGAACAAACTACTCTCAAATGTGTAAATAATGTGAATATTTTCCCCTCTAACACAATGTGCAGCTTGTAGGTCAGTAAACTGTAATGTGAACCGTGATGCTCGGCTTCTAGGAAAAATGCTAGCTGAGCTCTTTTTCAGAATAAAAGATAACTCGGGGAGCATGTGTGAGATGCGTTTTGGCCAACGCAGGTGTTGCTGGATGTTGCTTTGGCTTGCTCCTGTTTTCTTGCATTAGATACTTCCAGGTGATACCTTGCACAAGGGGATCAAAAAATCTTTCAAAGTCTTGGCCTCCATGTCCTGTGGCAACTTCAAAGTCCTGTGCTGCACAAAAAAGCCATTTGAAATGGGCTGAATTTCAATGGTTCAATGAAACTTCCCATTTTGTGATGGAAACAACTGTTACTAATTACTGGGGAGAGAAGTGAGGTGGCTTGAAAAGAGCTGGAGTCGGGGAGAAGCCAGAAATACTCGCTGCCTGCGCAGGCGGGATGACGTAACGGCAGATGAGCCGAAGAGGAATTATAGGGAATTATTCATACCCATGAATGAGTGTTATGTTAGTCGGGAAGATACGGGGGAGAAAAGACCTGAGGGTTTGCTGTAGACAGTTCATTGGAAACCTGGGGTCATTGTGCACCAGTGGTAAAGAGAGAAAAAGCGTGTGTTATGCTAAGAGGGAGAGGACAGCACTGGAAATGTAAAGCTCTGTATTGATGTACCATACATCCCAGTCCCCAGGGGGTATGTTCTTGTTAGGGTCCCCAATTAGAGGAGTAAGAATATCTATTTTTGTCTTGCCCATGTGGGTTTTTCCACAATAAATGGAGTTTTCCATGAGCAGCTCTTGCTTGCAGGTAGGGTGAGAACAAAGCCAGGGGAGCAGCAACAGCGGAGTCTGAAGCACCCCCTGGGGATCGTCACCCACACCCCAACCTCGCCAGGGCTGCTGCTTCTGGCCTGCGGCACCAGGTCCTTAATCAGCCCTTGCCATGCTTTCCTGCAAGGTGATCTGCTAGAAAGACTGCTTCTTTTTAATCTTTGGAGCTGATGCTAAGTTGAACAGGCTTAATTCAGCTGTGAAAATTGGGCCACTCCCCTGAATTGAAAAGAGCTGTGAATTAAGGGGAGAAAACCCCCACATTTTGCTTAAGGTGATCACATGGATTTGAGCAGGGTTGAATCCCCACTCCCCTCTTCATCTCTCACAATCACGCAGCTTCTTGGTTTCCTCCCTGGGCTTAATTCCTTCGGCTTCATCCCACACCTGATAGTCCCTCTCTGGTTTCTTGGGCCTTAATATAGGACTGGTATTTTCTTTCCTGAGGGTTTAAGTGACTGCAGGATCTGGCAGGGTGCCAGCAGCAAAGCCTTGCTTCCTATAGCAGCATGCTCCCCTGCTGGGGAGGGTCGTGGTGGGCAGAGGTGGCTGCTGCTCCCCAGGGCATCTCAGATCTGCTGCAACGCAGAGGGTGACACCATATTTCCCGGTGATAACAAATAGTAGCACTAGTTACTGAGCATCCTCATGTTGTGTTGCATCCTGGCATTGCTATTGCTAAAGGTACCCCAGGGTGGGATGCACTTGTTTCTCCTCTTCTCCTCCATGGTGGTGTTCTTGCTGTCCCCAGCTGGGTGGCACAGAGCTCCTCGTGCCAGGGAGTCCCGCTGGGTGGGCACAGGGGTCCAGGCTGCGTAATCTTGCTCTCTCCCTTATAAACATCCCGTCGCTTGATGGGGAACTGATATAAACAGCATCTCCACATCGTAGCTGTTTTGTTTGGAGTTAGCATTAAAAATAACCTCAGGAAATAGCATGTATGCAGTCAGTATGTATTTATTCCTCAGGGGCTTGTCTGTGATTTCCACCAAGCATATGGAACAACTTGTGCTTGAGAGATGTTTGTGTCTGAGGCATCTGGAGATGCTGAGTTTCTAACAAGGAGGTAAAACTGCATTGTTTCCACTGTGCCGTTCGCTGCTTTGGGTAGAGCTGATGAGGCATCATTTGGGAGATGCTGAATTTTCCCCCGTAAATGGCTGGAGCTCCTTCGGAAGCTAAAAAGCCAAGGTTTTTGCCCAAATCCATCTAGAGACTCACTCAAAGCATGGGTGCATTTCTGGCTGGTCTAGGCAATTTCCAGACCAATGAGCTGCATCAGAGATGCAGACACAACCTCAGTCTTTAATTGGATAGTTTTTCTTTAAGCAAGTATCAGTTCATCAGCACTGGCAGGTTATTCACACGTAATCAAAAGCAAACTAGTAAGTAAGTGGAATTAACTTCAATACCAAGTAAAGGTGTCACAGGGGTGGAAAAAAACCAAAACTCACCTGATACAAAGCTGTACAAATGACCAGGTATAAGCTCCCACTTAAAATCTGGGTACAATATGTTTAAAAAAAAAAAAGCTTTAAGAAATTATTTGCCTGGAGAAAAGAATGCTGTTTTGCTGAAGTTTGTAAGTTTGGCAAGTGAATTTATTGTTTGTTGCTTTTTTTTTTTTTTTTTTTTCTCCTGAGGAAGCCAGCCTGGTTTTACAGAGCCAAAGGAGAAGCTGAGTCTTTTTGTTCTGTAGCTCAGTTTTGGGGAGCAAACATCGGCTGCAGAGGCTCAGGAGGTTGTGGAAACATGTCCCGATTACTGGGCAGCCTCTGTGGCAATGAACCTTTCCCCCTTTGCAAACTTAGGCATCCCTTTGGGCCACTGCCTCCTCCCGCAGGCACCTGCAGCTCCTGTGGTGCTGGGGCCCTGCTGCAGCCCCTGGGCTGGGGATGTCCCTGGATGTGAAAGATCAACCTGTCCTGGGGCAGGAAGAGGTGGGGACAGCTTTGCATGGTTACTGTTGCTGTTTATCACCCTTTCCAACCGCTCATGGCAGAAATGAGTGGAAAAAAAGCCTTCAGTGCTCCTTATAAAACCCAGAGCCAGCAGGCTTGCCAGCCTTACTAATGTGTCCTCATCAAACGCCTCATTCATTCATTCTGCACCAGGGACACGTGAAAATCGCATCATTTCCCCAAGGCAGAACAACAGCATGCTTGTCCCTAAAAAATCCCTGCGCTACCTAGCAGCAAGTCACCTGTCAACGACAAGCAAGCTAGAACGGGGCTGATCTTTATGGGACCAAGCATCAATGCAAGTAAAACTCAGGAGGAGCGAGCTTGAGTGCCAGCAAAGCCTGATGGAGTTGTTCTGGGCTCCCTGCGGTCCATAAATAACGTGGCCAGGCACGCTGGCTCCTTCCGTCTGGGATGGCACACCACCACTCCTAGGGAGGAGGCATGTGGAGAGGGCGAGTCCATGGCAGATGATGGTCTCTCCTAATTTCTTGCTCCCAAACCAGCTGCCGATGGGCATGCCATGCCGTCACCCCAAGGGTTTGCCCGCAAAGGCGAGCTTTCCCCCAGCAATGGCGGAGTCCAGCCCAGTGCTAGTCCTTTCATCTGAACCTGCTATCCAAAGCTCAGATGCTTGAGTTTCTGAGCGTATTGAGCCTGAACAGCTTTCACAGGGCATGTTTTAGCCTCTTGCAAGCAAGTACAGCTGAAGCATGTCTAATTCAGCCCCCTCCAAATATATGTAACCTCCATCATCCTGTCCCACTCTCAGGCTATCTACAGGGTGAGATGGTTTTATTGTGAATTTTCTAAGTGGGGATGATTTGGAGGTGGATTGAAGGTGAATACGCTGGGGGCTGTCTGCTTTCCACCAGGTAATGAGTCATTTCAGTAAAAAGATGGAGCAGTCAAAACTCTGCTTTTCCAGTCTGATAAATGAGGTGGGTTACCAAATATTCTCCACCTTAAACACCCGTTCTCCACCAAACCTTCTGGTAAATGCCGGATCAGCAGAGGCTTGCTGGGCACAAAAAGCCCCTACTTCAGACCATTTCTGGGCTTTGTAAAGATGCAAAAAACTGCAGCCCAGCAGCTTTGACAGAGTGTTGCTGCCCAGCAAGGCAGCCACATGCCAGGGCAAGGTCTTGTATCCGAGATAACTGATGCTCCAGCTCAAAGCCCAACCTTACCTCCATGGGATGCATCAGTGTGCATCTGCACTCGTGAGACTGGAGGCTGTGTATGAACAAGCTCCTCTTCCTCTTTGGGGATGGATCCCAAAGATTGGATCTTCTTGCTTTACTCTGTGTATGGTTTTTCCTGCTTTACCTAACACCCAGGGGTCTCTGGTCCTCCAAACAGAGGAGATGGATGCCAAGTGGCCAGTGAGCACCATCCACAAACACCAGAATTTCTTTCATTGGTTTCCTCTCCCAAATCACAGTTAATCTGTGTTAGGCTTCCTCCCCGCCTTTGGAGCAATCTAACACTTTTGAAGATTTTTTTCTTTTTTTTTTTTTTGTCCTCTGGCACTGGCAGCTTTGATTCCTCAAGCCACCGAACTTATTGTTCTTGAATTAGAAAGACTCACATCCAGCCTGGCTGCTGTTGACATGTGTTTTTGCTTTGCGGGGTCTCGTGCCAGCAGCATCTCACACGAGGATGGGTTTTCCCTTGCTGCCTGCTGTCAGCGCAGGAGCTTTGGCAGGGAGGTGGTGGCAGGCACTGCGGGGAGATGGACCTCCCCGGCTTTTGCTTCATTTGCAAGGGAAAGGTAGAGGTACTGGTGACGAGGACAGGTGTTTGGTGAGTTATTATTTTGGTCAGTCCTCCCAGGAAAGTGAAATGTTGGTGGGCTGCCAGCTGTCCCAAAATCACTCCTAACGTGAGTCAGACGTGAAGGTAAAAGCTAAATCAGTTCATTGCCCTCAAATGCAAGTCTCCAGAGATGCATTACCCTACCTGGGATGGAAACCCAGAAATTAAAGAGGAAATCACCTTCTACATACTTATCCCTAGCTCCACAAAGCAATCTCCATCTCTTGCTCTACTGAAACCTGCCAGCACACCTGCGGCACCATCAGCTGCAACCCTGTCCTCTGGCTGGGGCAAAGAGCAACCCGCTGCAGAGCTAACACTGAAGGATTTTTGTGGATCTGAAGTTCAGTAATTTGACCTCCTCCTCTGCTCTGCAGCAGGGAGGCTTTGGTGGAGCAGGAACGTGCAGTGATGTACAGAGTACAGCATGTACATTGCTCGTGCTGACAGCAGCATGTTCTCACTAATTTCTCCATTGATCTATATTCTCAAGCAGGCTGCCACTAACATCCTTCTTGCTGTGCCACAGAGGAGTGCAAGCCTCCTCAGAAAACATCTGGTCATCTAGTTTCGCCAGCTCTCCGCTCTGCAAGTGCCTGGATCAAATTAGACGCTCGTGGGCTGAATGAAAAGCCATTGTACGTGAAATAATCCCCCACCAAGACTTGCGTCTCGGAGCAGGCAGCGGGGATGTCTGCAGGGCACTGACGCTTTGCTTCCCTGGAAGGGCTGATCTGGCCGATGCCTTAACAGCAGGAGGACCGTTTCAGGAGAGATGATGCAGTAACTGGATACCTGGCGGCGGGATGCTCTCCCTGCACCTACGGAATCATCCTGGCAGCTGGATAAATCCCCCATGAAAGGGAACAAGCTCAGAGGGTGTTCAGGGATCACCTCTGTGTCCAACATCTCCCAAGGCTTGCTGACTCTTATGATGTTTTGGGGGTTTGAGGTGTCACAGGTAAATTGCCATTGCATTATGTGGCTTTAAGCTGACCTATATGTCTATAGAGATATGAGGTCCTGTATCGAGGAGTGCCTCAGAGGCAGTGTTTTCCTCCAGCTGTGCTTTGGTGGAGCCCAGGAGCACTGTTTTGGGTCAAGGCTGTGCAAGGTGCTGTACAATCATACAGTGGGAAATTACTTCAGTCCCTAGGGGCTCTCCATCCAAAGGACAAGACCAAAGAGGTCAATGGCATAAAGACAAGTGGAAAACACGTGTTTTCCCCCCAAACTGGGTACTTCCATATCACAAACTGGTGGCCCACAGGTATCACAATGAAGTCAGAGTTGGCCATGAGGTTTTTTAACTGGGAAATGGTGGTGTATTTAAAGGAAGTTGCTGCAGAGGGGTCTAGATGTACAGAAAACAAGGGTCAAGTCTTCTTTGATATTTAACAGCAGCAGTGATTTTTACATAAATGACCTGAAACTCTTCAGAGAAATGCCAGTTTGGCCTGTATTCAACTAGGATGAGGAATACCAGAAAAAGAGAGGAGGAGATTTGTTCCACCCCCACCCCCTGCCGCTGTAAGAGGCCAGCCCTGGCCAGACTTCACTGGTCATGGGATAGCAGTTGGGATTTTCCTTCTCTACCAGGAGAAGGAACAGGGAGGAGAAAAGGGCAATTGTAAGCCCTCCCCAGAGGTTGGGAGAGCTTTCCAAAGGTGAAAAAAAAAAAAAAAAAAAAAAAAAAGAGGGAGTCTTAGAGATGGTGTTTGTTTCTTTTCCATGGTTTAAGCTTTTGGAAAAGCGGGGAGGACACCTCTCTGTTGACAGTACCTGGCAAGAGAGCTGTGAAAAACTTGTTTATGAAAGAGAAATATGCAATGTCTTCAGTTATAGACAAAAATCCCAGTGTTTTGTCTCCATGCCCAGCCCCAAGCCAGGGTGGTGGAGCATGCAGGACATGCCCAAGCTCGGGAGCCCTGGCTGAGCTGTTCCCGGGCATCATGTCACCAGAGATCGTGGTTGCCTGAATTTGCAAAGTGGGTTTTCTAGAGAGGTTTTCTAGAAAGGAGGTCCTGGGTCTGGTTGATAGGAAGAAGACAGGTAGAGCTGTTTGGTGGCGTGTGATTTTGGGCATGAATACCGTATTCCTGGCCCAGAGCACATTTGAGTGATGCTTTGAATGCTTCCACCTTTGGGTGATGACCCAGATTTGCACTCTCTGTTCAGAGTAAGGGGGGTGGCTTCAGCATCCAGAGCTGAGGCAAATGCCTCCAGCCTTGAGGTATCATTTGAGGTGATGGGAGGGTTAATATACTCAACAGATTTCTTGCTGCTGGGCTGGCAACCAGGAGAGAGTGAACGGGAAGGCATCAAGATGTACATTAGGGATGGAGATTTCTCTCAGGGTTAATGATCAGAAATCAGAGCGCTCGGCTTGGGAGCAGCAAAGAGAGCTGCTTTTGCAAAGCAACAAGGCTTTCCAATATAAAAAGTCACTTTTCATGTGCTGGCTTCCCATGCTTGCTGCCTGTGTTTCTTGCTGGGCTCCACAAGGTGGCACAAGGAAACTGCTCTCTCCAGAGGAGCATCCCCGGACTCCTCCCGCTCCCCGGACTGTACCTTTCGGCACTGGGTCTGCACCAGCAACCGGCTGGGGGGCTTCAGCTGTAGCCTCCAGGAGAACTGGAAAAATCCTACATGGGGATTTTTCCTTCTTAGCTCAAGCAATGTTTTTCTGGGTGCCCAGAAAGCACACGCCGAGCAGGGTGATGTGCAGCACAACGCTTTCGTTGCTGTTGGGAGCTTGCAAAACAGGAAAGGATTTGGGGCTGGTCATATTTTGACTGCTGCACCCATGTGGGGATACCTCCCCTTCCCCATAGCTGTTCGTTGGAGCCCTTCTGGCATCGGGTACCCACGATGCCCCTGGCCCTGTGTGCACCCCCGGATGAAATCTGAATTACACCGGAAAAAGCTGCAAGAAAGCAAGCCTGGCTCTGGCTGGAGCTTTATCAGAAATGCCAGCAAAGGAGGAAACCACAGCTACAGATGCACAGGAGGTTGTTTTTCTTTTATGAAGTGGAACACACTTACTGGCTGGGATGGGCTAAAAAGTTTCCCTTTTCCTATCAATCCAAGGACCCCGGCAAGGCAGCCATGCCTCTCCCACTGCTTGACAGCCTTGGTGCTTCTTCTCAAGTCTGGAGTCATCCATGTTGTAGCCTGCCAACTCCATCAGTCCCACAGACCATCCTTTACCCCTCCAGCCAGACTATTTCTGAGTGGCAGCTCCCCTCTCCAGACTGAGCAAGTCATGCCTGCTTCAAGCCACCAGAAGTTAGACACTTCAATTTTGCATCTCCCTTTAAAAAAAAAAAAAAAAACCAAAACCAAACCCAGGCTGCCATTTCAAACCATGCCACAAATGCCTTTCCTGCGCCAGCCCGCTCTCATCGTCACTGTTATTCCCAGGACAAAGCGAGCTTGGCAGCTTGGACGGGGGGACAGGGATCATATGACTCACCCAAAACCACACAAGCACAGCCAGGCTTCTGGTTTCCCCTCCAGCTTGCTTGCTCAGCCTGCCTCAACGGCTGGAGGAAAAGCAAAGCAGTTTATATTCATTTATTACTGGCTGTAGCATGAGGGTGTTGATAAGCAGATGACTTATCCGAGCATCTCCAGCAGCCGAGCAAGATGAGCTGTATCCCACGGAGCCAGCGTGTCATGGGTAGTTTGTGCGGTTTAGAGAGCTTTGCTGGGGGAGTGTTTCATGCCAGCTCGCTTCCATTGCCTGCTTGGTACTGTGCAAGTCGCCAGGTCCATGTTTACCTCTGCGGAGCCAAGGCCTGGCGTTGCTGGGGGCTTTTTTAGGTACAGGGAGGTGACGAGGCTTGCAGAGGCTTCGGAGAGGTGACTGGCATTTCACAGACTAGGAGGTACCTAAAATCTCGTAGAGACAAAGGCCTCTTGCCCTGCCCACGTGGCTGGGATGGCAGACATGCTACAGGGGACGTAGGGTAGGACCTGAGCTGGGGGACCTCGGTGCAAAGCTGCTGCTGAGGTGCTAGCTGGGAACTTCATGGGCAATGCTCAGATGAAGGACCTCATGCCTCAATATTTCCACCATCAAGCCCACGCTGCAGCAGGCTGGTGGTCTCAGGTGTGAGCTCACAGAAACAGGAGGGGCAGGCAGAGCCCAGCTTTGCCCTCCGGCACCTCCTGCAGCCCCCCTGTGCCCCAGCCAGGTCTGCTCAGGCACAGCCATCCCTGCCCCAGCCAAAAAGCCCTGCCTCGCAGTGTGGAGCCTCAGGGCCGGGTAAGTCTCTGAGGATGCTAGGTTGCACTACCACTGCATCATATACGTATAATGTATATGTAATATTATATAATGCATGCAACCCGCAGTGGTGCAGGTGGCTGCGGCTCCACACAGGCGGGCAGCACCCCAGCATGGTCACCCGCAGGGGTGGGCTGTGAGCAATGGAAAAAGGACGAGAACTGATGTTGGCTCTGTGCCCTGGAGCAGCAGACGAGCAGGAATGGTGATGAGAAACATAGGAGCCAGATTCTAGCTTGAACCAGCTCATCAGACACTTGTTAAATCAGCCAGGAGCAGCCCTCTGGGCTGTCGCATCCCCAGGGATGGTGGGTGCCTGGGCTCTGGGATGCATCCTGCCTTCCCTCCATAGCCCCAGGGAGCAGTGCCAAGCCAAGGTAATGCAAGGAGCTTTCTGGATTCAGGGAGCAGATAATTACAGGAAGGATTCTTTCCTCACCCTTCCCCCTCTGCAGCCTCTTCATATTTGGAAGAACAACTCTGCCTTCCCTCCCCCTGCCTGCTCCAAGCCCTGGCAAGTGGCCACCTTGTCCCAGCAAGGCAATGGGAGCCATCAGCCAGCAGCACGTTCAAAAAAGGACGGGAATAATGGTGCTCACTGGCGGTACGGGCAGAGACAGATGCATGGAAACTCATTAGAGAGTGGATCGACCGGCGAGGCTCTCCTTACGCGACCTTGCTGGGAGTGCTTGCACGGCACCGAGGCTGCTGGCTGCCTCCCACCAGTCCTTCCCATCCCTCCAGGGTCACGTCTGGTGGGGAGAAAAGCATCATGCTCTGTCTTTTCTAGCTGGAAGGCATCTCACATCTTCAACAAGGAGGGCAATGAAGCACTGGGACAGCTTCAGGAGGGATCAGGGACCCTCCTGGAAGCTGGAGCTTCAAAATAGAGCCTAGGGTAGGTTGGCAGGCTGGAAACAAGCTGCAGCTCAAAACAAATCCTGTGGCTGGTGCCAAAGCCACCCAGCTTGAGAGCAAAGAAGGGTGCTGCTGAAGAGCACGGGAAGACTGGCATGGGGATGGCTGCCAGGGCAGGCACACCCAGGAGGTGCCAAGGGCTGGGTGGCAAGAATGGAGCAGGTCTCCTCCGAGGGCAAACGATCACAGGGAGCTTCTTCAGGCTCTCTGCTGGTTGGTCCAAACCCAAGCCACGGCAGGTAGCATGGACAGTAGTAAAAAAGCTACGTGGTTACGGAAGGGATGGGTTTCAGCTGGACATCCATGGAGCTGCAGGCCATGGGGCTAAGCCAAAGGCAGTGCCCATCTGCTTGTCCCTAGCCTCGGGGCCCATCTCCTGGGCTCTGCACCTTCGTTTACATGCCCGCATCTGTCCCATCGTACACCTGCCCAATCTTTCTGCAGCCCAAGACATGCCTTCCTGCTTCACACCCTTGCTTGGAGTAAAGGCAGAGACATCTCTGAGCAGGATGCACCTGGGCAGGCTGAAGTGCTGCTTCACATTGATGCGGGTTACTGGGAGGTAACAGAAGAAAAGATAATTATTTGTTTCAACACTTATTGAAAATAAATAGAGCAATAGTCTGAAACCATCCCACAGTGGGGGCGCACACCCACAGCCAGTGACTCAGGCACGATGAGCCTGTACAGACCTAACAAATTAGCTCAGAACAACTTTCAGCCTCTACAAAGGAAAAAAATAAAGAAGGCTAATAGACAGGGTGTGGGAAGGAGAGTTTTGGCTTTAGGGCATTTTGGTGAGGTTGGCAGAGGTGTGCCAAGCTGCTTTTCAGCAGCAGTGGCTGGCCCCAACACCTGCCTTCCCCCTCCTCCGGCGGGGGAGCCAAGCTCCAGCCCTGTGCCCAGGCACTGGCTCTAGGGGTCAAACACAATTGTTTTCTGCTTAATAGTTCAGAAAGTCATGTCTTCCTCCTGGTCAGGTGCCGAGCGTAGCTTATCTCTACCCTTCTGCCACCTGACATGATGCTCCTCAGGGGGCTGAGAAATGTGTCGTGTGCAAGATTTTAGGGTAAAAAGGGTTTAGATTTTAGGATTTTCATGTTAGATAGCTCTTTCTGTGGACTCACAACCCCTTGGTTGCTGTTTCCAGTGTTTAAATATTGAAGGCAAAAGGAGATCAACTCTGTTTGCAACCCGGTGCCCGAGAGCAGAACCCAAGCCAGCTCCAATCCTCTTTCCCGTGCACCCCAAACCCCCTGTTTGGTCAGGTAAGGGCACTCAGGGTACACAGGGATTTCCAGAGTGGAAACCATCCCGTCTGGCCTTGGAAAGGCTGTGGTTTAGTCTGTGGGGTCTGCGTTGGGGTCCTCTGCCTTTCCGGGGCCTCAGAGCTTTCATTGCGGAAGATGTTGAGCCCCTTTCCTCGTCCCTTGTCCTGATCACCATCTTGGGTGAATTAAAAAGCAAAAGCCAGCTGTGATAGCTTGTGTGGGCAGTCAACAAGACCTCCAGGAGGGTTTCTGGTTTGGGGTTCCCCTCTGGTGGGAATGGTCTGCTTTTCCTGTTCCTGGCTATGAAGCCTTTTCCAAGCTGTTTTTAGGCTTGATTTTTCCTCTTTTTGACACCTGTGGGTCTCCGCTCATCTCCAGGGACTTGCCTCTGGCGTCCTTTAGACAAGTTGAGTCCTTCATTATCATCTGTTTCATTACGCTGTCTCCCCAACATCATCTCTTAGCAGACAGACAGTAGCAAAAGACAGTTGTTTGGGGTCTGTTTCTTCGTTGCAGTGATATCAGCCTCTTATCATGGTAGAGACCCCTCTGGGGTTTAGCAAAGCAAAATGAGTTCAGCGATGACAGCCTGTGCCCTCAGACAGCCTGGAGGAAGCACCCTAGACATGCACAAGCTGCTTCGTTTCTCAGACGGTTAGCTCTCTAAAACTGTGTTTGTTTCATTTTTGACCCTGCTAATTGTCTGAACAGGAACATCCAGTTAGTGCCCTTACCCGATAACTCAGATCTTCTTCACATCTTCGTAGATGCTCAGGCTGTTTCCAGTGTAACTGGTGAAGCCTCCAGCCCCTTGCACAGCATTGCTTTCCATATAGATAGCGTTAATCCAAGTCCTCACTGCAGGCTGAAATCCCAGGCACAGCATAATGACATTTAAGATTTAAAGGGAAAGAAAAAAATTGAAATTGTCAGGATGACCCTCTTGGGCATTTGCTGGGATCGCTTGAGTTTGACCTCTGCAGCAAAACTTCCACTTCATCATTGTCAAAATGGTGTGAAAAACTCTAGGTTTTACTGCAAACTAGATGGTACTATCTTAGAATAGTGCAGCTGGTCCATCCCCTGCCTTGAGACAAGATTATTATGGCCTATGCTGTGTTTAAACTCTTTGCAAAGACCTCCACCAGTGATGACTGAGGAGTCCTCAGATTATTCTAGGCTATTGCAATGGAGTGTATTTGAACACACGGGTTAAAGCCCAGCCCTCTGAGATAGGCTAGGACATGGTCTCCAGACGGAAGGGGTAGAAACCTGACCGTCGTGATCCGGTCTGGTCTCCTTATGAAGCACTGGGAAGGATAGGGGATCAGTGCTCTCGTCGCCAGCTGTAGAGGAGTGGGAATGGATTGGCCTGTCTAATGAGCAGTCTCCTCCATTGTAGATCTCATGATCTTTGAAGTATTGAAGTACTCTTGGCCCAATCCATCAGCATTTCACATTTAAGATGTATTGAAGCGTTGGTCTCTGGCATAACTCCTACATTCGTGTTAAAGTCGGTGATGAACTTTAGCGGGACCCAGGTGCTGACCCCGAAGGTGTTTCTCAAATCACATCTCCCACACTGTGGGTAGGATTTGTGTGGTCTCCACAGTCCACGTAGCCCCAAACAGTCTTTGTTTGCATCCGTTGCTGCTGGGTTGCAGTAGGACATAATCCATTTAGACATCTATGTCAGAAGTGACCTTGAATTCATGTTGATTTTGTAGGGATTTACTCATGTTTCTTCAGCTACCGTTTACCTTGGTAATTCCTATGAGCTGTAGAGGGTGATGGCCTTTGCCGAGTATTTTACCACCTGCCCAAAGGCAGATGCTTGAATTATATTTTTGATCACTGCAAATGATGCATTCCCACAGGACCAAGCTCATCTAGCTTGCTAGGGAAAATCCTGTTCCTGTGAAAAACCTTAATGTCTGGTGGGAACTCTCCCAGCTAGCTTTTTGTTAGGCAAGTGTCTGGGTTTCTCTTCATATTAAGGCAGTAATCAGTGAATAGAGGTTGTGGCATTTGCTCTTTTCCAAAGGCAAGCTGGAAACAGGATAGGGATGGTTCAGTCTCGCTCGTGTTGGTAAAACAGGTGAGGAAAGTGGAAATAAATCCTGATACATGGGAATATAGGGCTGTGAGCGATATGAGGGCAGTATGGTGAACTTGGATCACGTTTTGGTGCATAGTCCTCTCTGTAAACCATCCAAAGATGCAGCGTTTCTCATGTCAGGTTGACAGTAGGCTTGTGGCATAATCCATCAAAAATATCACTAGATCCATATTAGAAAAAATGGGGTAGACAAGAGAAGGGAAAGATCATGTATCCTACTGCGCCATCATCCACACTAAAGCTCCGTAACGTTCACATAGTTAGGAAAAATGTCCTTACAGCTTCCACCCTATAAATGATGCTCTGCAAACTTTGTTTTCAAGTCTTCCATGACAGTAGTTTTCTAATTGCAACAGATGTCAGAGCATCATTGTCCATGATAATTAATGTTGAATGGCTATTTTCTTTAAGCGAGGCCATTGGGGTCATTCCAAATGAGATGTGGCCATGCCATAACATAATTAAACAATTGTATTAATAGATAAAACCCATAACAATCCCTCACGGGTCATGTACAGAAATAGCAATGGCATTTTACACCCCTTCCCTGTCCTGCTTGTTCTGCTCTGGCATGATAGGGATGATAAGAGGTCTTTGTAAAACTGCCAAGAAGCTGAAGGGAGAAGGAATGCCATCCCAGCCCTAAGAGATCTCATGACTCGGAGATGATTGCAGGGGGATGGTGGGAGAGGCAGAGGGACCCGTGAAATTGCCTCTGCCAGCAGCAAAGGCTTCCTTAGGGTCAGCAGCAATATGTTCGCTACTGCCTTGTTTGTTGGAGCTGCCCTGCTTTTGCCACGTTCCTGTGAATAAGGGTCTTGTGTCCTCTCTGCCTGTGGCTTGGAGATGGGCTGGAGCTGCCGGTGGATGCTCCTGGTCTGACTCCACCTGGCTTTTGGAAACTCCTCTAGCTTGGCCAGGTGCTTGGGATGACCCTACGCGGATGGGAGCCAAAACACCCATCGGAGTCATCCTTGGAGTGAGGAGCAAAGCTGGAGCTGGTGCCATTGTAAATCAACCCACCCCCCAAGCATCATTTCAGCAGCTTAACCCAATCAGGCTGCTGGTTGTTGCCTGCAAGACCCTGTTTTCCCACCTCTGAGGCTGCAGGTGCACTATGCTGTGCTGCGGTTGCCCCAGCATGGTGATCCACCGCAAAGCACTGCTTGCGCGAGGTGGAAGCAGTGTGGCGTGTCCTTCTCCTGCATCCCCAAGTGGCATTTGACCGGCTGTTTCGGTGGCGGCTGCTTGCGTGTGCCAGCACCAGTTTTACGTGCAAGGTGGTGGGAACCTTGTGTAGGCACGTCTTCCCTCTGCAGCGCTTGGGGCAGCTGTTTAGAAAATTAGGCATTGTTATACTTAGACAAATTGGGTTTTTTCCCCTTGGTTTGGCCAAGCAGGGTCCTCTGCACCTGGAGGTGCCAGGCTGAAAATGAGTATGGGGGAGTGAGAGTGTTGGCTGGTTTCACTGGGGTGGCATTTACTATCTTTAGAAGCGATTGAATAGTATCTTCCTCTGTCATGGTTTAACCCTAGCCAGCAACTAAGCACCACACAGCCGCTCGCTCACTCCCCGCNTGTCATATGGTATGGAATAGCCCTTTGGCCAGTTGGGGTCAGCTGTCCCGGCTGTGCCCCCTCCCAGCTTCTTGTGCACCTGGCAGAGCATGGGAAGCTGAAAAGTCCTTGACTAGTGTAAGCACTACTTAGCAACAACTAAAACATCAGTGTGTTATCAACATTATTCTCATACTAAATCCAAAACACAGCACCATACCAGCTACTAGGAGGAAAATTAAGTCTATCCCGGCTGAAACCAGGACATCATCCATTGGTTTGGTTGAACTCTGCTTATGGGTTTACTTCCAGTTATCAGAAAAACCGCTGTAAAATGGACAGCTGGAGAAGGTCCAGGCCACTTGTCCTATGTATCAGTTCACAGTTGTCTTACAAAAGATTACCAAGAACTGCAAAGATAAAAGCTCATGTGAGTATTATTTTTTTAAAGAGCGGCCCTGCTTCTAGAAGGGCATGTGTCTCTTAAAGAAGATATGCCAGAAATCCCATTCTTTTATCATCTGGCAAGGCTGAAAAACAGACATTGAGTCCAAGCTCCATCGTACCTGGTTTCCCAGGAGAGGCTTAGCTTGTAACACTTCTCTCTCTCCCATTTTGCCACCCAGGTACCCGGACCCCCAATTCAAGTGGACCTGAGGTCCAGTTGAGCCTCCAGCTAACAGGAAACACATAACTCATCTTGTCCTTTGCATCCTCACTCCTAACTTCCGCCCCACACACGCGTGGTCACCACAGGCGCTGGTGAACTTCATATAACATCGTCTGGCCCTGTGACATATGGTAGTGTCTGTGTGAGTGGCTCTGGGTTTGTTTTTTCTTTCTTTTGTATGAGTTCATAAGATTTGGGAGCCTTTATTCATGGTTGGATGATAGGGGAAAGAGCTGTGAGCAGGTGGGTTTAATTGTCCTTCTCAAAGCAGGGGATTGCTGGAAGCTGGTGGTTGCTGGGCCTGGGCCTGGACCGCTACAAAATTCAACACACTGCTTTGAAAGAGGGGGGAAAAAAGGCTTTCTTTGCTGGTACATATACCACCGAGCTGGGGAAGGAGAGTTTCCCTAAAGAGATGCAGTTCCCAGGCCAACGTAATACTTGAAATTTATTCTGTAGACCTGCACCTGGGACGTTTCCCATGCAGTGGTTTTCTGACTAAACCATCACTTTTGGGGAATATTGGCACTGCTGAGCACTTGCATTTTTCACATTTTCATGGCATAGCAGGCCACATCTTCCCGATTTTATGCAACCTCCTTATCCTTTAGGAGAAGAAAGTATTCGGATCCGGGTGGCGCAAACCCCGGCATTGGAGCTCCTGGCGTGATTGTACCACCAGGCCCTGGAACAGGGTCTCGTTGTGATGTTAATTAGTATCTATTGACCCACTCTGCTGTTCGGATGCAGTGGGGCGCGTACGGGCTCTCAAATACGCTTACGTAAGGAGCAGCCCAACTGCTGTCTGGCTCCTGCCAATAAACTAATTGCTTTTGCTGGGACCACATCTCTGCTGGAAGAGGAGTTAGAAATCAATTTCTGGCTTCTAGCAAAGATCATGCGTTCCCGATATCCAAACTCAACATTGCATCTGTGATCATCACCTTTTCTGCAAAAAATTAATCCAACTTTAGATTCAAAATCCTTTTCTGGCTCTGTTCATAGAGTTTAATCTAATCTTTGTTTCAAGTGAGTCACCGGCGTGGTTAATTCCCTGCACCCCATGGGCAAGCGCAGTGGCTGAGCGGCAGGGAGACTGGTCCCACCAGGCAGAATAGTTTTCCTCTTCAGTCTTGCTGTCTTGCTCTCTCTTTAGATACCTGTCGGGGGGGGAAAAGTTTGGTTAGTATCGGTATTTGCTCTGCTGAAGATGAGAAATGGGTTTCTTTTAATATTCAAGGTCTAGGGAATTCCTGCTTAGAGACACAGGGAGCGTTTTACTGAGCAAGAGACCAGCTTTGGTAGTTGGACTATTGCAATATATATCCCTTTGGGTATGTGATATGTTTAGCATTTTTCTTAAAATCCTGTCTTTTCTTGCTAACTGTAAATGAGGGGACCACTGTGTCCTAATTAAGCTGTTTGCTACAAGCAAAGCTCAGCTTCCTGAATTGCCGTGAGAGCGGTTAGCAAATGCGGGAGGCCAGTCCCACGCCAGATGCTCTTGATTTTTCCTTACAAAGCTATTGGCAGGGGGGCAAATTGGTTTAACGAGATCAGACACAGAAGAGCGAGCAGGGAAGCAAGCAGCGGAGGCTGGTGGTGGGGCAGGACCCACCGTGATGGAGCCCGTCCCCTGGGCTGTGCAGGCACAGCTCCTCCTGGGGATGCTCAGCCCCCTCCCAAACCCCGTGGCCTGCCTTCCCCGGGGAGGCGTTTGAAGGTTTCGTTTCATTTGCGCACCCTGCATAAAGCAGGCAGCTAATCTGAGAGCAAACATCTCGCTTAACCCCAGCCAGGCGGACGAGGTCTGGAGCTGCCTGCAGCTCTGGGCTGGACCCCGGGGGAAGGCAGGGCTGCCCGCCCGGTTGACAGGGACTCCCCGCAGCAGATAGGCGCTGTGCCAGCCCTGCTCGCCGCTCGCCTCCGCGGGCAAGCTTGCCTGGCAGACCGGCTGCGGTGCTGCCAGGAGCCGGCTGGCCTGCCCGCAGCTCTGCCTCTGCCCGCTTATATGGGCAGCCACGGAGGTGGGGCTGAGCTCTTCCACCTCCGGCAGCAACCCAGGGCCCGGGCAAGCGAGCGCTCGGGGTAGCGAGTAACGGGACCGGGTTCGACTCGCCGGGACGAGATGGGGAGGAAGCTGGACCTCTCCAAGCTAACCGATGAAGAGGCCAAGCACGTTTGGGAAGTTGTTCAACGGGACTTTGATCTGCGGAAAAAAGAGGAGGAACGGCTGGAGTGAGTATCTGCTCTCTGATCCGCGAGGTTGGGTGCGAGCAAGCCGTAGCCGCAGATCCCTGTACGTCCTGTTGCATGTGAGTTGTAGGAATAGAGCAATGCGTTGAGGAGGAACAGCCAGGACCTGGCTGTTAAAATCAAACCCGGTGGTTAATAGATCACGTTATCAGCAGCAAGGTGACGCATTCAGGCTGCAAAGGTGCAAACTGGCACCGTGCCATCAGTGGTGATGCAGATCGGTGTCACCGCAGCCATTTATGGGGACAAATATCTGGCCCCCGCTCAGGAAATGCCTTTGTGGGGCTTGACGCTGGTGTGGCTCTCACGGGGAGACCTTACCTCGGAGCAAAGGATGGGATTTCCCTCCCTGGCTTTTATTTCATGTGATGGTTCTCGTGTGTTTAGGACAGGAGGGGTATTCAGTGGGTCCTGGGAGCCCACAGACTCCTGAAGGATCCTGGAAAAATAACTGAGAGGAGTAGTAAACCTGTTGTAGTAGCCTTAAATATGCTATACAGGGGGCTGTGCTGTTCTGGGAAAGTTTTAAGCGGCCACAGATTGGGAAAAGATTGAAAACCCCTGGAGCAGCAAATGGATGTATAGGGCATTTGACAAAAGTGCTGTTTAAAAAAAGTTCAGTCAGATTAGATTGAATTTTGAGCATGAGAAGTTGTGGGTTTTTAGGCCTTGTTCATTACCTACATCAGGCATTGAACTTAATAATTTCTTAACTTTATTTCAAGAAGCTGCAGTGTCCCTGTTCAGGGTCTGGCCACATTCTCATGATTATCCTGAAGGAATGGCCTGCACTCCCAGGCCGGGTTTGGGCAGTGTTGCACCCCCATCGAGCCCTCATACCCTCCTAGCTCCAAATGTTGTGAGCCAGGGCTGGTTCCAATGGCACCGTGATGCTCTAGGGACCGGGAGCTCATTCGTTCCTCTATCAGATCCAACGGGAAAGGTGAGGGGTGAGAGTCATCCTTCTTCATTTGGGATATCTGCATCTGAACTGTCGAAGCATTCCCCGAAAGCTTACTGTCGTGGGTTTCCACGCAAGGCTGTGTGGGAGCCTCTCCATTTACACCATTAGCCATGAGAAGCTCTCACTCACGTATTTTTGAACCTCCTGATTATTTTTTTGCCTAAGAAAACCCAGCCTGTGTGGGAGGCAGAGATAATTCAGTATCATCGTCTACTGCCTTCCTCTGCTGGTAGCTCTGAAGTGCAGGACGGAAATCAGACAAGGGTATTTAAAAAAATTATCACCCTGGAAAGGGTGAATGTCTCTCTTGTGATGGATCTGAGCTCTGCCTGGAGGAAGGAGGCGGGGATCCACATTGCTGTGCCCTGCAGCAAAGAAGTGGGCGAGGTGAATTCCTTACCTACTTGACCTTGGTGCCAGACTGGCTTATTTGGGTCTGCTCTGATGCCCAGGAGGCTCCCAAATTGAGTGACCTGGTATGGGAGGTGCGAGAGGGTGTGCAAGATTGGGGGAAGGTCTCAGGATGCCTCTACAGGGCTGCTGTCTCCCCTAAGCAGCATTCCCCCTGTCCCAGCAGTCACAGCTTTTTTTTTTTTAAATTTGTCATTTAATCCTGCCCCGCAGAGGGCTGGCGTTAACCCAGCGGTGCCTGGCACTGCCCAAGTCTCTAGGGTAGAGCACGTTACCTGGTCTGAGGCTTGGTTGCCCCTCTCCACAGGCTCAGCCATAGCCAAGTCCGTCCATCAGATATTTCTGTAATACCTGGCATAGACCAGACCACCAGTCTGGGAAAGTCTGTCATGCTCCTGCATGCCAGATATGGAGCTACGTGAGCGTTTTCTGCCTCTAACAAGCTGGGACATGATGTGAAGTTATGGGAGACCCTGCAGCCATTCACCCTGCTCCCTGTGCTCTGACCATCCTCATTTGCTTTTTTATTCATTTGCTTTTCTATTCACTGGGCTTGTCTCAACCTGCAAGCCTTGAAGAAATGGTCCCCCCCAGCTTGGTCTTTTTCTTCCCTTTCTGCTGCTTCTCTGCATTTTCTTTTTGGCAGAAGCTATTCACCAACAACGGACAAAGGCTTCAGCTGGCCAGAAACTGCACAACCATGTGAGGGTAACGCTTTGCCCGAGAAATTAAATAATGGCCACTTTGTGGGGGCTCTCCCTGCTTCCTTCCATAAACATCCCTGCCAGCAACCCCGTTTGGGGGGGGCAAGCTCCCTGCGTCTTTCCTGGAGCTCAGCTGGACCAATCCCACTGCAATTTGGCATCCCAAAGCTGCTGATTTATTTTGCCGTGAGCAGAGCAGGGAAAGGGCTGGCTTGTGCTCCTGCCAGCAAGAGGAGACAAGAGGCATGTGGTTCCTGCAGGTTTTAAACTGGTTTGGCTGAGACTTGTCCTTCCTTCGGCAGGTCTCGTGCGTGAGGGAGGGGAGGTGAAGGGATCCAACCGGTCTCTGGGAACCAGAAAAAGCAGTCCAGTGAAAGATGGGATCCTGCTAGAAACAGCCTGAGCATGGGTTGGAAAAGGAGCACTGAGCCCAACCCAAGGGTTTTCTATTTGGGGGTTTGTTTTTAGTAGCAACATATAAATTTACTGCTGGACATTTGCACTAGGTCATTCGAAACACTGCTAGGACAGTGAATAGCTGAACATAAAAACTAGGTGCCCAGTTCAGTCTTTATACTGATTTTTACATGTCCCAGGTCCTCAGTTAATGCAAGTTGGTGTCACTCCAGTGTAACAGTGAATGCAGCCTGGCATGCCGGCAGTGAGCTGGCGATAAGTCTCTCCCGGAAAAAAAATGAGAGCTGATCCCTAATGTGCAAACTGATTTAGTTAAACAGATATTAGCTTGATTTACATTCATGTTGTTCCCACCACCAGCCACATCGCTGCTCCCATGGACATCCCGGCACCACGCTGCCACGCCAGCGAGGCTCCTGCTGCGGTCACCCTGGCGTCAGCCCATCTCCCCGGCAGCTGGGGGGCACCAGGAGCATCACCAGAAGCCTTGTGCTCCACGCTGTGTTCCTGAAGCAGCCTCCAAAACTGTTTACTTGAGGTTTTTGGCCCAGGCTGACTTCTGCTCTGGAAAATGCAGCTTCCTAACCCTGCCTAGACAGAAAACAACCTTGTAGGACCTTCCCTACAAGTCAAACATTGCCTTTCAGCCATAGCCCCAAAGGCAAACACACCTGAGGTAGTGCGTGGCGTGGGGAGCAAGCAGAAAGCCTTTGGGTAGCACAGGGGGCCCCCGCTGGCTTGGCAGGCGTTTTAGCTGGCCCTGGCTGCCGCTGGGCGTTCGGCCTCGCATAGGCACCTTCCTGCACGGGGACCTGCTCTAACAGCTGCGTCTGGATAGCAAAGGAAGCCTGTAGTGATGGACTGCCAGGAGAAGGTGCTCTTGGAAAGCACCCATGTTGGCCGGGCTTTCACGGGACCATCATGAGCATCTTCTCCAGCTGCTGTCCTCTGACATCTGGACAACCTCGTTACACATCACTTCTGCCCTTAATAAAAGTCTCTACTGAATTTAGCACTGAAGCACTAGATTAAAACCGCTTTTAATCCTTTTCAATCTCAGATTGCTTTTTTTTTTTTTTTTTTTTTTTTTTTTACACTGAGAATTCCAGAAAGCTTTTAGTTCCCAGCTGGACTTCAGGCTCAGAGATCGTGTTGGGTTGGGATGCAGATGAGACTTCAAGAGTCACTCTCCTGAGGTTCCTGGGATTTGTGATCAATACCCTGCGAAGCAAGTGGGACAGGTTTTGGCATAACCAAATCTAATCATAAATTTAACGGTGGCAGATCCTAATATACAGTAAACCTGCCCTGAATCTGGAGCTTGCTTCTTTGCTCAGTTTACTTAACTTTTGATATGTTATTTATTAGATTTGCCCTACAGCTGTTTCCACAAGCTGCGGGACTCGGTATGTTCCCTAAAAAAATCGTTCCTGAAATGATGGAACCATGACGGGGTTTGCCATGTGAGACTTTGCAGTGAAATGATAACAGAAACAAGTTCCTGTGTTTTGGGATGTTTTCTGCAGGGAGCTGAAATGCAAGATCAACCAGGAGAGCAGCAAGAGAGAGTTTCTGACGAATCAGTCCCACCTCAACGAAACCCACTGCGTCCACTGCCTCCAGCCCTTCAAGTTCCTGCTGAACAGCAAGCGGCAGTGCCTGGATTGCCACTTCTACACCTGCAAGAACTGCAGCCGCTACAACAAGAAGGAGCAAGGCTGGGTCTGCGATCCCTGCCGCCTCTCCAGGTACTGCTCCTCTGATGGAGGGCGAGGGGCAAGGCGAGCCTCGGGGCTGAGGCTCAAGAATAGTTGCCCAAACTCAGCATTCCTTTATGTTGGTTAGAAAACAGGCTATGTTTTTGTTAAGGGACAGTTTCTGCATGAGGGTCTGGTCACTGTGAGAGTGGCTGGACTGGCTCACCTGTATGCGCATCCTCTCTTTGGGCAGGATCATGAAGATCGGTTCCCTGGAGTGGTACTACGAACACGTGCGATCCCGTTTCAAGAGGTTTGGAAGCGCCAAAGTGCTGCAGTCCCTCTACGGCAGGCTGCAGCCAGGACAGGGGGTGAACTCTGCATTTCTAGGTGAGGAGGAGCGCCGAGGTTTCTCCTGCCCTGCTGTGCATGAGTTGTCTGTGCAGCACCGTGTTGGGATGTGCACCAAGGGAGGAACATCAGCATTGGTGCCGCTCTGAGTGCCATGTGGTTTCGAGACTGTGCAAAACATTTTGGGGAGGAAGCAGAGGCTCAGAGTGGTGTGTTCATACTAGGAGCAGCAGAGCAGATGTTCTTGGTGGTTTTTTTTTCCTCTGTTAAGGTTTAAGGTTTTACCACAGTCTTGAGAATATCTCATGCTTAGTTTTAAAAGTCTGATGTCCTGCAGTTTCTAAGTATGTCAGAGTTGCAACTCTTGTTTTTCTTTCTTTTTAGCTCTTTTCATCACAGGGGAGAGCTTGTGAAATTAACCCAAGTTTAACATGGAGGTCCAAAACATCCAGCTGGCTGGATAAAGCCAGCACTCATTTTTTCTGATGATCTAATGATTTTTACGGCTAATCTGATGATGCTCTGGCACTGACAAAACTGTATCAAAATTAGTGAGTCACCTGTCACCATAGCTATATCCTTCAGAGCTTTATAGATCTTCAGTATTTCTGAGATTGGTCCAACACTGCATAAACACATGCTGAAATCTGTTGTTAATATTGTTGTATCTGTTGCTCATATTATTTACTGGGTAGCTGTTAGTTGCCATCCATACAACTGCTGCACTGCTTTGCCTGTTGTCTTTGAAAATCAATGTGGATTTTATTCCCATCTTGAGGAGCCACAGAAAAGTTTGCACAAATACCATAGACATGGGCTGATTCAACTGGTCCAATAGTTCCAGGCCACTCATGGCAGAAATATCAGAAAGAGTGTGGAGGGTAGTGGCATTGAATATAAAATTAATGGTCTGAGAGACGATTTATGCAGCGTTCAGTCTGAAAATGCATCAGACCACACAGAAAGGACAATCCGAGAGAAAACAAAACCAAGCGTGAGGATAACAGTTAGGCTTCTTTAAATTGAGATTCTGATGTCTTTTTGAAAAAGAGATGATTTTGTTGTTATTCCTTCATTAACACCAGGGAATTGGCTTGCCCTTGAACAAGCAAGGATCTCCTTGTGGGATGTATCTCTGGTTGCAGGAGGTACAGCAGAATGATGTGAGACCTTTGCATTTTGCATGGCTGTCTGGCTGTGCCTTCCCTTGCTGCTGCACTCCCAGGCGTGTTGCATCAGGACTGTGGAAGGGGTGGCAATAAGCTCTTTGACTTTTAAAAGTCAAGTCCTGTCTCCAAGTCCTTGTTTTGTTCTCTCTAAAGAGCCTTTTTGATGACTGTGCCTTGTGATGGCTAGAGAATGAGAACTCCAGTTAACCATAGCTCTGAGGCTTGTTCTCTGCAAGGTACCCAGAGAAAATGTGTTTGTTTATTTTTTCCCCACCATTTTTCTTTTCATTTAGGTCTTCATGACAGAGTTTACAGCTTGCCAGACATTAACAGTAAGTAAAAAAAGAGAATTGCAGCATGTGGCTTGCAGTTCAAGAGAGGTTTCCAATGTCTTTTTCTCTTCACACCCTCTGGCTATGGGCACTCCAGCATGGTTTGGTGTGGCTGGACCAGGGAGGACGTCTCTCCACTGTGGTGGAGGTGGACTGTAATGCTCATCACTTGCACTGCGGTACACCTGGGGTCTCCAAGGGTAGATGCGGATACAACAGGGCTTTTAGTTACATGCCAAACTTGAAGCTTGCAAGTACTCATCATCTCAGTGCCCCTGCGTCATACGCTTAAAGCTGCCCATATTCTTAAGGAATGCACTGAATGTGGACCTTCAGGTTGTGTTCCGTAGGAGCCCTTGCAGGGAAGATTCACTGCACCTTGTCATTCGATATAGGAAAGGGCATTTTGACTACCTTGACACTGGACTTGGTCTGGCATTTGTGCTGTTCCCAATGTACTGCTGGGCTTTGCAGTGATCTGGGTACAGACACGGGGACCCATAAAGGAACGGGTCACTGATAGATAGCGGAGCTGGCTGATGGGAACCGGGAATAGGAGAGGCAGAGCCATGTTGGGCTGAGCTGTAGTGCCTTCAAACACTGGAGTCACCCAGGTGGACCTTGGGGTGCTCTCTGTGGTGCAGGTGTCCTTCATCTTCCTGCAGTGGTCACTTCCACACCTGTGTTAGTGCACAGCTGGAAGGAGAAGGAATGAGAGGCCAGCCAAGCTTTTGCAAGACCAAGTGCTACCGGTGGATATCTGCAGTGTCGCCTAGGAACGGCACCCCAAAGAGCTTCTACCCTACAGACCTTAGGCTGTGGTCGCTGTGTGCCAGCTGCAGCACTGGGGCTACCTTAAGGTGTTCCTGTTCCTTTCCCATCCGTTGTCCCCTTCCCTTTACTTGTGCAACCTACTGGCCATGGCGTAGTATGCAAAAAATTAAAAAAAAAAAAAATTTTGGGAGGTATTTCTAATCTGGACCTTTTCACCCCATACAAGAAGCATGGCCTCACCTACAGGTGTGTTGGTGTGACCACCACGGTGGGGACTTACCTCCCCCAGGAACGGGGTGCAGGAGCTGCCCATACACAGCGTGCCATTGTCTCCCCTCCAGGTGAATGCCAGCTCCTCACCAGCGGTGGCATTGGGGAGGACAGCGATGACGAAGACAATGTCCTTCATGGAGCTGAAGCAGAGTGCTACAGCACAGTAAGCGTTTTGTTCTGGGGCTCCTTCTGCCTCACTCTGTGCCCTCAGCTGCTGCTGACATGCCTTGGGTGGTGGTGGTGGCTTTCTGTGCCACGTTCAAAACTGGGCCTTGCTCTCTGTTTCCCTTTTCTGAGATGAGCCCCTCTCCCAGTTTGTGTAGAAACAACAGAGTCAGTAAAATCACAGATACTTGCCCTCTGGAAAAAAGACCTGCTCTTGACACTCAGGTAGACCCTAGTTAATGTAAACATCCCAACTCCTACCCGTATAATGAGAACCCACCTGTTTTTTTACTAGAAGAAGAGATACCTGGTAGAGTAGCCAAGCACAGCTGGGTTCGTTGATTTATCTCCTGTTTATTTCTGGGACTATGTGTATGGACTGAAATGCAGATTAAGCAGTCTGATGGGAAGTGCATTTGTCCTTGAAGCACGTGTGAAATCTGCCAGTGTGTTTGAAATGCTGGTATGGTTACATACATGCTGTTACATACACACCATCTCAGCCTGCGGCTACGGGTGGTATGTGCTGCATTTCACGCGCTTGATACTTCATTTTGATCTACTTCTGAAGTCTTAGAGGCTTGTCCAAGCTGCTCCTGCCCCAAGGCAGCTGATGACCTCCCAAATATCCAGGGAGATCAGCCCACAGCATCCTTTCTCTGAAGACGGGCAGATGCTTCAGGACTCAAAAGCATCTTCTGGATCTCTCTCTGAGCTGTAACCTGGCTCAGCTTTCCCATAGTGCCTTTATAAACCAGGAGAGAGCTTCTCACTGTCTGCTCATGGCCACAGTCCTGAGCCAGAGACTGTGGAAATCAGGAACATGCTTTTCCTTGACTCCAGCATAAGCACACACTACCCTATAAACCTGGCAAGCAGGCCAACATCAGACCCAAATTTTCTCTGCAAAAAGCAGGAGCCTTGCTTTGGGCTGTGCAAACTCAGGCAAACTAAGGAGACAAAGGCCCTCCCTCCCCCTTTCTTCAAGGTCAACTGTGTTTTATGCTGAATTTTCCTTTCTTGCACTTCCTATGCTGACTAAGATGCGCAAGACAAAGCGCCTGCTGTCTGTCCATCCCTTTGATTTTGAACTGGACTCGGAGTACTCTGCTCAGTCTCGCCGCCAGTCTGTGCAGCTCTCTCCAGCAGCCAGCAGCCCGGATGCTTTCCAGGTACTGGGAGAGTGCTGGGGGGTTGCTTTCCTCTCTTTCTTCCTTGCTACCTCTGCTACCTCCTCCTTCAGCTGGTGTTGAGAGGCGATGGTGCCAGTCCTCACTTCCCATAGCCCCGCTTGCTATCTCTTCTCCCATTTCAAGTGCTTTGCCTAAGGCTGAGTCAGGAGTAGGACATCTGACTGAAGCGAGGATGAGTCGTAAGATGAGATAACAAGAGACTCTCTGCAGACAACAGTTTTCTTGTGTCATCCCGAGGCTATTGGACACCCTAGTTTCCAGCGAGCATTTGGAGGTTCAGTATTCAAGAGGTGAAATGAAGCCAGACTCCTCTCCCATCATCCCATCCAGTTTGGGGCTGGTTTTGCCGTGTGGTGGCACTGGGGATGTAGTTGGCTGGCAGCTTCGTGGAGCACACTACCCTTCTGCGATTGAGAAGATGAATCCTGCAGAGCCAGCATGACTGCAGGGACGGCACCTGCAGGGTGCGGGTCCCCACCACTCAGAGGGGAGAACAAAAACTGCATGAACACTGGTTATGCCTATATAGGAGGCTATATGTGTCTTAGTATCAGGAGATCCTGACCAGGAGCAGGACCCATGGGCAGCTCCAGCATGAGTGACTGCAGTGAGCTGCACCCCATGATCCCAGCGAGGGCTTGGGGTCAGCCATCCCCGCCTTCCAGCTCAGGGGAGCAATGCAGACAGGGCTGTCCTGGATGTGGCAAAAGATCTTCCAGCCTGAGATGCTTCAGATCAAGCTTTCTGGGCTGCTCTTGTTTGCCTTTTCTGTTGAAATTTCACTTTAAAAAAAATTAAGCTGCTTTAAACTTTAAACTGTACCCCTAGGTAGAACTAGGATGTGCTGAGATGTGTAACAAAGGTTTTTAAAAAAAAAAAAAAAAATAAAATTCACACTATTCCATGTAAATTGATAAGAATTTTGGGCAAACAAGTAGATTCATTCTTTCTTTATCTAAGCTTGTCTTTATGCAGCAGAATTCAACATGACTCTAGGGAGGGCTGGGCTCTGTTGACATCATCCAAATTAGATTTATCGGTTGCAGATTATTTGAGGGTCAGAAGGTGGCTATTGTTTGAATAAGCGAAAGGGCATGGTGTTTTAAAAGACCAGAGCTTTTTGCAGCCTAGCTGTAGGGACTCTGTGCCTAGCTCTCATAAAAATTAACAGTGCCCCCTGGTAGTGATGAGAAGTATTGCTCAGGGTTCATCGGCAAGATAAATAAGGCTTTAAAATGGATTATTAGGAACTGGCATTATAAAAGGTCAATCCAGGCATGTGTTGGAGGATAAAGCTAGGAGTTGTTAGCGAAGGTCAGGAAAGGCAGCGAGACCTTGCGGGCAGCTGCTCAGCAGCAATCCTCATTTCTCAGTCCTTCCCAGATTTTCCCAACTCAGCTGAAGGTGCCTCCCAGGAGTCCAGGATTGCAGAGGCAGATCTGGTCTTCCACCACGTCTTGCAGGAACAGGGACCAGGCGTGAGCCCTCCGGAGCAGCACTTCAGCACAGAGGTTCGGCTCACCGTCAATTCACGGAGAAGGAGCCTGGAAAGAAATGTAAAACCTGGTAGGTGTCTCTGGCCAGGCTCCTCTTGTATCTTGGGGAAAAGTGACTGCAAGAGTTGAACCAAAATTAAAATGTCTTCGATTTTTTTTTTAACAACCTCAAAGCCGCTAAAAGCCTGGAGTGTCAAGACAAAATATCCATGTGCAAAAGTGATTTTTTTTTTTTTTTTTTCATGAGAGAATCAGCTGAAATTATTTGGTTGTAATGGGCTGGTTTTGTCCCCAACAAACTCATTTCTCAAAGCCAGAAGGGTTGTTCTTAAGGTGTCCAGCCCTTTCATATCTGGAGGTCTTGTCCAGAGTAAGAACTAGGTACAATCAAATGACACTACTAGAAGCCAGACTAGAAACAATGGGATGTCCTGCAGGCAGCGACAGGTGAATTGAACTCCTTGCCAAAGGATGTTGTAGGTGCAGAAATTTTAGAGTTTTAAGGGGACTTGAACTGGACCGAGGCTGGACAAGAACTGAAGGCAAGCACTGGGGGTTACCAAGTAGCGTCCTTCTAGCTGGGCAGGGTGCGCTGGCAGGCCGCGAGATCTGTGGTTTCGTGAGTCTACAAATACCCTAGCAAATGACGGTACAGAATAAGCCTTTTACTACTAAAACTATTGTTTTTCCTGCTGTGATAGCAGAGCCAGGAGGGTTGGGTACGTACTGGCTTGTGCACATGCAGCTGTAGAAGATATATATCCTTCTGGGTCTCCAACTGCTTGGTTGTATTTTCAAGTGCTTGATTTTCAGGTCACTAGGAAACACTGGATAAACCTGACTGTGCACTGTTTAAATTCCTACTCTGAGCCCCTCTGGAGCAACACAGCAGCAGGGCCCCCTGGCTTGTTAATTCCATTTTCTCTCATTGTTTTTGTCTCATTTGAAATTTCTCTTTAAAAAGGAGAAATTCCACTCTTTTAAACACTCTATCCTAGACTGGTACCTCTCTAGCCTGAGATAAACACCTTCCAGCACCTGAACAGTGTGTGAAGGGCAGTGTCCAAACCTTGGCTCCAACAAAACTGAGAAGACAATAGCAGTTTTTGGTGAGGGGCCTGGCTGTTTGGGGCGTGAGAGAGCAAGGATAATGCTCCTTGTGCCCACTGCTATCTCAGCAGCGCTATGTGGGACCCTGCTGAGCTAGGTGCTGTGTGGCCACAGCAGGTGGAGCTGCAGCCTGGCCCAGCGTAGCCATCCTCAATCTTGGTCTCTCTTGCAGAAGCATCTCCTGCCAAAGGATAGAAAGTGTGATTTGGAGAAGTGCTTCATTATTTGCTTGTCTTAAGGATGGGGCTGATGTCCAGGAAGTAACTCAGGGGTGTGAATCTCTTGTACCTTTGTGCTGAAGCCTTCTCTCTCCAAAGGCAGCCCCTGGAACGAGCAGCCCCGGTCCCGGTACTCTGCAGATATGGATACCTCTGACGAGGACGTGAAGGGAGCCCAGTTCCCTGCCTACCCACCCCATCACATAAAACGCAGGAACAGAGCTTCCTCCCAGGAGAACATCAGCCACTCCGGGAATCAGGTACCAAACAGCTGTTGAACATCTTGTGAGACCAAGTCTGTGGCCAAGCCTCTCTTGCCATAAACAGCGCTTGTTACCTGCGGGGTGCAGGATGGTTCAGAGAAGAAGAGAAGCATTGATGGCAAACCAAGGTAATCTCCCAGCCAGGATGCACAGGGGCAGTTTGGTGCCCATGCTTCCCATGTGTGGGTCCAAGAGGGAGAAGAGTGGATCCCAGATCTCTGTGGACTTGAGATCCCTCTCCCCTCCTCTTCAGCTCAGGAACTGAAGAAGCTGGGAGTGTAGCCACTCTGCATTGCCAGAGCAATACAGTGAGCCTGTGGGATGACCTAGGAGCTGGCTCATCTAGGTGTCACGTCATGGTTGCGTGGCACCAGCAAGATGAATGCCCAGGCCATGTCCTGCCCTCCATGTTGTGAGGGACCTGCCAAGGTGGTTGTGAAATGGGAGCAGGACTGAGACCTGGGGAGGTGCATTTAAGGCTCCATCATATGTTAAGGTAAGAAAGAATAGACTTTTCTCTGCATCATTAGGATGATGCAGAAGTACTCTGGAGCTCTGTGCTTCTTCTCCCGGGTCCTCCTTCCAGCCCTTCCACTTTTACACCTATGGCAAAGAGAAAATCAGGCACTGGTGCTTCAGTCTGCCCAAGCTGCTGTTGCAGTAACAAGCCTGCCTTCATTGCTGTTAATTTTCCAGCCTGCCCTTATTAATCTGCGAGTTACCTGTAGTTTTCTGTGTCCCCAAAAAGGCTTTCTTCAATTGAATGTGCTGGTGCTTTATGTTCAGACCAAGGTTTGGAGGGGGATATTTAATAAGCATGAAGATCCTTTTCTTCCTTTGCAGCATGTAGTGTTCCTGCCCCGGTAGGACTGGGTCAAGACGACCTGTCACATATCTCTCCTGAATGATGATAATAGGGGGAACAGCCCAGAGAAGGGTGTCAAAAAGGCTGCAAGCTTGAGTTTTAATTGTCAAGCAAGGACCTGCAGTTCCTGACGCCACCTTTGCGAATGGTAGGTGGTGGGAATGGTAAAAAGCATCCCTTAGACCTCTTAAGCCGCAAAATGTGTGGTGGTGTTTGACTACACAGATACACAGGGAGAGCCCGCTGCTTGTTTCTGCTCACAGCTGGTAATTTCGCACGTCCTGGACCCCCCTTTTGGTGATCGGTGGGAGGATCTGTAACCACAACCATCCCTCGGCACTACTCTTCCTGTGCCTCTGTAGGGAAACCTTTCCTTTGCCTTTTATTTCTCTCAGCACATGTGTTAATTAGTAAATGCCATTCCTCTTTCAGTCAGCAGTAAATGGAAGAACCCTGGACTGGGTGTCCTTAATGAGGCCACGGTACGTTAGGCATGAAATGTGCACTGTGCTTTGCAGTGGGGAAATGGGGCCAAATTCCTACCAACGCTTCAGATGACTTCCTTCATCAGCTGGGCAAGCTCTCGCTTCAGGGCAGTCCAGCATGCTTTGTGGCTTGCTCCGTCACACCAGTACGAAGGCTGCTGTGGAGCCTTGTCACTCTAATGGTTACAAGACATCTTCTCACTCCCAATTTAACCCCATTTGCTCTTATGCCAACATCATTCATTAGCTTAAATAGCTTTTCATCCTTCCTGCCCTTTGTGCTGCTGATGGGTTTACAGCTAGCAACCACACTCCTGCAGAGCCTTCTCCTCAACCAGCAGGAAGAGACCTGGCTCTGTGCTGGACCATTAACTTCAGAATGATGCATGCATGCATCACTGTTGCCGTTGGCCAAGGAGAGGCCAGGTACAAGCCCAGAGAAGAGAGAAGGCAAGAACATCCAGATTTCAGTGCTAGGCAGCTCTGTTGTGTTGGCAGAGCTGGAAGAGGTTCAGAAGAGGCTGGTGTCCATCCTCTTGTCCTTAGGTTGGAGGAGATGGAGAGGCTGAGGGTAGAGAGGAGGGCAGAGACAGGCCACGAGGGATTTGGGACAACAAGCAGTGGACTGCATTGTCCTGAGCAGCAAAGCGGTGGCTCTTGAGCTGCTTACAGGCACTTCCAGGGTATGTCATGTAGCCATCATCAGGGCTTCTGGGGTATCCCAGCCCCTCATGGGACATCCCAGGGGACAGCGAGGATGGCCGAGTACGACTCGTCACCCTGGCGCTGCAGTTCTCAGAGGCTGTGCCCTTTGGTGATTCAAGATGTTGGCCTGTGGGGTGTAGGGTCCAGAAGCATGGTTTTTAATGCCGGTTAACCCTGTATTGAATCCCATAGTCTGGCTTCAAAAGCAATGTTTTCCTGGTAGACACCTTGTTGGCATCTGAAGGTTTCAAGAGGTGAAGAGCTCAGCTCTTTGCCCTGAATCACTTTGACCCCACAGATGAAAACCTGCTTTCCTAAAACTGCCTTAGGTGCAAGTTTGTCAAAATATGTTTGATCTGAAAATCACTTTTGCTTTAATTCTGGAGAGGATACACTGTTCAGTCTCAAACACAAGAAACTTAACTTTTCCAGTAACAAAAGCAGAGGCTGTTCCCTAGCCCTGTGGCTCCAAGAGCTGAAGGTGCTAGAACAAAATTTAAAAAAAAAAACCCCACTATTAATAAAAGCTCTTAAACCTGATGAGACATGAAAAGAAGCCCTGAATTGATAACTGTGCAGGTCGTTGCCTTTAGGTCTTTAGAAGCCAGGTAGGAACAGGAGCAAGCCACAAGGAATAGCACCAATTTACCAAGGTTCTCTCCAAAAGCCATTCTGCTGTACCTCGAGGGAGCTCAGTGGTTCTGGATTCCTGAAGCTTTGATGCCATCTGGCTCCTCTTCTTTGCGTAAAGCTTCTGTTAGAGGTCTTGGGTATTTGAGAGACTGGAGGCAGCACCTCTGCTAGAGCAACCTGTCTTCCCTCCCCAGCAGCAAGTGATAGTTTGCCCTAACTGATGTCCTCCTTATGGGCTGTGTTTTAAGTTTCTTCGCTTTAAATGTTTTAATACAGAGCAGCATTTGCCAGCCTTTGACCTGCGGAGAGCAGTGCAGGGCAGTCCAGCCCCTGATGGGGATGCACCCCGACGGGGTGACCACCATGCATTAAAACCAGCCTTGCTTGCGAAGGAGAAGGAAAGCAAGCTCTTCAGCTCCTATCTTTGTAGCCCATCAACAGCAGACCATGCATTATGCTCTGACCTCTCTGTGTTATGGTGGCATGGTGGTGCCAGGTGCTCAGTTCCTCACCATCTCTTCCTCTGAAGCTGATGGCCCATCACAGACTTCTCATTGTCAGCAGGAGCAATGCAAGAGTCAGGCCTTGAACAGTACTGAGAAACCACTTAGAGATGGATTGGATTGCTTCCTGCCTGTGGGTTTAACGCTGTTTAAAGATGCATTCAGTTCCGGAAGGTAATTACAGCACTCTGCTCTCCAGAGTGTCAGCTTTTTATATTCATCTTCCTTTAAGCAGATACAATCCCTCCAAGCTGTTGTGAGGATCTAATTAATCGAACCACTAGCAAGCACAAAAACTAAGTGAAAGGATGGAAATGTTATAAAGACAAAGCCAAGCTCTCGCATCTCTTTGTTACTGCATTTACTTACTGCATTTGCAGCTTGTTCGCCTTTGAATGGGAGGCAGCCACTCAGAGCAGCAATGATGTGGGAGGCAGTGTCATAAAATGGGCAATATTTCTCATCGTTTGTGTTTTATTTGTTTGGATCAAAGGAGAAAGACTTTTTTTTTTTTTTAAAGAAAACAAAACTTCAATTTCTAAAAGGAAAAAAAAAAAGCTTCCTTTAATGTTTTCGGTGATTTAACCACAAAAGTTTGTCTTGGCTCCTGAGCATAGAAAGTAACTTCTCTTTGATTTTCAGGATTTTGTCTGTCTTTCTCTTCTCTCCTCTCCATGCCCCTTTTTTTAGTTGGAAGAGTGAGGGAGAAAAGAGGGGCAAGCATCTTGGTAAATTAATGCATGGAGAAGTCAGAAAATTTCAAAGTGTGTTGGGGAAAACTTTCAGTTTTAGTTTTTCTATCTGGAATTTTTCATGGGAATTTCTTCCCGTCTTCCCGCTTCCTTTCCAGCACTGTATTGGCAGGGGATGATGGAGTAGTAGCTGCTTGAAAAACACGTTAGTAGGAAGCGAAAATTGACGTTGACTTGAATTTGGGGCAGCATGCGAATGATGGCAAGATAGATGGCTTTGTTACAGCCTGGTGCTTTTGTCTGGACAAGGGGTCAGTGATGTGGTTTTATGCTTATTGCTACCGATGCTTTGGTGGGAATTGCGGTGTGCTGGGTACTCAGCATTGCTTTGAGTCTTCCAGATTTGAGGAGAGGCCATGCACCTCCTGGAGTTCTTCAGGGTATCCAGGGCCATTTTTTTAAGAAATTATTTTTTAATGTCTTTTTAACTCAGCCCACTTGCTGCTTGCTTTCTTCTGCTGGTTGCACTGTTTGCTTACTGTCCTGGCAGCGGTGGCCGGTCTGTTCTCTACTCCTTTTCTCTCTCTCTCCTTTCCTTTAGATTCATGAGCTCAACAAACGCATGTCTGCAATCGAACGCATGCTGAACCGCTTGGAGGAAAAAATCCTGGTGCGCTCTGATGAGGTAACCGGGCAAAGCTGGGGCACTCCCTCTGCAGGGAGAAAGCATGGGCTGTGCTGGTCCCTTCCCGTTGTCATCAGAGGGGCTGCTCTGAAACAGACAGCATTGCAGGGAGAAAGCTGGATAGACAAAATGGCTCTGGTTGTTTGATTTTATTCCTCTGTTTTGGCCTTGGAGACTCTTCTCTATGTTCAGGTGATGGAGTGCCTTGAAAACATTGCATGGCAGGACAGAAACAGAAGCAAATATAACCTATAGCATTTAGGTCCCCGTGCAAGCTAGTGCCTTCCTTGCCCCTTCTGCACAAGAAACATGAAATGCAAATTTCAGGAGTATTGTTAAGTAGGTGTCAGTACATCCACAGAGCTGTGATGGCTCATTTGAAATCATGGGAGAATCAATTAGTACATATGAGGAAGTCACCTGGTTATTGTGAATATGAGATCTGAGTCAAGAAGGATTGCTGTATCTCTTCTGAGCTGCCCTTGTCTTACCATGCCATCAAACTTGGAAGAAAACAGCTAAATTAAGTTAAACCTGGGCAGCGATGTAGACTCTGTGAATACTTAGGTCACTCAACATTGATTTTGGGTTTCTAATTTTAGACCATGTACTCTTCTTTCATGTGAACCCATCACCATGAGCTGCTCTGGCGGCTGATGGCTCGGTAGAATGGACAGTGATAATTACAGAGAAGTCCCCTAGGCGTAGATGAAACAACGCAATTTCTTCTTTTTTCTAAAATTTATAATGGGGATGGCCATGTCTGTAACCATTCAGTGTTTCTGGCAGTAAATCTGACCAAGGGAGTAGGAGAAGTGCATGTTTGCAAGTTTCCATGCTTTGTTCCCATGCCTAGGACAGATCAGAGTAGAGGCAACAGGTCTAAACTGCTGAGGGACAGGGTGAGGTTAACTATTAAGAAATGCTTTCTAGCAGAAAGGATAGCAGAGCCTGGGAATAGGTTGCCTGGGAGAAAGATTGCCTGCTGTGGATGCCGTTGTTCAAGGTCATTAAGAACAGCTTAGACAAAAACCCATCAGGTATGACACAGATAACTGTATTCCTGTCTTAACACAAGGGACAGCAAGTTCAGTAACTTCTGGAGATCCCTTCCAGTTCCTGGGAGTTCAATAGGATTCTTCTGCAGGTACCATGAATTGCACCTAATAACAGGGCTGGATGGAAATATGCCACCTATTCTGTAGGAAAATTTGCTGCATTTTTTCTCTTCAAAGCTAAGACTACCTAGAGGCTCCATGGCTGCTTCCCTCACCCTGGTGGACCATGTCTTTGTGTCTCTGTGATTCCTAATGAAAATAAGGTGATTTTTGGCCACAAATTCCCCATGCACACCTTTTTAAGGGGGAGAAAAAGGCAATTTTCCACAAGGAAAAACAAGCAAGTTTGGTGTGTGGGGAAAATGGATGGGAGGTTCTTTAGATCAAGAGTTTGTCTTCTTCTGCATGAAGCTGGAGAACAGCTTGCTGAGCTCTGCTGCTCCCCTGGGTGGTCTGGCCACCCCTTGTGAAAATGGGTGCAGAGAGGAGGCTTGAAGTCCCCTTTGCAAAGTCCATCTGTGGTAGCACTCCTCGAGCTCCTCTGCTGGCCAGTCTTGGTGAGTGTGTCTGGACCCGGGCATGTCCCATTGTCCACGACAGGAGACTCTTACACAACTCCCTTCTTCTGCTCCTTCAGTCTCTGGCCCCAGAGTCCCAACTTGATCCCGATGCTGAGGAGGAGGAGTTGAAGAGGAAGCTGGAGGAGTTGGCTAGCAACATCAGCGACAAAGAAGTCTCTTCTGAAGAAGAGGAGCATGAAGAAAAGAAGAGAGTGAAGAAGCCAGAGATGAGTTCCTCCAGTGATGACGTGGCCAGAGATGCTCGAAAGGTAATCTGTGTCCTCCCACCCATACCGTTCTGGGCTCCATCTGCAGTTCCTTCTGCTCTTGGTGGTTTATGGCTTACACCATGATAATGCAACTCTTTTTTCTGTCCCACACCTCCACCTCGATGCTTCCCAGGGCTCAGCTGTCTGTTTAAACAGGGTGTTGAGGGATAGAGAAGTCCCAGGGTGTTGGAACTGGACCTTTGTCCTTGTAGGCTCTTCCAGTCTCATCCAAGAGTCAAAAGTAAAGTCTCTTAGAGGTCTTGCAGGCTACTGTCCATCAGGGAAAGGTACACAACCTCCACTTCTATTTAGAAGAGTTGTCTCAGGATCTAGATGTCATTACAGAGAAGAGAGTCCTGGGTTGGGAGGAGAGCTCAGTGATGATTTAGTACTGGCAGCATTTGTCAGGCACCTGCTACAGCTTGAAATGTCTCTTCCAGACCTGTCAGTGCTCCTGTGCTAGGCAAGGGACTCCCAAAATCCCTGGTCCCACTTTCACTCTGCTAGGTCAGCGTCTCCTGTACGTACAGCGCTGTGCTGGCTCCTGCCCCCTACTTAGTGGTGGGTGATCCGTGGGGACATGGGTCAGAGAGAGGAGGAGGGATCACAGCGTCTATGCAGCCCCATTCCCACCACCCCAGAGGGTCCCTTACCTCCATGGCCCACTGCAGCTCTGACTTATCCCCCTGCCTGCCAGGTGCATTTCGGAGATCTGCTTTTCCCCCGTCTATCCCTGCAGCAGGGCTGGAGAGGCGTTTGTTTGTGTGCAGCCTTGCAGGGGAGAATTGCTTCCCTGGCTGGAGAGCGAGAGCAGACAGAGGTGCTGGACTGCTTCCCTCTCGCCTCTCCCGGCAGGCAGTAAGGCTGGGTGACAGCGTCAGGGATGAGCAACCGATGACGGCTCAGGTGACTCAGAAAGAAAGGGAGATCTTGTGTGTCCCCAGTTGTGCGGAGCCTCCCGAGACAGTCCATTAGCACAAAATGGAGAGGTCAGCGTTCCTTGTTGGGTCTCTAATGGCTTATTTGATCATCCCCTCCCTTCCGCCTTGGTGGTGGATGGGGTACACGTGCATTTGCTCTGACATATCCGTCACTGGCGAGGGCGGCGAAGGAAGCGAGTGGGGTCCGTGCTGCCCCTCCCCTCTCCTGCAAAGCTCCTTTCATCCGAGGTTACGGAGACTTTTGTTGTGCCACGAGGCCTCTCTCTAACGTGCTTTTGTTCCTCAGCCTCACAAGGCAAAACCTGGCTGCTGCTGGGCTTGGAGAGTGTGGCTGCGTGTACTCACATGGTGCGTTTAGTGAGTCTGTGTCAGGTATAAGTCTCTGCACGGCTCTACGTAAAATCTCAGGATTAGAGCAAGCGACTGTTCCCAGGACAGCTTCCTCACGGTTTTGTGTACTGTTTGCTGTGCTTTTACCGACACCGGATCAGCGGTACACTGCATGCTTACCGAAACCCTCCTTCACTGCCTCCTCTTTCCTGAAAGCTGCTTTTAGATGATTGCTGCAGTCTGACTTAACTACTGCTCGTTCGTTGAACGATATGCATCTTCTTAGTAACCACTTCCAGTTAATTGCAGCACAGCGTATAAGTGGTAACTCGTCAAGCCAAGGTAACAATTCCTGTGTGAGCTGCTGATCTGTAGGAGACAGAGGCTCAAACCCTGACCTGTGCTGAGGAACAGAGAGATATTAGTGAGGTATCAATGAAAGCTGCTTCATTCTCGTAAAATGAAGCCCAGATCTGCTACTTTCTTTGACCAAAACCCAGCTATGAGCAGGGAGGATACAGGCACACTTCTTGTCTCTCAGTGGGGTCGTGCAGGCAGGTAACACAGGAGCTATACAACAGCTCCTAAGCAAAGAGAGACCCAGCTGGGTTGCAACAGCTCAAGCAAAACCAAGTCTGAGAAGTGAAACAAAATTCAGCTTTTTGCATTGCAGCAACACTCAAAGTGTCAAATACCTTCATGCAGTATTGAGTTAGAAATGCCTGCAGTGATGTAGATGGACCAGCTTTGGTCAAAGGCTGTGTCAGCATGGATTTTTTTAGCAGCAACTTTCCTTATACTTACACCAGATCCAGAGTTGGATTTTGCACGATTCTGAGTTTGTTTTTACACGAGTCTCCTCTCCAGTCAGGAGGAAGTCTTCTAACTGGGGACCACTGCGATGAAAGCAGATGCTCCTAATGGAAAATGTGAAAAAAACTATGCTGTACCATGAAGGCACCATAAAATGATAAAAATATCAGCTGGACTGTGTTAGGTGGTTCTCTGCAGGATGGCTTGCCTGGAAATACGTGCAGTTGTAAACACAACTGTTTGTCGCCAGTGCACATATCACCCCCATCTCCTTGGTTTCTAGGGAATTATCAGTTGAGAGAGAGATGATGAGTTTCTTCAGTCTATTTTTACATGTGCTTACTGCCTTATCAAACGAAAGGCAGCACTTACGAGCGTTATTGCCGTCAGTGCTCCTTGGGGTGGGAAGAGGGGACATTAGTCCCAAGTTTTGGCAGTGTGGCGATACAATAATTTCATGGGTTGGGGTTTTTTTTGCCACAAACTTAAGGAGTTTTTTTGCATCCATGCTCAGGGCTGCTGAAGTGTAAAGCAATATGCTGCAATTAGACCTTAACTGCTGAGTAACTGAGTGGCCTTCAGGTGGCCAGGTGCTGCTGCTGTCAGACAGCTCCGGTGGCACCGCTTCTAGTGAGAAACACATCCCTTGATAACCTCTTTTCCAAGCCTTTTGAGATGACTTCTTTTGTCACAGCCATCCTCCAGAAAGCACGGGCTGAGATCAAAGCTCTGCTTTAAGCACGCATCCACCTCCGCTGGAGAGCCCTTCAGGAACAGCGTAAGCCCTTTAATTATCGCTTCTCTGTCTTTCTCCAGCTCCTGAAGGTCTGATGCCCCTTTCACCCCACACTTGCGCTGTTTTGTACGCCACATTAAAATAATGTTCTTGTTTTTTTTCCCCCTCCCACCCTCCACTTTGGCTGTGCCGGGCATTCGCAGAGGTCATCGGCTCAGGCTTTGAGCGAAATCACGGCCAAAGTACTGAAAGCCATAAACGCCACGGAGAAAGTGGTGTGTGAGTCGTTGCATGGAGAGAGCCAGTGCAATGGCAGCTGTGCCCTCCCCGTGGGGCAGCTTCCCAGCCTGGGAGACGGGAAAGAGGTGGCCGAAGCGTACCGTGAGCTTGAAGAAAACGTAAGGTTCACGAGAGCTTTCTGCAAGCAGGGAGGGCATCGGGGGGTGGGAACACAGAGGAAACCCACCCCAAATTTCTTGTTAGTGGGTAGGTCAGCATTAAAAGGATGGGCACCACAGAGGGATTAAAGAGTCCGCTCTTGTCCGACAGTGGCCAGGGCTGTCTTACGAGGCAGATGGCACAACAGCAAGTGCAGATGCTCTGTCTTGTGGCTTCCCTTGCCTTGGTCCCCAGTTCCCCCTCGGTGAGTGCCAGGGAAAGAGGATGAGTGCAGTCCCCAGCTTGCTGTAGCATCGCTTTGCTGGACTTCGGCAGTCATGTGCGCCAGCTGCAGCAAAAGCTTTTGTCCCTCTTCTCTCCCACGCTGCATTTCATCAAGGCTTTTACGAATGAGGATAGCATGACCTATCTGTTCGCTAAGGCTGACTTGTGCCTGGGGCTGATGGGCTCGTGCAGGTGATAAGTTTACATCTAATCCCCTGCTAGGTTTGTGTGACTGTGTGAAGCACTGATAATTTTTTTAGCTACTGTAAACCCATATGAATCGATTCCCCATGGGAAATGGATTGCATCCGCAGTGCTATTTACCAAGCTGCAAAGAAACAGTTGAAAGATGGGGTGAAGACTCACATGTCCATCTGGGTGGTCGGGTTTCACTGTCAGAAATGTCCTGCGATGGGGAGCAGGGCTTTATAACACACTCTGTGGCTTGTCTCTCGTCGGGGAAAGCTTATACGTAAAAGCAGGGAGCTGCTGGGAGCAGAGTGTGCTCAGAAACTGCACCACCTGTCTGGTTTCTGGCCAAATGCAGCATCCCAGGGGAAGAGGGGTGGCTGGATGAAGGTTTTGAGGTCCCCCCTCTCCCAGGAGAGGGGCTGGGGCTGGGAAGGATGTGAACTTTGGGCTTAGTGCTGCTGCCATCAGCGGTGGAGCAGGGGCAAGGTGGTGGGTAGACAATGGCCCTGGGAGGTGTGTGTTCATCCTGCTGTTCCCTCGGGGTGCCCGGCTGAGTCACAGCTGGCTCTCCACTCACCGCTCTCTGAGGGATGCCACCTGCCTCGGAGGGCAGCAGGAGACTTTGATGGCCCAAGAACAAATTGTGTCCCTGTGACTCACGGGTTGAGTAGCTTCATGGATGGCACCCACAAACGTTTGCAATCTGTTATAGCCTCAGGGCTTGCTCTGGGATTGGTGGGACCTATGGGATGTGGGGAGTATTGCTGTGATTTGGGTAGATGGTCGGTACTTCAATGCATGCACGGGGCTTGTGCCAGGCAGTTTCGCACAATATCCAGCCCAGGAAAAGCGGAGAGGGCTGGAGGAGCAGGAGTTCCTTTAGCAGTACCAAGATTTTGGGATCAGTCAGCAAAACAGTGACCGCAACCCATCTGATCATCTTATGTGATTGCATACAGACATATTAATGTCTCCTGAATTGCTGTGCTTGGACTTGCATCCTTGTAGTAGCCCAGGAGGAGGCAAGTGACAGTAAAACCAGTGGTTTTATTGGGATAGGTCCTTTTACCCTTCTTATCTAGACAGTAAAGGTAGCATGTTGCTTCCCGTAGCCCCCACGCATCCCCAGTTAGCACTCCCATGTTCACCTCACTGCTGTGCTGGGCTCCGTTCACACGCGTGTTTGCTGGGGCTCTCAGCCACGATCATTCCTGCATATTCAGAGCAGTTCCTGGGCAAAGCTGCCTTTTGCAGGGGTCGGGTTCATTAACTGCCCAGGGCCAAACTCCCAAACCCTGACCCTACTCCCAGGCAACCCAGCAGCACAGACACCCTTAAAAAAGACTGAGTGGATTTGGAGAGTCAGTCTATCTCATTCCCAACTTGCTGCCACCATGGGACATGGCAGCCTATGCTTGTTTGCAGGTACCTGCCTCCCCTCTGAGCACACGGCATAAAGATGCCGATGCTACTCAAGTAGGTCACTGAGTTTTGGTCCTTCCTGTGTTCCCATTGAGCCTTTTACCACTTCACCCTGTTGATAATTGCTCTCAAAAAGCCCAGGGAATGGAGGAAATGAGATGAAAAGCCCTGCCAGAGCTGACTGGTACTGTCTGTGCTGCAAGGCAAGTAGACAGTCATAAAATAGTGGCAGGAGCTGTTGCATCTGGGGCTGCGGTCACGCCAGGAGAGGAGGACTCCAGGGAGGTTAATTCTACTATATGTGGTTTTTTTTTTTTCTTGTATTTCAGGTGTACCTGACTGCTGGGAAGACCTACCAGCTTGAGAAGACCCTGAAGGAGCTTGAGGAAGGGACTCGGCACAGCGGCACTACTGACTCGGAGCTGTCGGAGCTGGAGGACAAAGTGGCCTCGGCGGCCGCTCAGGTGCAGCAGGCAGAGAGTGAGGTGAGAGCTTGGCTCTGAGAGCTGCTTTGCCCAGACCCCCAGCCAGTGACAGCAAACGAAGCCAGTGATGGATCCTCCCGCCACCATCTGTATGGTTTTTTCCTCTCTCTAAAGATATCAGACATCGAATCTCGAATTGCAGCTCTGTCCGCTGCCGGACTGACAGTGAAATCAATGGAAAAGGCGAGGAAGAAGTCGAGTGGGCAGGTGAGCGTGGAGGACAGTGCGTATGAGAGGTCCCAGCCCTGAGATGTATGTGCTCCACTGGGTCGTTGCTGCCGTCCCTGGGCACTGTGAAGGGCTGCTTGGCTTGCTGAGCTGCACCCAGCTCCCTCCCTGCTGCCTGGTACGCGGCCCCAAGGCTCCGAGAGTGGATGTCTCACTGAGGATGGGGGATAATGCTGATTCCTTACATGCATCAAGGGAAGATTTTGTATTTGGGGTGCTCTTTCCAGGGCTGCAGAGAGGGCACACAGGGCTGCTGCATGCACCACAGCCTGGACTCAACTCCTATGTTTCCATACTGATTTTTATAATCACAGTCCATCAGGCAGAGTTGCTGCCATGGCAGTGTGCTGCCTCTTTTGCTCACCTTAGGATCAGACCAGGCTAAACAAAAGAGGTGAAAATGCACAGAAAGGCAGACAGAGTCATCTGCCTCCTCTGCAACCCCAGAGAAACCTCTGCCCTTCCTCTGCCTGCAGGCTGCCTGCCTCCACTCTCCCAGTCCCGCCAGCAGCAGTCCAGGGGAGTCTTCAGATGATGTTAAAGTGAGTATGTGTTTAATCTGTGCCGGCTAGCACACCTTCTCGGTGTGCATGAGGCACGGTATTAAGCCTGGGGACAACCAGGGTCTCCAGGGAGCTGCTTTTGAAGTGGTGGCCTTGGAGGGGACCTCTGTCCTCCCATCCGCTTCCCCACGGCAGGCTGCTCCCCTTCTCTTGCAGGCAATGCCCAGACCAGAGGGTTTCAGGAGGAAGTTCAACAGTCCCCTCGAAATCACCGGTAAGGACCGTGGCTCTGCCCACAGGAGGTGGGGATCTATGGGTGGATGGGCTGGGCTTTGGGGCATGCTCGGTCCTCTCTCTCTGCATCCAGTTGTGTGTCTGCATTGGGGGTCCCCTTCCCTGTGCTCATTGGCCTCCTGTTAGGACAGCTACAAGGGAAACCTGTGGTGGACTACTTAGAAAGGAGGAGGCAGCTGGCAGGATCAGGGACAGTGATGGGAGAGTGAAGGTCAGGCTGGGTTGGCTCAGTCCTCCAAGAACCAGGACTTTCTCTGCAGCCTGGGCTCCTGCCACCCCAGAGTCCAGGGAGACATCTGCATGACTTCATTTGTGGCATCCTGTTGGGTGTTAGACTTCAGAGCCTCGCTCAAGTCCATCATCTCTTCTGATAGCAATTGCTTCCTCGCTTGATCATCTTGGGGAAGGTATCCTTGACCCCGTCGCCCACCTGCCTTGGCCACTGGTCTCTGGTGGGGGGCAAGAGGCCATCCACACCCAAGCTGTGACAAATGGCAACTTGGGAGTGCTTCAAATTAGACGGTGACCTGAAACTTGCCACAGCAGCTTGTGTGGCACAGGGCAATCACTGGAAACATTTCATCCTGAGCGGTATCAGCAAGACCCATTAGGAAATGACTTTTCTATTTCTCTCTTATCTTGCCTCATAAGCTGACAGGCAGAAAGAATGGCTCTCCTTCCAGATAATGGAAGATGAAGGGAAGGAAGGGGGGAAAGATCATTTAATGCAGAGAAGGAATCGCGTTTCCCCCCTGCACGTAGACAATTAACAGTCCCGTTTCCCAAGCTGAGGCTTGTAGGTGGAAAGGTCCCTTCTCCCTTGTGCTGAGGAGTCATCTGCTCTCCTTCCTGCGAAGGGCAGGCAGATAAAGGCAGCCCCGGGGACACGTCAGCCCCGCAAGGAGATAGAGGGATGTGCAATCAGGACAGACGTCACCAGGCAAGCCTAATCCCCTCTGCCTGGGCTGTGTGATGTGGTGACGCGGTCTCCTGACTGCCCTCCCCACAGGTCAATGAGTTGCAAAGTTGAGCCTGCAAAGGTGCAGCTGATGGAGGTTGATGGTGGAGAAGGGGAGATGACTTAGTAGGTCAAGAGAGGGTCGAAGCGTTGAGGGGGTGAGAGCTACTCACAGCCTAGGCTTTTGCCATACCATGGAGGTTTCCAGAGCAGAGGTCTTGGCAGTTGACCGCTGGCAGGCTGACCCAGCTCGCACAGCACTCTGGAAACCCACGTAACAGCAGTTTTTGCCTCCCTGTTGTCAAAGGGCTTTCCACCACCCTCCTGGAGAGGGAAGTGCAGTCATGCATCCAAAACTACAGTAAGCAGGGGATAGTAAAACCCAAGTGACTTGGTGGGTAACTGAAACCTCTAGTGAGGCGGATGAGAACCTGCTGCCCATCTCTTTTCTTTCACGACAGGTCTTGATGACTCCTTCGACCGCAACTCCATTTACCGCGGCTCCCTGACACAGAGAAACCCCAACGGGAAGAACAGGAGGGTGGAACGGCTCTTTGCGGTACGAACCCAGCTGCCCAGGAGGATTGCTGGGCCGGGCTCCACATGGGACCTGCCTCCTTGGGTTTGCGCAGAGGGACCTGTCCCCATGCTCCCCTGGAGCCAGCAGACCCCCTGGCTCTCAGTGTTGATCTCACCATGCTGCCCAGTGAGGGCAGGCACACCTGGGCATCACCCCCTGAGGTCTGGGATGTCATAAGTCCCAGGATGGGGGGACCAAACAAGATGTACATCTCGATTCCCACTGCCCGCATGGTCCATGGGATGGGGCAGGTCCTTGCTCCATGCAGTGGCAGCTGGAGGGGACAGGGAGCATGCAGGCCTCATCACCTGGGTTGGCAGAGGTGGCTCGGGGTGGCGTGGGCACGGCAATGAGCTGAGGTTTCTCCCTCCGGTGCCTTGCAGAAGCCTGTGATGACCCACCTGTCCTGAGGAGAAGGGGACCCTCCTGCCACTGCATTTCACTGATGATACAAGACCTCAGAACAAAGCATCGCCACCTTCCCCCCACTGCTTGCTCTTCTTCTCCCATGCCTGTCTCTCCCTGAAACCCCAGACAGGAGGGAAGCTGGAGGCTGTGGGCACGGGTCTTGCCAGGAGCTGCCGGGGAGAGGAGCAAGGCACTGGTGTGTGGACACATGGCCAGAGGGTCTCATGGGAGGATGCAGGCATGAGACCTCAGCTTTGGGCAGCTCTTTAGTACCAGGTCAACCAAGGGGACCAGAGGGGTGCAGAGCAGGAGTGACCTCCTCGGAGGGAGCTGGACGTCAGTGTGGATTTCCAGCATGGGGACTGGGAACAGTGACATGGCCCAGCCCTTCACAATAGGCCAATGTCATCTGCCACAGTCATTGCATCACTGCCAGAGCCTGTCCCCGCGCTCTACCAGGCTGGAGCTGTCACAGCAGGCACGGGATGCCTTTGGGGTACCCTAGGTAGAGCAGGGACCCAGACATCCCAGGCTGGGATTCACATCCCAGCACTGGTCCTGACTCCCTATGATGTCCCTTGGAGCATCACTTCAGTTGGACTTGACGACCTTAATGATTCTATGTTTCTATTCTATGATTCCCTTCCCTGAGCACCAAGGCAAGATGAGAGCAGCGCTGGCTCCTTCCCAGTGAGCACTTGGCCAACAGATCATTGCATGGAGCTATACAAACACCCACTGAGGCTTCTTGCCACTGTGCCTGAAGCGGCTGTGACCATGTGGGGACATGAGTGAGGCGAGGCTTGCAGGAAGCAGTGGGAAGAAATGTGGAAGAAAGGCCGGAGGGCTTGCTGGGGATCAGTTTGTTTTTCCACCTCTCAAAGGTGTACCCCCTCCCTGTGAGGTTATACCAGCAAGTTCCGAAGGACTCCAGCAAGCAGAGCATAGTTGCTTCTCTGGAGGCTTTCCCTGCTCCCCCGAGGGGTCAGCCCATGCCAGGAGGTCCTTTGTGGATGAGCATGTCCCCTGTCCCTGATGATGGGATTGTAGGACCTGGTAGGACCATCTACTCCTTTGGACGGTATGGCCTCTGGGGGCTGCGGTGGCCCTGGGCTCCTGCCAGGTGACAGCAGCATTGGTAACACCCTTCCCCAGAAACCCCAAACTGCTTGTTTTCCTCTAACATTTAATTCTCCACATCCATTGACCCTAGTGGATCAGTGTCTGGCCCCATATCCTTGCCCACAACATCGGGACGGGGAGGGGATTGCTTTTTCTTGCAGGCAACTTTGGAGGAGGTTCATGTTAAAAATTTTGCTCGATACCCACTGGTCCCTGTCATTCATAGCCCCCACCTCCCTCCCTCTGCAGTGGGTGATGCAGGGAGGATCGCTCACACCCGGAGCGGGGATGTCAGACCAATGCTGGCAGTTTCCCATCGATGGCCACTCAGACTGGACCATTTTAGGCCGTTCCTGTGCATCCAAACTAAACCCACTTTAATTATGAACACTAGCGTGAATTCTCATGCAAGTAACACGTACGTTTGGCTTTGGTAGTAGTAGAGACTGCTAACTGCCTAGAAATTGGTCCCGCAGTCATCCCAGAGCAGTCTTGTAAGTCCATAGTCTGGGCTTTCAGGCTGGAAACAAAACCAGTTTCTTATTTAAAATGAAATCCTTCTAGCCTGAAGTTCAGAAGGGTAAGTGCAAACCACTGCCATTGTAGAAACTCTCCCAGACACTGTGGCATTGCTGGATGCATCTCTTGCTGCTCAGCCAGCCTCAGTGCTAGGATGGCAGCTCCTTGGCTGGCAGAAGGGAGCTCCACCAAGATCTGGGCAATGCTATGGGTTTGCACCCACCCTTTGGTGTCAGGGTTCAGCCTTCCCGCCCAACAGCACCTCTTGCTGTACCCGGTTTCAGCTGTAACTCAAGTCCTTCCCCGCAACCGCTCAGATGCTTGACCCTCTGAAGAAGTTCTCGCCGTGAGCTTCAGCAGTGCAAACTAAGGCGTCGTTCAGGCTGTAGTCACCCACGCCATTATTTGCCAGTTTCCTGCCCCATCTGCCTGTGTAGAAATTATATATATGTACACTAAATCATGCAATAAAGCCAATTTTGTGTCCAGAATCTAGGACCCGTTTTGCAGTGTCTGTTCTTCCAGCTCACTTGGGCAAAGGCTCCTTTCTCTCCCCATCTTCTCCTTTAACCTGCTGGTGCACCCCTTGCTTTAAAACTAGGCAGGTGAAAGCAGACAGGAGCCAAAGCAGAACACGGGGAGATGGTGGTGAACTGGATGGAAAAATGACTTGTCAGGTGCTGGTCACAGAGCTGCAGGTAGGATGAGCATGGGTCAATGGTACCCAGCAGCAAAGCCAGACGGGCAAAGGGGATGTACAGCATGGGGGTAAGGAGGGGGCTGACCTTGAAAGGTGCTGCTCTGACTTGCATAGAAACCCAGGAGCAAATCTGGGAGCCGAAGCAGCCTGAAACACAAGCCCACAATGGCAAAGGGATGCTTTAAATCTGAATTAAATAATAGCAACAACCTTGGGGTGGAGAGCACCCTGCTGAGTCCAGAGTCTGGGTTTCCTTGGCTGATGGGGTTTTTTTCTCCTTTTTTCATCCCTTTTCCTGCATTTTATGCCCCTCCGCAGCCATCACCCTCTGTCCCATGCTGCTCCTGTGACCGTCCCCAAACACTGGCTGTGCTCGGGCATTGGAGCTGACCACGAAGTGAGATGGAGATCTGTCCCAGGGCAATGCCAGCCCCGCATGGGGGTGGTAGGCAGACCCTTTCCCCTGCCCACACCCCACCAGTGATGGTGTCTTCACCACCCTGCCAACACAGAGATGTCCCTCTTTCTGGACATCCCTCAAAGTCCCAGCAATTCCAGTTTTGCCTGGGGGTGGATGTCTGTTTGGACCCCGACCAGCCCCCCGTGCTGGGGACCCAAGCTGGCTCCTCCAGTGTCGCATCTGGCAGAAGAAACATCATCAGAAATCTTTACCTGGGAGTGGTTTAACCCATTCAAAAAATGGGAGGTTTGAAACCCCCATGCCACAGGGATGAGCCTGCTCCTGCCAGTCCATGTGCCCTGGCCAGTTGCCTTCCCCTCTTACCCGCATTTAATTTTCTGGTTTCCTTAAAGCAGCTTTTGGGGGGTGGTTTGAAGGTGAAGGTTTGAAGGTGGTGGCACCCAGCGTAACCCCTGCTCTGGAGCTGGTTTACAGCAATGAGACCCCAATGCGTGGCCACAGCATTCAGGGTGGCATCATCCACTGACCATCCGAAGTGGATTTTGGGTGAGGGGTTCCCTGTAAGCATGGTGATAGAGCGGAAAACTTCACTGGGTCAAGGACAGGGATTAACATATTTCCAAGCTATCTGCTTTGGCCAGTGGAAGATAAAGCGCTGGTCCCTTCTGAGTCACGAAAATCCCTGTGCTGATTTGATGAGAGGGGACAGCGGGGAGGGGAGATGCCCCAGCTCAATCCCCGCCGGGGCTCGCCTCTGACATCAGCACAAAACCAGCCATAAAAACAGCAACTGGAGGGGACTCTGGCTCAGACAGCGGCCGCTCGGCTCAGTGGGACGGCAGCCGGCCACCTCTCCTCACCGCGCCACGGTAAGTGTAGCCCCGGCGGGGGGGACTGCCGCTTTTCTCTCCCTCTCATGATGCTTTTGTTGCTGGATAATTTCCCGAGTGCTGCTTTGCCTGCGTGTGTGTGTCTTTGTGTCTGTCCAGCCAGCTGAGAGGTTTCCAAAAGGGGGTTATAAAAAGTCGGCAGCTGCAGCAAACCTGAGCTCTCAGGACTGGTTCCTGCCTGGCATGCTGCAAACTTCTCCTTTGCAAAAGTCCCTGGAAATAAAGCTGCCGCCGCATTGCCACCGTGTGCTGCTTAACTCGGCTCTCCGCTTCTGCCCCTCGCCCCACTCCCTGGTTGCAGGTGGCTGCAGAGATCAAGCCCATTGCTCAGCCTGCCCTGCACGGTCTCACTCATTGCCTCGGTGCCATAAAGCGTGTTATAGGGTGCTCCCGGGTTATAATTTTGGCAGCCAGCCCCAGGGGTGGGTGCTGAGGGCACAGAGGTGGCCACGGTCCATCCATCATCCAGCACCCGGCAGCAAAACCTATTGGTGCCTCCAGCCCCGTGTTTTGGCGCTGGCCCCTCTCCCCACCTCCTGGGCTACAGGGTCCTGCCATGGCAGGCATGCTGGGGGTCCTGGCCAGAAAGGGCAATGCCAGGCCTGGCCTAAGGCACTAGCCTAGGACAAAAACCTGTTTTAATTAACATGAGCTTTGTACAACTCATGTTTGCAGGGGAGGTTTTCCCCAGAGGTATCAGCCCCAGCAAAACCCCCAGGTTTTGTTCAAGCTACCCCGTGCCCTTTGCATTGCAGCCAGCCCGGGCATACTGTGATGAGGATGGCAGTCCCATGGCAGCAGCAATACAGTCACCCCATTCCCTCCATCGCAGCCTTCCCCTCCTGATGGGGTGCTCACCCTGCAAGCATTTAACCCAAGCAGGGGAATGTGTCTGCAACAGCCAAACTCCTTCACTCCCGCAGCCGCATCAGAGGCCGCCGTCTTCGTGGTACCGGTGGGAAGTGCCAGGGACCAGGAGGCTTCAGGGCTGAGCCATCGCAGCCGGAGAGGTGCCGGGGATGAAGCTGGGGGCCACCTGCCTCTTGTGCCTGCTGCTCGCCTGTCTGACTCTGCCTGTCGCCCACGGCCGCATCCACGAACGTTCCATGGAAATCAGGAGTAAGGAAAGCAGGAGTAAGGGACTCCCCACCGCCAACCCCCCGCCTCCAGCTGCCTCTTCATCCCCAAACTCAGCTGCATTAGGGGGGGCAGAGGGGGGGGTCACTATGCCAAAGCAACGGCTTGCTTTGAAACAGCCTTTGTGACTGCTTTTATTCCCCCCCAGCCCCTTTTCTCACTCCCCTGGGGTTTGTCATCCTCCCCACCCATGGGTGCAATGGCCTGTCCCCCCTCCATGTCCCCCTCCATCACCCCCTGATGGCTCCTTGGCTTTTGCCTTGCAGACCCGGACATCGACCCCTCCTGGTATACGGGGCGCGGGATCAGGCCGGTGGGGCGGTTCGGGCGGCGGCAAGCCCTGGGTGAGGGCACCCGTTCGGGGGGGGGCAGACAGCGGCAAGCCTGCGCCCCTCCTCGCCCACACCCTCAGCCCCCCCAGGAGGAGCGGAGCCTCTGAGCTGAAGCCGACAATAAAAGCCCTTCTCCTCTCATCCCCGTGTCCCAGCCTCTCTGCTCCGAAACGCAGTATGGGGGGTCGCGGGGCAGGGGGGGTGCAACCCCAAAAATTGCTGGTCTCACTGCAATTTTGCAGCCTGCCCCAGCAGCACGTGCAGTGTGGTAGCACTTCCCTCTGCACAACACAGCATGTTTACCCACACACAACCCAAAAAACATCCTAAAATAAGCCACAGAGGCCCCCCTTTCCCAAGTGCATCCCCTGCGGTCCCTGCAGCATGCCGGCACCCATGGGTGCCCCCGACACCTTCATTTCCATGGTGTTGGGGTCAGAAACAGCCACCCCATTTCCATGGCATGGGTCAGAAACACTCAGGGAGCACACAGGGCCCTGTCTATCACGCTGCATGTCCCCAGCATCCTCTCACGAGCTGTATCCCCAAGCCAGAGCATTTTACCCCCTCTCCAGTTTGGGGGTGAGAGGGGCCACACAGAAGGGTGATCCTCAGAATCCCTGTCTCTGCAGCTCCTGGCCCAGCATTGAGGGTCTAGGGCTGTTTGGGAAGGGACGGGTTAATCTTGCGAGGAAGGGGGTAGATGGGGGGGATGAGTGGCAATTAGCACCCAATGTGTCCCAGCTGCCCTAACACAGGGGATTTAGGCAAGAGGAGGCAGTAAATCTCCTTTCTTGCTGAGAAGGAGTCCCTGTCCTGCTCCAGCATGGCTCTACCCTGGGGAAGCACTGTAGGTAGGTGTCCCCGGCTGGTGTGGGGTGCTGAGGGGGTCCTCAGTGGGGAGGTGACCTGGCAAACCTGGGCAAAGGGTGCTGTGGTCTCCTCCTCTCTATGGGGAATATCTTCAAGGGTGTCTGCTGCCTTGTGGCTGAGCTCAGCCCAGCCAAGCCTTGCCCCACAGGCTGGCATCGCCATCAGGGCATGCCCCAGAAACTCAGCAGTTATGTTGCCCTGCAGACAGGATGAATAGTGCTGCTCTTTGCCCGTGGCTGTGCCAGTGTTGCTGCAGCTTTCCCAGAAAGGGCAACGTATTCCCTGAGCCTGACACCCCCCGGCTTTGCTGGGTACCAGCACGCTTTTGGAGACAGCCTGGGTGCTTTTTTTTTTCCTCCTCTTCCAGGCAAAGTGCATTCCCACAGCGTTATTCATAATGCGCGAAGGGGAGGGCCTGCAAGGCATGGACTACTGTGATGCCTGGCATTTGCTTTGGCCCTGCTCTGCCCCCAGACCTGGCTCTTATATCAGCAATAAATTGGTGATTTCTCCTGTGGATGAGCTGTGACCCCTGTAATGGGTCGGGTGGGGGCCAGCAGGGTGAGGCGAGCACTGACTCTGGTCCCTGCTGCCTCCAGGCTTCCCAGGTCCCCACCTGCAGGCTGACATCCAGGTCAGGAATGAAAAAATAACACCTTTAGGGCAATATTCTCTTTATTTGCAGCCTGGGTGTAAAGCCACCAGGATGCACCTGTTCCACTCCAGAAAGTTAAGCCCTCCCCGCTTCAGATGGGAAGGGACACAGAGGAGCTGACGTGCAGCTGGGGCAGGGGGATGTCACCAGTCAGGGCTGGTGGCAGCAGTGCTGGTGGGTCGCGCTCCTCTCTGGAAGTGGAAAGTTGGTGGAAGAAATCCCTGTGCTTTACCTCTTGGATGAAGCCAGTGTTAGAGGGTTGAAGAGGCCCTGTGCCCCCAGGATGGGCTCTGACCTTGCTCCGAGGGGGAGGGTGGTTGGGCTAAGCTGCCCCGTGCTTCTGTGTCCCCCTTGCTTTGTCATCGCTCCTCTTGGAGACCTCATCCAGCCACCACAGAGGTCCAGAGCTGCCTGTCCTCAGAGCTGGCAGCACCCCGTCCTCACCCTGCTCTCCCCCAGGTTGACTGTTGACCTCCCGTGCAGGGGTGGGGCAGATGCCTTCTCTTGCTCCCGCTGCAGGACCTCTTGGGCTAGGAAGAAACACAAGGTGTGAAAGGGCTCATTTCTCCTTCCAGTGGGGTGGGATGCGATGGCTGTCCCGTCCCGCCCCAGGGGACCCACCGACAGCCACCAGTACAGTCCCATGGTAAGTGTTAGATCTCTATCAAACAGCTATGCTGGGGACACTATTACACCTAGCTCAGGTACTAAAGCAAAAGAAAACTGTGGCTTTGGGTGAGGGCCTGAAATCCATCTCTGATGTTGGAGCATCCTGGGATGGATCTGTCCGTCCTTCTGCCCTAAAAGGTGTGACACACTGCACTGAAACCACAGACTGCTGTGGCTATGACCCTTGAAGCTGCCAGATGCAGTGCAGGCTGGATCAGCAGGGAAGCAGACCTTGGTGGCAAGCACGAGCAATGAAGGGGGTCAGCTTTGGGGGCGGGAAGGTGTTTGCAGCCCTGAAGCAGAGGTTTGGGGCCTGTGGTTCACCTGCCTCTGCTCTCACCTAGAGCCGTCACACAACTCACCTACAGCCATAAAGATATCATTTACTTGGTGGTTGGATTTTGCAGATGTCTCCATGAACAGGAGGTCTTTGGTCCTCGCGAACTCTTCCCCCTCCTAGGTGGAGACAAGCAGAGTTATTTCCCCACCGCGCTCTGGGCTGCTTGTTCGGTTACAGTGGCATTTCATGGCAGTTCAATAATTGTACAGGGACTTTGCATGTGTCTGAAAGCCTTTTAAATTCTCAGCTTTGCTAGGACATATCCCAGTGCTTGCTGGCGAGGGGGTGATGAGGGGGCCTGGGAGCTCACCACAGGCACTCACCTCAGTGGTGACTTCTCGCTCAGCAGCAAGGTCCGTCTTGTTGCCCACCAAAGCAATGACGATTTCATCAGGAAGGAATTCCTTCTCCAAGTCCCTCAGCCACAGCTTTGCTCTGTTGAGTGTTTCCTGGAGAGATGGAGACAAAACCACCCAGTGACCTGGTTTTGATTTAATCCCTTTGCCTCATGCCTCGCAAAGCTGGATGGGTGGCACCAAACCAAAGGGATTGGAAAGGATGTGGTGGGAGGCTCTGATTGCCCTCTCTCTTGGGGAAATAGGTCACTGGCCTTCAAACACCTTTAGGGATAAATCATCCTTGGATGGGATGCACCCTTTCTGCATGGCAGCAGGAATCGCCCCTGGGGTGGTGGCTTGGTCATGCATGGGCAGGGACAGCCCCTGGCATGTCCCAGGTGAGACATTCATCTACTCAGGCAGTGCTTATGCACTGCTTTCTGCTCTACCAAGGACAAACACCATCATCTGGACACCTCTGCCCCACCAGTGCTGCTGCAGTATGGCATAGTTTTGGCATCGACGGCATCAGCATCCCCTGCCTTACCTTGTTAGCAATGTCGTAAACGAGGAGAGCAGCATGGGCACCCCGGTAGTAGAGGTGGCAGACACTGTGGTACTTCTCCTGGCCTGCCGTGTCCCAGATTTCAAGCTTGACAGTGGCTCCTTCCAGGTTGAGCGTCTGTGTGAAGAAGGAGCCTGCAAGCAAGATGTAGGGTGCATATTTGCTTGAGGCAAGAGCAGAGAGCTCAGATCTGCTGCTGTGAGGTCAAACCCATGCCAAGGGCCGGTAACAATGCTCTAATGCATGAAACTGGGACGGGTTTCTCTTAAGCACTGGCACTGTTGATGGGATGGTGTGCTGCAAGGCAGGGCAGCCTGCGGCAGGCTGGGAGCCCTTCCTGGCAGCAGATTTGGTGGATGCACACCAGTTTTGATGTCAGATAGCTCTGAGCTTTGCAAAATAGCCCCCAGATAGAGAGCCACTTCCACCTTGCTGGTGGGTCAGACCTGTGAGAGCTGTGAATATGAATATCCACTGAAAAGGGCTCCCACTGGACAGCAGCCTCCATCCCTTCTCTCAGGGAGCAGATGGCTGCTTGTGGACCAGCCAGAGCCAAGGCAGAAGGACAAGGGGAGCAGCTCTGCAGCACCTCGCTCTCCTCCACCAGCTAGCTCTTCAGGCAGGTGGGACCACAACCTCTGTGCCTGCCATGCCTTCTTAGGGCAAAACCCAGGTATACCATATAAAATGAACATCTATAATGTCTAGGTGGTGTAGGAAGCTGTGGTGATGTGAACGTACAGGGGAGGCAGCTTGATCCCAGCAGGTGTGTTCGCCCAAGGGAGGTTATAGAGGAAGCAGGGCTCTTGCAGCTCTCCAAATGATTTTCATCAAAGCATGAGCATGCACGTGGCCTGCCTTCAGACGTGGGTTGTTCAGCATGGCTTGTCAGGACAGGACACGCAGGGGCAGATGCTCTCCCCTTTGCCACTGGGGCAGAGTGTGGGATTTGCAGCCTGGCCAGGGTCTGCACTCTTGTCTCTGCAGGCAGGCTGGAGGAATGAGGCACTGCTGTGAGCCTCTCATTGGGCAGTGCTGGGGGGGTCCTGCTGCAGCTGGCCACTGCCACCTGTACCTCAGCCAGAACCTCCTTGCTCCAGTGGGATGTTGAGGCTGGGGCAGCACAGGACCAAGCATGCATAGGGCAGAGGGGGCAACACAGTTTGGACCCCAGGTTTCACTCATTTCACTGCTCATCTGCCTCCAAAAAGCAGTGCTAAACCAAACCTGTGCAATTTGGATGTGGCTTTGCTTGCAGCCTGGTGCTGAAGAAAATGGGCTGCAGAGATCCGAAGGTGACAGCGATGCGGGAGGTCTGGCTCTGGGGCAAGTCTGTATCATGTTCAAAAGTGGGTCTGTGCTACTGCAGGATATACCAACCTGTTCTCCTGCATCCCACCCTGCTGCAAGGAAGGGCATCAGGCCTAGTCCCTTGTCCAGAGCCATCAAGCTATTGAAGCCACTCACTCACATCCCACGGTTGGCAGCGACTCCTTGAAGTTATTTTTCACGTATCGGTAGGCCAGGCTTGACTTTCCCACTGATGTGCTCCCCAGCAGAACCACCTTGTAGATGTAGGTGGGACAAATCCCCTCCAGGGAGGTGCCCGGCATTGCTTTCTGTGCCATGCCCTGCAAGGAAACCAACTCCATTCAAAACATGTCTGCAGTGGTCCCAGGTCCATCAGCTGAGCCTCCGGCATCAAATCCTTACTGGTGGCAGTGGGGCAGGTGGGGTTTGACCTCAAAATAGCCTGGAACAAAACCATTAATATCCTGAATCAAATTTAATACATCAAACCATCTGCCACTGTCAGTTATGACCAGAGGGTGGAGATCTTTAGGAAGAAACAATGCAAGAGGCCCTCTTGGATGTAGACAAGGAGATTGGATTGAGTGCATCTCCTTTAAGGAGAAGACATGCTGGAGAAAGGTAATGGCAGAGGGACATCACTTATGGGTGTGCCTTGCTCTTGAGCACGCTTCCTTCCCCAAAGTCCTGGTGAAGAGCTTAAGCTGACGTTCCACACTTATTGTGGGTCTTGGTTAGAAGTTATACCAGGAGAACCTAACTCAGGTTGGAGGTGAACTCAGACATGGAGGTGATGCTGCTACCAGCTTGCTAAAGACACTGCCCAGGGGATGGCTGGGCACTCCAAGAGCTGATGGGCTTTGTGGCAGCAACACTTCAAGTCAGCATGTTGCTCGCCAAGGTGCAAAAGCAGGAGGGAGAGGACCCGACTCAAGCACCCTTGAGGACAGCAGCACACAAAGCAGATGGCACATGCTCCCCCACTGTGGATGAAGAAACCCTGGGTAGACCAAGCCCATGACGTCTCATGCCCTCGTGACCATTGCACCATGGAGTGTGACTATGCATCACTCGGGATGGAGCTATGCTGCACAGTGACCTGGGACGGTGGGGGAGCATGGCCCAAAATAACAGTGGTTGCCTCAAACCTGACTTGAAGAGAGCTGCTGCAGAGCGCTGGCCGTACCCTGGGAAGATGATGGTCGGTGTGAGCCCTCCTGGGTGGCACGTGTCCCCTTCTCCCAGCCTTGAGCTCAAGGAATTGACACTGCCTCACTGTCAGCAGGAGCTGTGAGCGAAGGGTGGCGAATAACACTGTCTTGCAGTTAGCCAAAGCTTTGTTCTGGCTCCTCCTTGCAGGGCTCCTCCTCTAAAATTACTCAGCTCACATGGAAAGCTATGCAGGAAAGAGGAAGCTCCATGCAGAGCTTGAATATGAAGGGTCATGGGGTGTTGAACTGAGCAGGAGAAGGGCATGAGATGACCTTGCATGCATTTATTCCACCTAACACGCAGCAGCAAGGGGAAATATGCCACCAGCAAGCCCGTAACTGCTGTGTGCAGAGATGGGATGTGCCTCCTATATAGAGCTAATCTTCTAACACCCAAACACAGCAGAGGAGCCTTCTGAAGGATGCTAAAATGTTAGTGTCCTGCTGCTGGTCCCTGCCTGTGTGTCCTGACACTCTCACTGCTATTGCATGCTGGGGTGAACGCTGCTGGCATGGGGTGCTTCCCTCAGTGTGCTTTTGAAGAAAGCCCTGGTCAGCCAGAAAGCAGAGACCTGCAAGACTTATAATGAAGATTTGGTGCAATTACTCCAATTTCTACCTGGGGCTCGCAGGAGCTTGGCGTGCAGAACTTGCAGGTCAGCAAGAAGTACCTTTATAAAGACACCTAACAGCAGCACTAGCAATGTAGCTCCCGGCCCAGGAAGGTCTCTGCAGCTCCCTCATCTGACAAAAGCCTTTTGTTCCTGCACACTGCCCATCCCATGTGTCTCTTTTATTTTGCCTTTCTTCCCCCTGCAATCTGGCAGGCTCCAGACCTTTAATTCTTTTCCCTTCCCTGAGCTGTTATCAAAGCAGGCTGTCATTAAGAGTGTTCCTCGGTGATGGCTGAACCCGGGACTTTATCTTTAGATACAGGTGGGTTTTCCACTTGGCGAGATGGGCTTTCAGCCCCTTAAAAACCAGGGGTAAAATCTTTTCCCCCAGCTTGTACAGCCCAGTGATGAAAAGCAGCATTGCAGTTTGTGCAGAACAGCTAATTAGGGGTGGATTATATTTTTTTTTAAGCAGGAAAAAGATAAACCCTATGGCACAGTGTAAGGGTGCTCCTTACAGTATTAATTGCATACATTTGCCTCTTTGTAGGCCTGGAAATAAGACTGCTGTCCTTTCTGGGCAGTTACGTTAGTTACCATAGGTCATATGCCATAAAACTCTCTAGGGAAGCAAGAAGCTGCATGAAACCACCCAAGATTGTCTATATTAAACTCAATTTCTCATTATTTCACTCTGCTGCTCTCTGTTTAACCCTAGAAGGCTGTATTGACGCTGGAACAAAGCTCACCTGAGAATTACTGCAACAATAGAAATTTCCTTGCAAACTTTTCATGTTAGCAAGTACCTATTAGAGACGTGGAGTTTTGCCAAAGCTCATTTGAAACAATTTCTTTTTCATGTTAAGAGGCAGAAGGTGAATCTCCCTTTCCACCCATGGAGAACGTCAAGGAAGCAAAAGAAGTGGCTTTGTTTTGATTAAATGGAAAATACGATTTAGGGGAAACTGTTTTGTTTTTTTTCCTTTTGTTGTTGAAAAAGGAGCGTACAGAGTAAAACAGTGTGCTTGCTGGCTAAGGGACTGTGGGAAAAGCCCTCCAGACATCTCATGTGGCTGGTGGTCCCCCTTCTGCGGCTGCTCCCTGCCCTGGGGAAGAGCCTGTCGGTGAGACCCAGCTTAGGGTTACAGTCAGCTCTGCAAATCCAGGGTGCTGCTCTGGCAGGGTTACTGATGCTGGCTCTGGGTGTGGATAAGCGAGCTGCTGCCTCACAGCAAACAACATCCCTGTTCTTTCAGCCTGTGCTGCCAATGAAGGAGAGGCAGCTTGTTCATCTGGAAACCTCCCTGACTTCCCTGGGCTGGGACTGACTGACTGACCGTATCCAGGAGAAACATTTAAAGCAACTTTCCTGCTGACTTCTGTGAGTTAAGCCCCAGCAGAGCGCACCTGCATGCCAGAAAGCTTCTGTTGGTGTAACTACAATGTTTGATTTATCTCACTGCAAACTCAAAATTCTGAAGAAGTCACTGATGCTTCTGTGCAAAACGGCTTTAGCAAATTTTCCCATGCAGGCTTTGAAAGGCTGAGGTGTAACCTGAACTGGGACTGCTCAGATGCTGGATTTTGGGGATTTTTACTTTGGCCCTGGTAAAGAATAACTCAGCAATTTAGGGAGCAGCCTGGGGAACAGCTGAGGTGTCACAAGTCCTGCCCTCGTGCCTAGAGGCCATGCCAAGGGGCAGGGAAAGCTGAACCTGCTCAGATTCAATATAAAGAGTCAGATATTGGTCTAGACAAGCATTTCTTGTCAATTGACTATAAAAAATCCTGTTGGCAGATTTAGTCTCCAGATACAGCTTAATATTTTGTGACAGCTGTGTCTAGCAGCAGATATTTGGGGCAGGCTTGCCTGATCTTAAGTTACCTAGAAGGTGAGTACTGAAAACTGCCGCAAGGCAGATCATTTCTCACTTCCTAATTGAGGATTAAGCATCGCTGCACCCAGGAAATTGTGTTCTCGGCCAGACACCACTGTCCCCTGTCTTGATGCCTCCTCTCTACTTTCCGTGGGCAATGGGTGGGTACGTGGTGCGGAAGCAGTTCTAACCAGCGTTAACCAGCTCCCCCTATGGAGCCCTCTAGTTTAATGTAAAACAACTTAAAGGTAATCTGTCTGCCAGGTACAGCAGCAGCGCCAGATCAGTGATACTGCGCTTGAACCGCCTGCCCTCACTGTTTCTGAGAAGGAGCCTGACAAATCTATTTATGAGGGTGAGTCACTTGTTTATAATTAGCAGGAAAGTGGACTTTATCTAAGGAGCATCCTTTCAAACTCATGTTTTATGGGCATAAACACCAGTAATAAAAAACAGAAACATGAGGTGGCAGAGTAGATATTTGCACTGGAATGCAACCACAAGGGTTTGGCTTTTGCCTCTCAATAAATTGGTATCTCTGCAGTATTTTTAACCTGGGGAGGGGGGGATCCTGATATATTTATGGTCAGGGGATAAGCCTTTTATTTCCAAAGGAAAACAGTAAAAAAAGAAAATAAATGCATACCTTTGGGGATGAAGCTACTGAGAAGTGTTATTTAAGACTCTAACTTCCTGGGAAATTAATGATGTTTAGCTGATGTCTAAGCTTTTCTAAACCACAAGTTCTAAGAAGATCCTAAAACCATTAAACACATTTGCTGAGCTTCTGCAGGGGTGCAGCAGAGAACAAGAACCACAGTTAATCAGCTCCTCGGAAAAAACAGGACCCCAATGCTACCTGTGTAAGTCTGCAGTATCTAACCCTGCAATTTTTGGGCACAATACTTTAGGTTCTTTCAGATTTTTTTTTTTCCCCCCAGATAGTGGTCATGCACCTGCCTCCCCCATTAACTTGTCTAGTATTCAGCTCAAAGCACTCCTCTGCTTTTAGGAGTCTCCTCCTACCCGCTAAAGCTCTCAACAGTGCTGGTGTAGGAGTGCGGCTGCTTGGAAAGTTCGCTTAAGCCAAGGTTACCAGGAGGATACGAAAACCCCAACTGCAGAGGGTAAACACTGTTAGATTTACATAGTGCTGATTTCTCAATGCAGTCAGCCCTCCCCAAAGCTAAGGGGAAGAGAGTAAGGGTCATTAACTGTATCTTTACCTTCCCAAAGCCTTGCTCTCCTCCAGGCGCTCCGGTCCGTGGCGTCAGGGGTGACAGCCCAGTCTGGCTGCCCGAGCCTCTCTGCTCCAGGGGCAGATAAAAGCGAAACCACCCAGTGGCTCCTGGGGAGTGGTGTCAAAGGTGAGACGCAACCAGAGATCAGTGAACCTTAGAATCGCTGGCGAGCTGGGCAAGGCAGGACCATGGGGCTACCGTCACAGTGAGTGGGGCCAGTGGCCGTGCCCCCCCACATCCCCTCCCTCCTTCCTCACTTCCCATGCTGGAGTTTGGCAGAGGATGGATGGATGAATGGGTGTGGGTGGGTTTTGCTCCATGCCCCGGGGTCTGAGGCCAGCCTGGCTACCAGGGGCATGGAGAGTAAAAGCAGCCTGCACCCCACCATGGGGGTTTGAGGACCAGGGAGGGCTGGGTGCAGGTCTGGACGGAGCCATGGCATGCCAGGGATTTGGCCTTCTCTGGGTTTTTATAATACGGCAATTTCTGCTGATGCACATTAGACCTGGCTTTGGTCTTGTGCCAGGGTACAGGCTCAGATAACTTGGGCCCGGGATTGCTGAAGTGATCTATTTTCAGGAGCATGGCTGGTTTGCCAGCTAGCGGGAGATGGCGCACCTGCTTCTCTTGCAAAGCACTTCAGCAGACAAGCTGGGGAGGCGCAAAGTAAGCAAAAACTGAGCACTTGGGCTTTTACTGTCTTTTAGTAAAGGTAATAGCTAGTTACCACAGGCAGCTGGGGCTTGGTGCTTTGAAGAAGGCTGTTCTTGTTAAAGCTCTAATATCTTGAGAGAGAAATCACAGCACGTTAATGCATTGGGGTAACAGGTCTGGAGAGAGAACAGGAAGATCTGATAATGAAAAATCTAAATGAACATAGCTTTTGTATTTCTGTCATTCATCTTGTCATAGTCAGTGTCCTTCCTTCAAGTAACAGCCCCTAAAGTTTTCTGGAAGTGAAACAGACTTTACAAAATCTAGTCCTAATAGTTACAGGGAGCAGGGTGAAATGCAGGAGCTTAAAAAAATGTCATCCCAGTTTTGAAATGAAGAGCATGTCTTGTGACTTCTAAGGCCTGACTGCTGCGGCTCGATTACTTCCCACTTCTATAGTGAAATGCCATGTACAGACGCCCGAGAGTTGCACAGATTTCATACACGAGCAGTGCCCTCACCAAGTGGAATCACCATGAGAGGTTTTGGTCTGTGAGCTAAATGAGAGTGTTTCCCTTCGTTTGGGAACGTGTCCGTGCACAGGTTTGCACCATTGCAGCAAAACTGGCTTGTGTATACCCATGTACGCCTCCAGCTTGAGAGCAGATCTTACCCTACATGCAGCTGTTTTGCCAGAGGGAAGGAAACTGTTTACCTTCCCAGGTCCCTTCCCATCAGCTCTGCAGAGGCTAGAACAGGATTTGGGGATCCTTTGAAGACGATTCCTAACAACCCTCTGAAAACCTAACTGTCTGAGGCTGGTATAATTTTTTCAGCACAGAAGCAGTTTACGTGCTCCTGTCCCTCTCCCATAACTTGTTTCACAAGGCTGTGCTGTGAAATGAGCTGACATAATGCCTTATTTTTTTCCAGGGCTTTGGCTAGATCAGTTCTTCAGCGTGAGTCTGTGTGACCCTGTGAACAGTCGCACTGGCACAGCAGAGGGGTAGAAAGGCGTTTCATGGTTTGGAGAGGGCTGCGGGCATGGATACCTTAGGCTGGGATTGCTGCAGCAAGAATCCTTGCCCACAGCAATGTGCGACTGATGAGCCGAAAGGCAGTCTGCTCCCATTTACCCACTGTTTTGAATCTACAAGCTATGGTAACATCATGCACCTAAACTAAGCATCTAATTCTTAGTAGAAAACAAGGCTCTCAGTCTTGGCTGGAAGGCTTTGAAGCCTTATGAAAGGATTGCTTTGTAGCTGCTAAGGGAAACTTCATTTCCAATTTGCGCTGCTGCAATAAGCACCCGTCTCGTGCTCTGTTATTTTCGTACGAGTCTCATCTGCCCAAGCAGATGTTACGTCACAGATGCCTTTGTTAAGGGCTTTTATAAAAGGGGATGGTGTAAATAAGACGCCCGCACAAAGTGCTATGGTCTGACTGGTGTAAATGCCCCTGAGTCCTCTGGAGCCCAGGGGAGTGTGCGCCTTGCGTGGGCTGGGGCATCTGCCTCCTGGATGGGCCCTTCTCCAGCTCCTGGTGAGCCAGACCCCGCTAGAGGGCACAGCTCAACTATGATTTAAGACAACGGGGACGTCTGCTCCCGAGTCTCATTTCTGAACTGGGCAACCAAATAGACACCAGTCAGTCAGGGTGACAAGAGAGATGGACTGAGATCTCCTGCCAGAACTGCATCTGGACAGCCAGCTCTTCTTTGGGTGGGCTCTGCTCTCCAAACAACTGGGACATGAACCTTTGTGATAAACACTGTTGCAGTGCCAGGAAGCCAGAGCTTTTTTGCACAATATCTTTGTCTGCTTGCCTGCTTCTTGAGCATGCAAATATCTTGCTGTCCTGGATGCTCAGAATCAGACCTCCTTCAGCAGCGAGTGGTTTGCAAATAAAGACTGTGGCTGCATTGAAACTGGATCGGTAGAGCACCCGGAGTGAACTGCACAAAGCTAGGGATGCACCTTGCTCAGCTGTGCTTGTGCACTGAAGGGTTCCTTACCTGAAATAAACTTTACCCGTAAAAACTGGGCATTGGTTGTTTTTCCGAGGTTAGGGACTGCATTTAATTTAACGCTTGCCTGATGTAATTATGCCACAAGAATTTGCAGGACAGGACTGGCTGCAGGGGTGGTACAGATCAAATACATCCAGCCCAGCAATGCATGACCTGAGCACCCAGAACCCCCTTGTAGACCTACCCCCACTGCTCTGCCTCAGACTTTTTATTTGATTTTTAACTGTAAAGGAAATTGTGACATTTCAGTAGTGCACAGGAATACCAGAACAGGTCAAAACAAAACTCCTTGAATAAATGTGCGAGAATAATTCCAATAATCTCCTATTTCTGGCTCTGCCTCCTGTGTTTCTTTGGGCAGGTTGCCTCTCCTTCCCTCTTTCTCTGAGTAAAAGGAGGCACAAGGACAGTGACATTTCTGGAGCAGTTTGGGAGCTCCTGGAGGGCTCTTTTTCAGTGGTTGTGTAGCACTTGGTTCCTCCTGACTCTGGCTGCTGTGAGGAAGCATTAGCTCATCAATGTGAGCACTGTAAATCATCCCTTGCTTAAGGAAAAGCAGTTGGGTGGAAAAGGCAGCAGGTTCTGGTAATAAGGGCACTACCCTGAGTTGAAAAACAAGACTAAAATACAAGCTTTGCCACTTCTTTGCTGCTTGCCCATGGGGAGAGTTATTTTGTCTCCCCTGACTTGTTTCTCCCACTCCTCTTGGCTTGTCTGCTCAGTTTACATATGCTCCCCGACGCGCTCTGTGCAGGCAGCCCAGTGCAGGTTGTCCGATCTCCATCGAGGCTCCCACGCTACTGAACCAACATTAAGATCTTGTATTGCTCAGAAATTGTTTACTACTCGGCCCCAGTTTTAGTGGTTTTGGACTCCTGGGATCCCTGAATACCCTGGGGTTGCTCCTGATGAGTCAGTTTTCATCTGAAAAGGTCCCATTTCTTCTTATTTAGCAAGTTTCAAGAGTACAACTGCAGTCTCGGCAGCCCTGCCCAGCAGAGCACTGTTTGTGCTGCTTGCTTGGGCACCTCCAGGCTCTTGTTTTCCACTCAGATCACAGCGACATTGCACCATTTCGCGTGGGGACAGGTGGCCGTGATCTCACTCCTGAATTTGGCTGGCCTGACAAGGAACAGATACCTGAGCATGTTTCAGCTGCCTGGATTATACCGTGAGCACTGCTGTCCACATTGCCTTGTGCTCTCTGACCGGCCGAAGAAAATGTCTGAAAGCACAAGTGGCTTCTCCTTTTTTTTTTTTTTTCCGTTGTTTTTTTTTTCCTGCTGCTGGTAGTGGATGTGTTATTTGCACTGGAAGGGCTTTGTGAAACTATCCTGGCCTAAACCACAGAGCCGGGGTTTGCTAGAGCAGCTTTAAAGTTACACCTATACAGACTGAAGGTGCTGCAACAGGGATAGAGCAGTATGAGCTCAGTAGATATGGTGGCCCTGAAATCCTTGTTTGCTTTTTCAGAAAGCCTCATATCTATAATGCATGTGCATACGTATGCAGGCATTGTAGAAAGTATGGGGTGCGTATCTGATAGCGTCTGAATCCTGCTGTTGTCCTGTGCTGTGGTGCGGTGGCTTTAGGGCTCTGGGCTGTGCTGGAAGCCCACAGTGGCCACAGGCCACTGCTGACCTGATGTAAACCCTCTGCTGCTGCAAACTGCTCTATATATAGGCTCTGATGGGCTGCCTCTGTATCGCCAGGCTTTCCAAGAGCGTCGCCCGTTGTCTTGATGCTGTTGCAAAGCCAACACTGTGTCTATTGTGAGGTCTGGCTAGCTGGACAGAAGTGAGGTTATGGTCAGATTTAGATAACTGGCGATGGGCATGCAGAGCCCAGAATTAATGGTCATAGAAATGTGGCTTTTGTTATGACATTGCCTAAGTGATTTTGGCTCCTGTACCAGCTGTAGGACAGACAACTTGTCTCTCTGCACTGCCGTCTTCAAAGGAACCAGTCAATTGTGTGTGAGTATATATAGTGTGCCTTGCTTTTGGGATATAACTATTTTGGTTTAGTTGGTATTGCTATAAATGAGCTCACCGATCAGAGTCCACCTGGGGTCCTGACCCTGCTCCTGGGGTCCTGCTCCTGCAGAGTGGCTCTCCTCACTGTGCTCCTTTGAGCAGGGTTCTGAAATGCTGCGTGTTGGTCTGGGGAGCCCCCAGCCCGCTTTGAGAGAGGTGGCCATGCTGCCTCTCGCTGAGCAAGCCAGCCTGGCCCTTGTCAGCGGCCAGCAGATACAGAGCCTCAGAAATAGGCTGGGGCTCTTCTATTTTTAAAAGCCTATTTGTTTCAAGAATAAACATCTGAAATCATGGTAAGGAAAATGAATTCAAAATAACTGGTCCACCGAGAGGTCACAACAAATTATGTTCTCAAAACTGTTTGCCATACCTGTGCTGTTAAACACGTAATCCCTTGTTTGCATGATGGTTCTCCTAGGAAACATGGGTAAGAAGTTCATCACAGAGGCCTGGCTTGGAATGGAAATTTTTTTTCTAAGCATCCTGGTATTTGCTGTTTCTCCTTTTCTGTGCCTGTAGTAATGTCATGAACTGATGCAATAAGATGGACTAGAGTTCAACTCCTGAAGCCGAAGACCCATGGTAGCCTGAAGACCCAGGGTAGCCCACTAATGATCACACAGGCAAGGTTTGTCACCACTGCAATGGAGCATTAAAAGATCATTTTGTCAGTTTTCAGAGGAGGAAGGGTTGTGCCTTTGTTCATGAAAAAATATTAGGCTCCTCACCGTTGCACTGATAGAGAGTTAAGAAATATTTTGAGGACTGGTGGAGTTGTAATGATGAGCAGATCATTTACACTGAGGCTCGAAACCAAGCCTGCCGTGAATTGCTTCAGGCTTCTGAAATGCTAGTCTTCCTATATTAATTATTAACATTGCTAAAACACTCCAGAGATTGGCTTGGAAACATTAAACAAGCTTAATATTAATGGCTCCCAGATGATAAGTGATGGTGAACATCAGCGTGTGCTAAAGACCGAGGAGGGAAAATAACTACTGACTACAATAAACATTTTAAGTATAGAGGGATTAAATTACAGAAAGAATACAAGTGTGAACCACAAGAAAGGCTTTCCTATAGCATTGCCTGCTACCCATCTGAAGAGATTGAAATTACACTTGATGGGTCACAATAAATAGCCTTGAAGCATAGGGATGTGCTGAGGTGGGAAACGTCTGCCACACACCTCCTTACTCTTGAGACGAGCCATGCTTTGTCTAGACGCTGTTGCAGGCAGTTGCCTACCCAAGCTGGTTACCTGCCAGCCACAATCCCTTGCAATTTATAGGGGATTTCTCAAAACTTGTTTAAGAGTTGCTATGAACAGCCCCTGCTGAGGGTGCTGGAGGTGGGGTGGAAAGAGATAGGAAAAGTAGTCAGTGTTCCCTTTTAGTGCATGGACTGGTTCTTGCCATATGTCTAATATGTAAATTGCAGCTTTTGTGAAAGGTACATGTGGCTTTCTCTAGTAAAAACATATGCACCGAACATTTTGCTTATCCCAAACTTCATGTTCTCTTTTACTCAGCAGAGCTTGGCCAGGAGGATCCCCCTCCGCGAGTCCAGCCCACCTTGCCAAGCGAGCTGCAAGGCGGAGACCTTTGGCTCTAGCTTGGGTACCTGACTTCAAAGGGAGAGCCAGCTCCTGAAGGGTATGGAAATGAAGGAAGCAGTTCGGTGAAATAAGAGACATCGTTATCTAACAAGGTGCAGGTTTTGCAGCGTTTTACATGATTAAAGCACTTAAACACTCTCTTCCACGTGCATGGTCTGGTGCCTACCATGAGCTCCGTGTGCTGCTTTTTTGCCAGTGGGGATATCGCATTTGGGATGGACCTTGACCTCTCCGATAAACTTGGTGGCAACTGGCCAGCTGGCTTAAGCTATTAGTCTGGGACCGATGCACACTTACAGAGTGATCACACATGTTCCCTTAGGAAACTAGGCTAAGAATGGCTGTAGGCAGTACCTTTCTACACAAAGGGCTATAGAGGAGCTCAGTGACAGCCAAAAGTTGCTTCCAGCACAGTGATCTCCCCCAGAAGTGTTTCATCTGTTGGTGTTTGTGAGACGGTTGTGATGAATGCAACTGAAAACAGTTTGCCAGTGCTTGGAAAGAGAAATATTTAAGTAATGCTCTCTAGCACAGACTTGGAAAGCTCGTGTGGGTGTGAATATAATTTTATTTTCCCTGAAGTTCCCACCCAGCTTTTGGATGTATAGTACAGACATGTTCATAGGGCATTTTATGATGGGTTTTGCCTCTCCATGCTTTGCAGCAGGCCAGCGGCCACATTGTAGTCTTGCTTTTTTCACGTCACATCTAAATGTTTGGTTGGTTTTCAGTCTCATGCGCTGGGTGTTACAGGCATGGTCTGTAAAGGCACAAGAATAGAAACTATTTCATCAATATGAGCCTAAGCAACCTCAGTTAACGCCAGCCACTGCTGGAAGAGTAGTAAAGCAGACAGTGTTACACAGAGGTGAAATGAGTCATCTGTTTCCAATAAGCTAGGAAGGAACAAAGATGCCTCGGGGGGAACCGTTATCTGCTGTTACCTAGAGCAACTCCTTTTATAATTGAAAAATGTATTAAAAATTATTTTGGGAATTTCTAATTAGTTGAGTTGAGCCACTAATGTGCTCAGGATGTTTCAGAAACTTAAACTAGTAACTGCCCCAAAAGAGGCCACTGCAGAGAAGTGTCTTTCCTGCTTTTCCCCTCTGCCTCTACAGCTACAAGGTCAGGGAGGATGAAAACTTCTCTAGAAATTGAGGTTGGGCAACAAAGATAGTGTCTGTCAACCCCTGGGGAGATGCTTCCTTCTAACGGTGCCCAGCCCTACATGGCTTAAGGCTGGAAACCCTGCAATAGGTAGCTATATATTGAATAGCTGTCCTTAGGGAAACGCACAACTAGGAAAGGCAGAAGGCAAAAGAAAGGAAAAGAAGAGACTTATGGCTGAGGCCACTCTGTTCCTGCCTCTGGCATCTGTTTCCAGCCCGGTCCTCAACAAGCCATTCAGCCAGCTATGGAAGTTGATGGTTTCTAGATGCAAGCACACATTTTGCTTTCTGTCCAGTTTGGGGTATTCAATTATTTGTTTGTTTATTTATTTATTTATGTATTTTTACACACAGCTGAAATGAAAGGGTTCTGCAGCAACTCGAGTTTGGGAAAAAAAAATTTCTTTTAATTGTTTCTACAATCGGAGGGAAAACCTCTGGAGAATTTTACAACATTTGCCTGACTGTTTTGGCTCTTTGTTGATGGAGAATAGAGGAGCATAGAGGAGCACATTCCTACAGGGAAGGATCAGAAGGGTTGTAGTGCCGTAATAATCAATGCTGCGGAAAAGCCTACCAGAAAATTGCAGTGCACAGTAACTGCTGCAGGGCTGGGCTGGGGTGCAGTAACTAACGGATTAATTGGCTTGGGGGTGCACAGTGAGGCAGAGGGCAGGGAAAGCACGCTGGGCAGATGAGTCAGTCCCACGTGCCATTCATCAGTCACTGTGCACGGAAAAACAGGAATGCTAGGGATGCCAGAAAAATGTGTTACAACTTAAAATCAGATGCACCAACTCTAACACACTGTAACATCTGAAGTGCTTGTCCCCATTTCCTCTAATGTTTTGTTACCAGTATCTTCTTTCACTTCCCAGTTTAGGCAAACTTCTTTATTTCAGGAAACTATAATGACCTGCCTTCCTGCCCTACTAGTGATTATCACAGCTGTAATCTGAAATCCTTTAGCACCAGTATGGCTTATTTTAGGTAAGCCAGGAATTATTAGCTGACACCACCGGTTTGCTGCTGTTCTGTGTAGGTGGGTGACCGGAGAGGTGACAGGAGATGGGGTAGCAATGCACAGCTTCAGTTCATAATGCAAAACCATGAGACATCCGACACAGGTGCTCTTCTGTCTGATGTTAAGTGGTTGGAACCATTCCCTGAGAAGAGGCGTGGCAATTTTTCATTTTGCTTTAAAAGAGGTGAGTGGAAATTACCTCTTCCCTGATAAGCATGAAAGATGGTTAGAAGCAGAGCGCAGTTAAGTTCTTCTGTGCTTGAGAAAAGGGATGTTTTGCCTCTGATTTGCACTTTGGATGAATCTGGATGGATTTCCACAGGGACAACAAACAGTACCTCCTTCCCCCTCTTCTGCTCCAGCTGAGGGAGTTAAACTGTGATGTGGTTTCACATAAGCTTTTCCAAAATGATGTTCATATGCCATTTTACAGAACAGTATGACTAATTAGCACAAGGACTTGGTCTGCTACAAACAATTGGTTGGTTTTAGACCACGTGTTGTGGCTATGTTTTACTGCAGTCCAAAACAACTGGAGTTTAAGAAAACCTGGAGGGCCTGATTGGAAAATGTGGCTCAGCTTAACTCTGCAACATTTGGGATGGGAGTGGATGAGGCCACACAGCATAGAGCAGAAAAACCACGGGGAAAATGAAATAAGCAGACGGCGTTGAGCTGTCACGTAGCACGGCCATGTGATTCCTTGCTCTCGTGTCTGTACACTGTCAGCGGGGCGAGGACACCGGCACAATGGCAGAAGGAACGCTTTGATATATTAATCCCAAAGTGATGCAGAGCCAGTTCCTCAGCTGCTTCAGCTGATGTAATGCATTGTTTTCACTGAAGCCATCCTGATTTTGTCTGGCTGAAGGACTAACTGGTTCAGACTATTTTTTTGGACAGACGTAGAGGCTGTATTCCCAAATTAAATATGTATATTGATCTCTTGCCTGCCTTCCACTCAGACTCTGGGAAGAAAAGGCGGGGGGTATGCAGGTCTTGTCACTCTAGTACCCAAGCATCCCACAGTCTGGAATGGGTTTTATCCCCACAGCACTTGAGGTAGGAAACGAGGAGTGTTTTTAGGCTAGGTGGAAGAGATGTATGATGTATTTTCTTCTGAAAATAGCCTGGGGCTCTCTTAAAACTTAGCTTTTTTTAGACAGCAAGAGGGGAACCCAAAGGAGGAGAAACAGCCAGATTTTGCAGCTTGCTGCGGTGCTGTGGCAGGCTGGGAACAGCAGATAGGAGCACAGACAGCAAACAGCAGACCTTAACAGGCCGACTTTGTGAGCCAGGCGTGGCGATCCATTGCTATTCAGCAGCCGAGGATAGGTTTGGCTCCCTGCAACTACAGCTGCTGTGGAGCTGGCTTCACTTTGCTTCACGCTGAAACTCTCTGAGCTGTGGCGTGTCTGCTGCTAATTAGATTAGGTCCACAGGGGCTGCGTTCAGCGAGTTCCCATTTTTAGCCCGAGATGGGCAGTTTCGAGCAAGCTCGGTGACAGTTTGCAAACTGCAGGTAAGTTCCCTGCTTGGTACAGTAATGGAGAGCTTACATTATTGCAGTGTTAGTCTGGGTGAAGGCTAGCTTATGTCCTCCAAACAGGAGCATCAGTGGGGCCAGAACAACCTCTCTGGGGCTGTTGCAGTGTTGGCTGTGATGGATATTCATGTCCCAAATTTAGTGGCAGGGCAGAGAGCCCGCAGTGTTTGGGCTAGCGCTCGTTAGGGCAGACAGACTCTCAGTATAATGCTTACCACAGACTTAACACACTTCACCCCGGCTATCCAAAAACTGCTTTTGGATGTACATCCAGAACTTTGGCAAGAAACATCTGATTTCCAGACTACAATTATATATGTCCTGTTTAGCTGTATGCTTTTGTGCTAACTTGGCTCTAAGCTTTACATAGCATCATCCCCACCCCTTTTCTCCAAGTAGTTTATAGAAGAGACGCGGTTGTTCTGCCTTTGGCTAGACAAGCCAACCCCTTCTCATCTCAGGAAAGGTCCTCCTGCTGCTTATCCTAGGAGCTTTTCTCTCTACAGCTATGCAAGTTTGAGTTCTTAACATGGAAAAGCAGACTTGTAGGCACTGTTTTAGGTAAGGTCTTGTGGATGATTGTGCAATGGTATACATATTTGCATTGGTAGACCCTTACCTGAAGTGCTTTAATATTAAATGTAATTCTTTGGTGTTTGTGTTGTGATGGTGGCACACAACCAACCTATGACCAGTTTATAACCTCAGAACTTCCTCCTCCTTCCTCATTTACAGTGGGTGAGATCATGAATTTAGTCCTTGACATGATATTTGCTGTCTGCTTGATTTCATTCCACTTGTTTCTCAAGTCCTTAACCTCTTCCCATTCTTTTATGACTTTATCCTCCTTTATTGGTGATGCTTCATAACACTGTGTCATCAGCATATTTCTTTAGTGCTGTCCTATTTGTGTCAGGGCGCTAATGAAAATATTAAATGAAATCAACCCCAAGGTTAACCTTTGAAAAACACCCTCCAAAGGAAGATTCTTCCTCAACCTTGAGAGGGATCCAATTCCGAGACCTTGAGATTCCCAAAGTGGCATCTTCAGTGACCTGTGAAAAATTTACAGATGAAAAACTATCTCTCATGACATGCCAAGGTGACTAGAGGAGGCCAATAAGTCATTGAGGGGTTGTGGCAAGATGAAGACAACAAATAAGCCCTCTTTGGAAAAAACACATTTGGTATAGCAAGTAAGTTGTTGTTGGTAAAAAGGGAACAAGATAATTGTCTGCTGCTGTTGTGGGACATTTTTTTTTTTCCAGTCCTCTGAAAGCTTGGCTTGGAAGCCCACCACTTTATGGACTGTATTCTCCTTGGTCAACTCAAGCTCATCAATCTCTTTTCTGGACCACCTTGGAAGACAGTTATCAGTTACGGCTTTGCTGTGATGAGTCGCTGTGTAACTACAAGCCCCAGGCTAGACAAGACGAAGCTAAGCAAGGTTCCCAGCATGCCAGAGCTCTGCTGATGCAAACAGCGACTCTGCTGACTTGAAGAGATGAAGTAATAGTAATGAATCTCATCCAGACAAAATCCGCATGGACACTACCAGTCTCCTGAGCCCTGTCTTTACACTGCTCAAATGTGGCAACAACATCTGAAAGCTTTTCCCAGGAGGCTGGATTTGCTGAAGAGGATCATCTTGGGCTCCTTAGGAGGTGTAATAAAGTACAAGCCCTTTAGTTGCACCAGTGTTTTTTTCTGCCGTATTTCAGTGCCAGCACATACTTGTCTGTGATGTAATTTTTTTCCATTAATAAATCCACAGACCCTGCTGGATACCACTGCTGTCATGTTTGCAAAATGTTACAATGCTAATGGAGCTCTGCTTGTTTCACGTATCTTGACAATATGAAATATTGGCCTCCTAAGTGTAGATTTTCCAGGGTATTTAAGCATTCCACTCTCCTTGGACTAATGGACATCTTGTTAAATCTGTCAGACTTCATTTCTGGTTTGGCAGATGCTGCGATCTTACAGTGTAGTGGAGAGGTGCCCTTGTGGGTTTTTTTAACACCATCAGCTAGCCACTGGATTCCCCTATCCCAGGGCCTGCCGTTAATAGAGATGTAATCATATTTTGCTGCACAGAGTATAAAAACATCCATTTTATTATGTAAAAGCAGTCTGTTGAGTACACCAGCAGCAGCAGTTTTAACAGCTGATTGCTTGTTCTGATTCTCAAGAGTGAGATTTTACAAGATGGCTTGGTTTAAGAGCAGCACAGAGGGAAAATTGTATCTTTGGGGTGTTCTCTGCATCAAACAGCCTCCTTGTACACAGGATATTGGAGAATGAGGTACGTACTATGCACTTAAAATAGAGCCCTTTGAAACAGGCGTGGGATACTCAGTCTTGTCTGAGTATCATTAATCACAGTTATGACTCTCACACAAAACGAGCCTTGACTTCATGTTGCTTGTTAAAATAAGAAATGTACATTTCAGTATTTCATTTTCAGCTGCACTCACTGCACTTCATAGCATAGCCAAAACTAACGTATTTGAATCATTATTTCACATTTATTTGGACAAATTCTGTATGTAGAGTATTTTTATAACAGAACGGCTTATTTTGACTATATTAAAAGAAAAAAATTACTACAAGTGTCTGGAATGCAAGAAAAAAGAAGGATTTCATACACTGCAGTACATGTTCAATATGTGATCTGAAATCTGACTGCAGTCAGCCAATAGCTTTTTCTCTTCCAATTTCTCTGCTTTAATTTTAATTTCCTTCTTTCCTTCTTTCTCTCTCTTTTTTTTTTCTTTTTTTTTTTTTTTTTTTTTTTTTTTTTTTTTTTTTTTTTTTTTTTTTTGCTTTTTACAAAGCCCTCTCCATAGTAGGTTTTCGGGCATAAACCTGTCTAGCACAAGTCTCAGTTTGGCTGTAAGGCCAAGCCTCTGTAAGGCTTTCAGCCAGTAAGGCAAACAGCACTGATGCAAATCTTACTGCACCACTGAACTGGAAATTCCTTGCATGGATACAGTGATGCAGCTGCACAGGTGGCTGAAATCCCTGGGTAACACAGACCTAAAAATAAGGCACTGCCTTGCCTCTTTAGCCAGAATTCCTCAAAGGGCAGGGGCAAATGCAAGGATAAGGACTCAGGGAACAAGTTATGGAGAGCCTGAAAGGGTGATAGTGCTAAGCCAGGTCTTGGGGAGGTGAGGTTGGAGCTGAGGTGGCTGAAGAAGGGAAGCCTGTGGGATATCTAGGAAAGCCAGACACAGCAAGGCTTTGCCTCCGTAGCAGGGTCAGAGCTCACTTTTAAGACCCCTGTGCTGCAGGTGCTCTTTTTTCCCACTTGTGTGGGGTCAGAGTAAACTTGAGGCCAAATCTCAGGATGTGACACACTTGTTTTTAATGCCCAAGTAAGGTGGGGAACTCATTTATCTGCTTCTGCTGACAAAATAATCATGTGTTTCTTGTAAAGATAAATAGTCCCAGGCGTAAGAAGCAGTATCAATGCAATACCACTACCCAGTCACCAGAAGAGCCATGGTTCCCGAAACAACTCTAATGTGAGTGGTGAGGGCATGCACAGCCCTAATGCTGTCTGAAAAAAAGAGATAGTGTTTGGCTGCTCTAAGAAGGTTGTAGACACTGAACGAGAGCTGGAGTGATGGCAGGGTGAAGGAGAGGCTGGGCTTCGAGTTCCCCCTTGAAAGCGATGCTAAACAGGAGAAAACTATCAAACATAGAGGGATTCCTGTTTAGGCTGCAGATCCCAGGGCTGAGAAGAGGGGACCTGCCTGGCGGAGTGGCTGATTGGGAGGACTTCATTAGGAGCTCTCAATTACTCATCTACTCTGAAGGCAATGGCTGTACCTCAAAGGTCTGCACAATCTCTTGCCAAGTTTGGACCGCAGCGTTTCCGTGTGCGGTGCTGGGTGCTGGCAGGCACCCTGCTGCAGAGGAGCGGAGGGCAATCACACGGAGACAATTGTTTCAGCACAGGCACCAGCTATAAATAGGCACCTTGATGTCACTCGTATAAAAAAGCAGCAAGTGAGAATTAAATGGTTTCTGAAGAACAAGTACCAGCCTGGGACTAATGGAGGGCATCTATACCCTCTTGGGGAAAGGGGTTCTGCTAAAGCTAGGGTTTTTTTTTTTTTTCTTTTCCTGAAACAGCCACTGATCGCTTTATTCTCTGATACATGCCCTCATGGGAAGGGATGATATATTAAACTGCTTGACACAGTTCTGAATTTGAGGATGACCCAAATCTCAGTCGTTGTACATGAAAACTGCCAGATAAACATTGGGCTGACCAGAGCAGGCAGACATTGCCTTTTACCTTTATCAAGTTTGAATCGATGGTAAAATTAAGTCGTAAAGATTAAATGCAGCTTGCTGGTCTTTGTCAGTAACGGGGGGTGGGGTTTGCAGCCCTTTTTCTTCACGCTCCTGCATAACGCATTTGGTGTCCTCAGCTTGAGAGACTTATAATTCATATGTAAGAAATTACTGTGAAAACTGAGGTACAAGGGTTGTGATAGGAATCCCAGAGAATACTTGCTCCTTGTAAATGTTAATTAATTAAGTGCTGATGTGTTTGACACTAGAATTAATCATGTCCACTTCTACTTAATAGGAAAAATAATGGCTGAAGGGATCCCACGGGGCTACGAGGCTGGGTGAGGGTTCAGGGCACGAGGGGATGGGTTTGTGGCCCACTCCCCCCGTATTTGTAGCAGAGAAACCCCCCAGGTTCACAGCTAGCGAGGTTCCGACGCCCGTTTCCCCGATTTCAGGGAAATTTTCTTCCCGCTTTGCTGACAAGAGGCCTCGGGAGGGTAGGTCACCGGAGGGCTGGGAAGGCCGGGGAGCCCGGGGCTGTGCCCGGCCAGGGGCGAGGATGCCGCTGGCAGGGGGTCCCCGGCGGGGCTGCCCACGGCTGAGGGGGCTGCTGCGGAGGAAGGGGTTAGAGTGTAGCCGGCATGCCGCCCTCCTCTGCCCGCGTCCCGGCTTCGGGGCGGGGGGGGAGAATCGGTGAGGGGCGTGAGGCGGCGCCCGGCCCGTCCCCTCAGGGCGGAGGG